>JACEIK010000895.1:41936-102659 GCA_018107945.1 Datura stramonium
CTTGTATTAGGGCATAATAAAGAATAGTCTATATTGAGTAACATAAAACTAAACTACTACATTGACTTTGTAAGTAGCAGTACACTTAAGACTCCATAAACTACAACCTATTAGATGAGGAGCAGAAAGGCACCCAAAAACAACCAATATAAAATAGCTAGGATTTGTGATGTAAACAACTCAACTAAATTTATCAGCATCTTACTTCCAAAACACAGTCCAACCAAGAGTCCCAACTTCTTTGTCAGCAAGATATCTTCCCTAAAAAATGTTAATGAAAGAATCTTAGCAATCCAATTAGGAAAGTAATGCTCCCTATTCAAAGAAAGAAGTCTTTTTCATATTAGAATCCGAAAAACATGACTAAACTACAATAGGAATCAATATATAAGTTTTTTCAATATGCCCTCAAAGATTAAGCACCAGCTAGAAAACTTTTAGATCTGTTTAGTAGATTTTTGTTTTCCAATCAATTTGATTGCCTTCAACCTATCTAGTGCACCTGCAATTTAGTAGATATATCTTATATAGGATAATAATTTGAATTTGATACATCAAAATTCATAGCCTCCATTGGCATATTTTAAAATTTAATATGCTTCCACAGAAAAGATAACAACTTAAGGCGAATTGCACCAATGGATAGCGCTTGCAGAAGCCTGCGATAGCATTCTTTTGGCGCAAATAATAAGAGGTTACATGTTAGTCACTCAATAAATTCTTCAAAAATATATTCTATTACCTTCATTGATAATAGCCAAAAATCTCGGGCGTATGTTATTCTTGCAACTTTCTAAATGGTCTGAAGATTTGTAGGAATGGAATGCAAAAATGTATATTAAATGTACTTATAACTGTGTTCAACTATCCAAAACAGAATTTCCAAAAAAAATGAGCGAGGGAGGGGATTCAGATCAAAATTTTATTTCCTTTTTGTCTGAAACATTGGCATATATCTATAAGGTACTCCTTCCGTGGAGAGCTAATGAAAAAGATAAAACAAAAATATGGGAATGGAATCTGAACTTCCCTTTGGTTCTCTTCGAAAGCGCCCTTCCTTTTTTATCCCATTTTTAAGGAACTCAAAATAATTGAAAAATTCAAAAAGATATATTTTATAAATCTAAAAGTGTTAAAAGGAAAAATAAAAATTACTTTAAAGACTTTCAACAAAACTAAAAAATGGCTTATCAAAAGTATTCTATTTCTTAAAAAAATATAATAAAATAAATTTCAAAAATACATCAAGTTGTATTATTTAGATTCAAAGAAATATATGAATTGAATAAAACAAAAAAAAGAAAAAGATTCTCTAATTAGTAATCAGATTATTAATGAATCATTTAGTCAAATTGAATCTGAAAATTGGCCAAATTCTTCACTGATATAAACCAAAATGAAGGATTTGACTGATAGAAAAAGTACAATCAAAACTCAAATAGAAAGAATTACAAAAAACAAAAATAAAGTAACTCCAGAAATAGACATTAGTCCTAATAAATAAATAATATTAAATAATTTGAATCCCCACATCAGCAAATGATTTATGTCGGCTCTGAGTTGCTTTCAACCTTTCTCTGATCAGTTGCACTTTCTGCATAGCTTCATGAACTGAGTCTGGTCCTATCAAGGTAGCTTCACCAACTTCAAACCACCCTATACGAGACCTACACATTCTACTATATAAGGCCTCAAACGCGGCCATCTGAATACTGGAGTGGTAGTTGTTGTTGTATGCAAACTCGGTGAGAGGTAGGTGATCATTCTAACTGCCCTTGAAGTCGATCACACAAGCTCTCAGCATCTCTTCTATAGTCTGAATAGTCCGCTCATCATGTCCATCATTCTGAGGGTGAAAAGTTGTGTTGAGCTTAACCTGAGTATCGAGTCCTTTCTGAAATGACTTCCAAAAATGCGAGGTAAACTGGGTACCTCTATCTGAAATGATGGATAAGGGAACTCCCTGCAGTCTGACTAACTTTTGGATGTACAGCCTAGCATAATCCTCACCTGAGTCTGTAGTTTTAACTGGAAGGAAATGTGTTGACTTGGTCATCCGATCTATTATTATCCAAATTGAGCCATGTTGCCGACGGGTACGAGGTAGACCTGTAATGAAGTCCATATTCACTTTTTCCCACTTCTACATAGAAACGCTGATATCCTGAGTTATATCCCCATGTCTTTGGTGTTCAAATTTAACCTTCTGTCAATTTGAGCACTTAGCTACAAATTCCGCAATGTCTCTTTTCATACCGTTCCACCAGTAGATTTTCCGTAGGTCATGGTACATCTTAGTGGCACCTGGGTGGATAGAATATCTAGAGTTATGCGCTTCTACCAGTACCCGTTGTCTCAAGTCATCAACGTCCGGAACACATAGTCTTCCTTGGTAATGAAGCACCCCATCTCCCTCTTTGGAGAAAGCCTCCACTTCTCTTCTTAGAACTGCTTCTTTCAACTTAAACATTATGGGATTTTCATCCTATTTCGACTTAACCTCAACAACTAACGAGGATTCTAACCCACTGTGTAGTACTACTCCGCCCTCAGCTGAATCCACCAACTGCATTCCCAATCGGGCTAACCTATGAATATCTTTTGCTAACTCTTTTCTGCCCTCTTCAACATGTGCAACACTCCACATAGACATTCTACTCAAAGTATCTGCCACCACATTAGCCTTTCCCGGGTGGTACATCACACTCATGTTGTAATCCTTCAATAACTCCAATAACCTTTTCTGAGAAAGGTTCAAATCATTCTGACTGAACACATAATGAAGGCTCTTGTGGTCGGTGAAAATATCCATATGAACCCCATAAAGGTAATTCCTTCATATTTTTAGAGCAAACACCACTGCCGCCAATTCAAGATCATAAGTCGGATAATTCTTCTCATGAACTTTTACTTGTTTGGAGGCCTAATCTATAACCTTACCCTGTTGTGTTAGAACAAAACCGAGGCTTGGAAACATCACAATAGACTACGAACCCATTTGTTCCCTCTGGTAAAGTCAAAACTGAAGTTGTAGTGAGTCGAGTCTTCAGCTCTTAGAAACTCTTCTCACATGCATCTGACCATTTAAACTTCACCTTTTTGTGAGTTAGCTTAGTCAGAGGAGATGCAATAGAAGAAAATTCCTCTACAAACCATCGGTAATAACCGTCTAGATCTAGGAAACTTCTGATATCTGTTGGGGAAGTAGGTCTTGGACAATCTTTCACCGCTACTATCTTTTGAGGATCTACCTGAATACACTCACCTGAGACCACATGACCGAGGAAAGCCTTAGACTTCAGCTAGAATTCACATTTTCTAAATTTAGAGAACAACTGGCGGTTTCTGAGAGTTTGCAACACTATCCTTAGATGGTTAGCATGCTCCTCTTCATTTCTAGAGTACACCAAAATGTCGTCTATGAACATGATGACGAACATGTCCAAATACTATTTAAATATCCTGTTCATCAGGTCCATGAAAGATACAGGGGCATTAGTTAGTCCAAAGGACATAACCACAAATTCATAGTGACCATACCGAGTTCTAAAGGCTATTTTCGGTATGTCACACTCCTTGACTATAAGCTGATGATATCTCGACCTGAGATCTACCTTGAAAAAACAACTGGCTACTTGAAGTTGATAAAAAAAGTTGTCAATCTTGGGTAGGGTATACTTGTTCTTAATTGTAACCTTGTTCAGTTGATGGTAATCAATACACATTTTGAGAGTACCGTCTTTCTCTCGCACGAACAACACTGGAGCACCCCATTGATAGATGCTAGGCCTAGTGAAACATTTATCAAGAAGGTCTTTTAGCTATTCCTTCAACTCCTTAAGCTAATTGGAGCCATTCTATGAGGAGGAATAGAGATGGGCTGAGTTTCTAGAAGAAGGTCTATGCTGAAGTCTATTTCCCGCTCGGGAGGGACTCGAGGAAGATCTTCAAGAAACACGTTAGGGAATTCACTAACAACTGGAATGACTGAATAGTTGGGGTCTCAGCACTAGAATCTTTGATCCGAACTAGGTGATAGATGCACCCTTTCGAAATGAACTTTCTTGCCTTAAGGTAGGAAATAAACCGACCCTTAGGTGCTGAAACACTAACCATCCATTCTAAGACTGGTTCATTGGGGAACTGAAACGCGACAACTCTAGTTCTGCAGTCGACTAAGGCATAACCAGAATGTAACCAATCCATTACAAAAATGAGGCCAAAACCGACCATGTCTAGCTCTACTAGATCAGCTGGAATGACTTTATTCAACACTATGACTGGGCAGTTTCTATATACCCTGCTGGCTCTAACTGACTCACCAACTAAGGTAGAGACTGAGAATGGTTCTGAGAGAACTTCTAAACTAATTTCAAACTGAACAGCTAAATAAGGAGTCACGAACAATAGTGTAGCTCCTGGATCTAGTAGGGAATATACATCTAGGAAGAAAAGACGTAATATACACATGACCACATCAGGTGAGATCATCTAATCCTGACGAGAGGACAAAGCATAAAAGCAGTTTTGGCGTTAATCGTCATTCGTACCTGAAGTATTACCCTACTGAGTTGGATGACCTGCTGGGGCTACTAAAGTAGACTGAGCTCTCCCCTATCCTGCTAAAGGACACTCCTTTAACCTGTGACCCAATTTCCCATATCCAAAGTAACCCTCCTTGTCCATGCGGCATTCCCCTGGATGGTTCTTGCCACACTTAGGACAAGCTGGGTAACGATTGCTGGCACTATAACTCTGGGACTGAGAGCTAGATGCTCCACCCTTCCGATTCTTGTGGGACTGGAAAGTAAGGGCGTTGGAGTCTACTGCTGCTACTGTTGTGAGAAACTACTGCCGCTGGATCTCTGGTGGCCATAATCAGACTGACCTTTTATGACCCACTTATTCTCCCACTCCATATCCTTCAACTTTTCTGCCTCAATTTGTTAGGAATGAATGATGAGGCTGGAGAGGTAAATGTCCTTGATGAGCATCGTGGTTCTGCACTTCTTAAGTACCAAGTTTGACACTCCGTTGATGAATTTAAGCATGTGATCCATTAGTCGGCTACCATCTCTGGAGCATACCTTGACAACCAAGTGAACTCCAATGCATAATCCTTCACGATTCTATTACCCTACCTTAGATTCATGAACTCCGCGACCTTGGCCTCCCTTAATTCCCAAGGATAGAATCTGTCTAGAAATGCAATTGTGAACTCTTCCCACTCTACTGGCCTTGTTGCTGCTAGTCTCCCTTCCTTCCATTGGTTGTACCAAATATGAGCCACCCCTTTCAACTGGTAGGCAGGTAGATCTGCACTCTCCATTAAATTAACACCCATAATTCGGATGATCTTTGATGCGTTGTGAATATACAGCACTTTCGATGCTTAAAACATAGAAAATATGCATGGTCTTAGGTGTGTTTATATATATATGATGCACTTTTACTTTGTATTCAGGTAAATTAGGTATTGTAGTTGAAATGTGCAAAAGAAGAGAAAAGAGTGCTGAAAATGGTGAAATTGAAGACCTCGATACGAGTCGTACCCTGGAAGTACGAGCCATACGTAGCATCCGGATAAAATTTAGAGGAACTGCATAAGGCACTGGCCATGTATGACTCTTGGTACGAGTCGTACCATAGCAGTCATGGAAAATTATAGAAATATTGCACTTGTCTGAGCTCATGGTACGAATGTAAGATATGAGTCGTGATGACCGCATACGACTCACACCAAAGAGCCATGGTGAACTTCAGATAAAATGTGATTGGCAGATCCTAGGGCATGAGGTAGTCATGAGTCGTGATATCAAGGTACGAGTTTTACCACAACACTCGTGAAAATATTCAAAGGATGTCCAACTTCACAAGATCAAACCACGACAGGCATTGTATGACTCGTAAGAGCATTGTACGAGTAGTACCAACTTCTAAGACTTAACCAAGTTCAAGGTTGTTGATCATTATACAAGAGGAAGCTACGACTCTTAGGTTCATGGTACGAGTCGTAGGATCAAGTGGCGGCAGTTAAATTAGTGTCCCTGTTAATTTAGGAAAAAGTTCTAACAGTTAGTTTTTAATTATTGCTTTCTTTAGAACCCCCAATTTGGAGTAACTACCCAACAAGTTCACTTATTGGCTTTAGTCTAGCTCTTCTATATTCCTTGTGGGATCAAACCCAACCTCTAGTTGGATTCTTTATTGACAACGTCCACTTCATACTTCATAAGGAGGTGTGGTTTGAGCATTATCAATCTTTCACACCTCATCTGCAAACTCTTGTGGGTCCTCTCCCAGCTTGATCCATGGAAAGCTGAAGGGTTCATTCGGGTGAAGTATCGAACCCGAGCAGCTACTGCAGACCCATTTGTACTAATTGGAACCACCTGCTGATTTACTTGGTTGGTCACCGTTTGAGCCAGCAGCTTGATTGCTGCTCGGAATTTTGCTGAGGACACTTGGACGTCCTGAGGGGCTACTGGAGCTAGTGGGGCAGGTCGGTTGGCATTGCCAGCCCTCCTTCCATTTCCTTGTCTTGGAGGCATATCTTTCACTGAAATGAGTAAAGCATGAATTAGGAGGACATTTTGGGATTCAATTTCAATGCACGATAAGGAGTATGAACAAAAGGGAGTTTTGCTAATAACGTCTCGTAACCTCCCCATCATAAGTGTGGCGCGCTTCACACCCATGAAAAGAACTCTACTTGACGAGGCTTTCAAATATCCTAGGATACTCTAAACCTAGTGCTCTGATACCAAGTTTGTATAAATGACCCGAGTTTAAACCCTGGACAAGACACAGTACTTGGTGCCACAAGTGACCCCAAGCTAACCATGGTCTATCATTACATTGGTAACTTAGTAAACATAAGCGAAAGATTTATAAATATATTCATTCAAGAAATATTGATTTGAAAAGATTAAAAATATCTGAAAACAATAATAAACAACTGTGTCTGAAAGCAAACTATTAACTGATGAGTTGCTGAGATAAGCCCCTGGCTAACTCTAAAATCTGTCTAGAAGAGAACTAACTGAAAAGAAAATATTTTCCTCAAAAGATGAGGACTCACCAAAAGGACTACTGTTGTTGGAATGGTCAAAGGGAACTACTGACGATGCTGGGACTGAGAACTTGCACTTGTATTATGATAAGATATATCATAGAAAGTATGTGTCTGTATTCTGAATGTACTGAGTAAGTGAGATACACAATAAGTATGAAAAATAAACAATTGAACTGAAATAATATGAAATGACCAACTTATACTAAATACTGGTAAAACTGAGCTATAACTTATATGGTCAATAATAACCCCAGTTGATGGTCATAAACATGTCCTGGAACTAAGAAACTGAACTAAGATAAACTAAACTCTACTGAGCTTAACTGAAACTGTACTGACAAGTGGGAGTCTATAACTGACATATAACCACGTGAGTTAAACGTGGAGTCCGATGTATATACCCCATCGGAGAAAGCCCACTGTACCTTACCAGGGTATAGTGGTTGAGCTGGGTGATCACAAGTCTAGGGCTCGTTGGGCAATAACCTACGGTGGAAATGTAGTTTTGGGAACTTGGATGCGTTGGAACCCCGATCCACTCGATGCTAAGTACTACTCCCACTAGATAGTCCTAACTTGACTACTAAGATAATAGCTCGAAGATGGGGTCCTGAACTAAGCTAGGAATACTTATCTGGAAGTACCTTGAGAGTCTATCGGACCGAATAACTGTAAACTGGTGTTCTAAGACTGGACAGAGCTGCTTATCTGGAAGCGCCATAATCGCCTAAAGAAAAAACTGATAACTGAAAACTGGGACTGGGAGGTATTACTGTCACCACAAGATACTGACTATAGTCAAACTGATTAGCTATATTTCTGTAAGATACTGAAATTTACTAAGTACTGACTGAGACTAAACAATCAGTAATTTTACTCTTGATCATACAATTATACTATCCTAGTGATTTCTAGAACAATCAGAATCAAGCAACACTTGTATTTAGAACATGCTGAAATACTCAATTCACTGTATTCAAAGAAACTAGAGCTAAAATCATATAATTTCATGAAAGGAGATAATGACCAGAAGTATAGCTAACAACATCCCTCAATATTCATGAAAATCATAACATAAATAAATCCATAATTTACTGACAAATGAACCCTAACTGTGAACTTCAGGGCTAAAACTGATAAGCATTTCAAATGTGTTTTGGGGCACAAGGGAAGAATAATTCCCTTGTTGAATTCCCGCATACTCAGAGTCAAATTTCCTAAAAAGGATTTGGAGAATCTGAGGAGAAAACTTGAAAGCCCTAGCTTGCTCTGAGAGAACTGTCAGGAACTTCTTTGCTCTAAAAATCGAGAGTTGAGTAAAATGACAGGTATTTAGTCGATTACCCCTTTAATTATCTCCAAAACGTGCCCAAAATGACGTAGTTTAGGAACTAAAACAGTTGGAAGTTACAAAAATTCCCTTGAGGTAAAAGTCTTAAAAATGCTCGATGAGGACCAACTGGTCACACAATGACTCGTTGGTTGACACCATGACTCGTTGGGACTAGTCGTTGGTCCTGGGCCTGCAAATCGGTCTCACTAGAAATTGTCAATGAAGGGGACCACGAATCATTGGATGAACCAATGAGTCATTGGTACCTCTCATGGCCACTGGCAGGGATTCGAGCATAACACTGGATGCCCCCTCTAACGGATGACACCACGACTCACTGGTTGATCCAACGAGTCTTTGTCACCTCTCATCCTTCCTATTGGAATCCTGAAGGATTTTTAGGCTTGTCACCATGAGTGGACACAATAACTCATCGTATGATATAGTGGGTCGTTGTTACCAGTCGTTGTCACTAGAAGAGATTATCAACAACACCTTGGAGCTCCAACTAACGAGTCACCCCACAATTCGTTACATCAGACGATGACTTGTCGTTTGACTCGTGGGTTCCTGGAAAGGGTTTAACTGATTTCTAATTTGGGAAGGCAAAGAGTGACAGGATGACTAGTTACTCCTCCCAAGGGGTTGTTCCATATCTCGTTGGTTCCCAAAGGACAATTAGCATGGCTGACCACGACCCAGACAATGGGTCGTTACTGCTGACAGTGACTAGTTGTCTCGATCGTTCTGAGATAAAAAAATTTGGTTCTTTCTGGTTTTCCATGCAAAGTCTGAGTTTGGTCTAGGAATGTTTTGGGGTGTTACACACGATCACGCTGAATTAGATGCAGTTAGACCCTCGAAACTTTTTCAGTGTTATGTCATGTGGACTCTAAGATGTGCGGAAGAGAAAGAGAGAATTGAGAATCTAAGAATAGATTTACACTATATTTTGGATGCACAGATGAATGATTACGAGAATTGGAGTCGGAGCGCTAGCCTTTTGACTCTGGCTTGTGAGTTTGGTATTCCTCGCCAAGAAATACCTCAATTGCTGCTTAGAAGTAGTTCCACGTTGTAATGTGTTGACCTGTGAAGGGTGAAAATTGCCAAGATACCTGCGCAACTCATAGTTGTAAATAGATAATAATAATAGTAATGTAAAAGAGTGGAGAGTGTAGCTAAGCAAATTGCAGACTCTGATTTGTGGAGTTGCTCCAGATTAGCATAAACTGTTGTAACTGAAAGATCTCTGATATGTTGAGTAGATGTAGTGTAAGTTTCTGCTAGCGAAGCAACTTGTAGTGTAGCCTCCAACTGGTGGGGCGAACTTGTAGTAGAAATCCTCCATCTGGCGAGGCAACTATGATGTGGAAAGGCCTCCGACTGGAGGGCGACTATAAACGTAAAAAGGCCTCCGATTGGCTAGGAAACTGTAAATGTAAAATTCTCCAACTTGTAATGTAGCAATATCTGGTTGGTGAGGCAACTATAATGTAAAAGTTCCAACTGGCAAGCAACTTTTAAACTCTCTAACTAGTAAAGCAACTCGTAAAACCTCTGACTGGAGAAGCAACTCATGAGGTAAAAGATTCAATTGGCGAAGCAACTTGTAATGTAAAAGCTTTAATCGGATAAATGATGGTATAACTCTGTATGCATAGTATGAGAGCACTTGCAGGAATAAAACTTCTTATTGGCAAAACTTTGACGGTACAGAAATAAAACTTTCAATTAGAGGAGCATGAGAGCTTTGCTGAAACAAACTTCTGATTGGTGGAGCCTTGAAAGTATTGAATATAAGACCTATGATTGGCAAAGTGCAAGAGTGTCACTGTAGTAAAACTACTGATCAGCAAAACCTTGGTAGTACTGAAACAAAATCTCCAATTGGTAAAGTATGAGAACATTGCTGATATAAAATCACTAATTAGCGAAGCTTTGACTGTACTGAAATAAAATTTTCAATTGGCGTTGTTGAAATAAAACTTTTGATTGGCCCTGTTGTTGATGAAGTTAGATGGTGGTCCCCGATTGGCAGATTTATTCGACACAGTTAAATGATAATCTCTGATTGGCAGAGTTATTCATCGCAGTTAAATGGCAATCTTCTATTGGAGGAGTTATTCAATGTAGTTAAATGAAAACCTATAATTTTTGGAGTTATTCAACGTGTTTATATATTAATCTCCAATAGGTGGAGTCATTGGCAGATTTAGGTGGTAGCTCCAGATGGAGGAGTTACTTTGATAGAACCAAGCTATCCTATTTTGTCCTGCGAGGGCCCTCTGACTTCGGTATTTTGATTCGGATGCAGGAAGTACCTACAAGATTTAAGTAAAACATTTGGAGATGTGTGAATCGGTATGAGATATTTAAAAGTAAGATAAAGAAAAAGTATTTTTTCTCATTGTTGTATCAAGTCGAGCGATGTCTTTGATCCTGCTTAGGAGCTCGTCCTGATGTTTCTTTTCCCGACTCCTATTTTCCTGCACTCAAAGAAAAATACTTAGTTTGGGAGGGGTGTTGATTTCTGTTGATTGTGGACCCTGGCTTCGTTACTGGAATCCTTCAATCTTCTTAGGTTGCATGTGATCCCTATCTAGAGACTTGGTAGGTGGAAAAGTAGATTAGTGTTTTGAGAAATATGCCGCATTTGGAAAAATTAATTTTTCCTTTGTTCGTGTTTTATTTATTTAAAATAATGAGTATATTACCTATATATAAGTAATCCTCTATCATTTTTAGATCATGACATGTTTTGAAATCCGTTGAGCTTTTTCGTATAGCCAACCATGAACCCAAATGCTTCTTCAATGTCACTTTGTCTTATTGTTGTGGCTCCTTCAACTCTTTCTCTGATGTTGTGATGCTGCTAGATCATTTATATTCTGAGGTTCTATTACCAATAGAGGGACTTTCATATGGGTGTGATGGAACCTTTTCATGTTGCCTACGTATTCACAATAGAAATCACGTCTGCATGTAGTTTGAAGATATCAAAAATATAGAAATATGCAATGCCTTGACCGAGCCTGACTCAAGCTACTTATGTATCCAAATAGAATCAGGTAATAACGTAGTTCATGTATAATAAGAAAGTAAAATCATGCAATGACCGATCTTGACTCAGGCTGCCACATATCCAAGCGGAATTAGACTGTAACGTAGTTCAAGTCAATAGGGAAAAATAAAATATGAAGGGACCGAATTCGATGAGAATTGCCTACATATCCCACCAAGGAAAAAAAGGTCGAGCATAGTTCTAAGTACATGAAAATATGCTTTTCGTTTTTTTGAGGGAGATCGAACCCGATGTGGGTTGCCTACGTACCCCATCATGGGAAGTTAGGTCAGGACGTAGTTCCATTACAGTAAAAATATGCATAAATACAAGGAAAGAAGGATTGACGTGTTGTGTATTTACAACACATTTGACACACAAACCTAAGAAATAGCATGGACTTAGGTGTGTTTATGTGGATATGAGGCACTTTTCCTTTGGTTGCAGGATAAATTGGTTTTGGACCTAAAAATTGCAAAATAAAGCCTGAAGTATGCAAAATATGCTCAAAGTGCAGACCACAGTACGAGCTGTAGGAAGGTCCTACGAGTCGTACTGATGGCCATGAAAAGTTGCAGAAGGCAATGATTGAAGAGAGGCAATGTAAGAGTCTCAGTACGAGTCGTACCAAGATGGTACGAATCGTGGTGTTGAAGTCATGACAAAATCCAGAAAAATTTTCATAAAAGACTGACTCCTACTACGGAGAGAAAGTATGACCCATGGGAAGAAGGTACGAGTCGTACCATGATGGTCGTGATGAACATCAGAAGAATTCCAAAGTTTCAGAATCAAACCACGGGAGCTCAGTATGGATCGTAGGATGGAGGTACGAATTGTACCAGGATCCAACACTTACCCAAAATTCAGCCAACCATACAAGGTATGGAAGGAAACTACGGATCGTAGGATGCTTCTATGGATCGTAAGTTGGCTCGTGATGAATGTGGAACCAGATATGGAAATTCATCCTGTTAGCCTAGGAAAAGAATTCTTGTATCTGTATAAATATAGGTTTTATTTTTCGGTAGACAAGAAGAAAGAGTAGAGTTCGAGAGAGAGAAGACGAAGAAGATACTTTTAGGAGAATTGAGTTGATTCAACTTGTGATCAACCTTTTCTTGAATTCATCTTATTCTTGCTACTTGTTCTTCAAAAGTTTGGTGATCAACTAAAGGAAGTGTTATTCTCATTCATTCTTTTACGTATTGATTTATGTTCTTAATCATGAATACAATTCACATCCTTACAACTATGAGAGGCTAAAACCTCCATAGCTGGGATTGTGGGAACCATGGTGGATTAATAAGTTAGGGTTGCACAAAATGATTTTGAAACTAATACAAAATACTTATATTGTATTCTATTCATTCTTAAACGTTTCTTAATGGTGGGCAACGTTAGGACATGCCCGAATTCTTTACTTTCTTAGGACTAAGATGTAGAGGTTTGGAAAAGAGAATTACAATGGAACCTTGATCTTAATGATCATTGTATTAACTTGAGTTGTGGTCGCAGGATAGTTAAATCTGGAACTTAGTGATAACGGATAGTTTGAAACCGCTTATGAGACTTGGTTGAGTGATTGAGTATAGACATTCAATAGGGACTGGTCGGTCGTTTGAATGAACCTAAGTTATATGTTCTATAAGTAAGTATTGATGATAATCACGAGTGTATACCCAAAGTAGTTATGAACCCATGGGGAACATAAACCCTAGTTATCCTTTAATATTGATTCAAAACCATAATTTTGAATATTGTTTTCATTATTGATTTTCTTGAGAACCCCCAATTTTGAAGTAACTACCTCACAAGTTCACTTACCGTCGGTAATCTAGTTCTCCTATATTCCCTATGGGTTCGACCCCAACCTCTAGTTGGGTTCTTTATTGACAATGTCTGTTTCATACTTCAGCAGGAGGTATTCTTTGAGCATTATCAAGGATCATCTTGATTTCTTCAGATGTAGTACTTCTTCATGGAGTCTGAATTGATCAGCTTTGTAGTCACTTTGCCGTCCATTTCTGCTAGGATTACCGCTTCTCCTGAGAGTACTCGGTGCATAATGTAGGGACCTTGCCAGTTTAGTGCAAACTTTCCTTTAGCCTCATCCTGATGGGGAAATATCTTCTTCAATATCAATTGCTCCTATGTATGTTATACCCCGTAAGCCCAAAGATCAGACTTCGGAATTGAAATGAAGAAAATTTGAAATATGGCATCAAGTCACAAAATGGATCGTGATGTGACTCGTGGGATGACTCCTGGTGAGGCCCAGGATGTGAGATTGAAATTTGGGATTTAAGGTCCCCACGGACATGAACACGAGTCGTGGTCAGACCCCACGACTCATTGAGTCAGTCGTGGGAAGTGGTGACTGAGAAGGAGAAGGGAGATGGCAGTGTACACCACAGAAGGACCCCACTACTCATGGTCAGTCACCATGACTCGTGGGATGGGTCGTGGTCAATAGAGGGAAATAATTTGAAATTTAAGGTAGTGCATGTGACAGATGATGCCACGAGTCATGGCCTTGAGTAACGAGTCGTTAGGTCCCTCATAGGGACTAACGAGCAGTTATTTTCTGTGAAATTATTAAGGGTATTCTAGTCATTTCTATGCTCTAAGGTCCTACATTACATTGTTTTAAGTTATATTCAGAGTTTTTAAGATGGGTTAAGACAATCTAACCTATTCAAAACTCATTCATGCAAGTTAGAGAGAGTTAGAGAGGAGATCAAGCCTTAGCCCTTCCAATTCTTCTCAAATCCTTCTTTGACAATCAAGAAAGTGTAAGAATCAACTATAATCAGGTATGTAAGATTATGAATGGGTGAATACGTTCACACCATGCCCAAACTCTCTCTAAATCATGAAATTCCTTTAATAATTCTATGGGGTTGTAACCCACTACATGAAATTTTGAATTCTCTACATGGGTATGATCTAAATGAGTTATTATTATCGAATTATGAATTATGGGCAAGTTTTACATTGTTTTCCATCAAAGTCATGTTTCTAGCTTTTTAAAATTAAAATGCCCATTTATAAAAAGTCCATGAAAGTTAAGATTTATGATGAACTTTCATGTATGATGAAGTATTGATGATGAAATGCATGTTTTCAAGTTACTCATGTTTATAATCTTTATTTCAAGTGAATTAACTATTTTCAAGCATGTTAAAGTGTTGGGCAATTCCCACATGTTCAAGTATGATTTATGATTTATGAAATGAATTTCATGATTGATCGATTTATGATATTGTCCTATTAAAGGGCCCTTGATTCATGGCTAATCATGTATGAAAAGGGGATCAACAATGTTAAATATTTATTTATCCACGAATCTCATGAATAATATTTATGATTTACATATGAGCCTAATGTGCATATTTTTGGGAGCAGTGTCTAGCGTCGAGTAGCTCGGCGTTCAAAGAACTACGTTGGTGTCTCATAACTACGTACCACCGTAGGTTCATAATGATACATTACAATGTTAATGGGTCCCCTCTCTCATGATATCACATAATGCACATCTCTTGCCTCGCAAGCCAGGGACAACTCTGTCCACTTGAGTGAGATAGTTGAGGCATCATGTAAGGCTCTACCATGATGGTGTCGGTTATGACGAGTCCTCCCATTGTTCCGCATGTTTTATTGCATTATTATGTTTATGTTATTTTGGCTCAAGTGATGATTTATAAAGTTTCTCTTACTATTATGATAATGAATGAATTATGAATTATTTGAAAATCTTGAGTCTTATGTTATCCTATGATATTATGTTATGAGCATTACGTTCCACTCTTTTGATATCTTATGAGCTTAATGTATATTAAATGTCTGTTTTACTTACCTTACATACTCGGTACATTCCACGTACTGACCGCATACTCTATGATGTATCATTTCATGATACAGGCTCAGATCTTCAGCCCTAGCACAATCATTAGCCCGTCTCGGAGATTAGCATCCAACTCTTTGGTGAGTCCTCATTCTCCGAGGATTGGTTTGATATCAGTTATCTTTTCATGCTCAGTTTTCTCCTAGACTTTCCAGGTTAGTTGGGGGTGTTGTCCCATCCACCCATCAGATATGTTAGAGGCTTTCAGACCATGTGCAGTATCTAGCTATTATGTATGAATTACGTTCCTCTTTCTATGTATCTCATGGTTATGCTTTCGCTATATTATTACATTGAGTATTCTCTTTTATTATTTGAGTTAGATTTATGCTCACGCCATGGGTCGACTTGGAGTCTCTCGGGGCTCCTTGTCCCGTGTTACGATCCGGGTCTACGTTTGGGTCATGACAAACATGGTATTAGAGAAATAGTTTTGAAGTGTCCTAGGATGTCTGAGAGCCGCATTGAGAGAGTTTTATTCATGGGTGTGAAGTGTTCCACACTTATGACAAAGAGGCTACGAGACATTTAAGAAATGTTCCCTTCTTTCATGATTTATGTCGTGCCATGAGATGTCTCCCTATTCTTTTAATTCGTGCTATTCGCGGTTGCAGAATCATGGTTCCCCGCAGAGTAAATGGTAGAAGGAATGGGAATGGAGACGGCCACGAGGATGGCTACGCTGTCACCAGAAGGCCCCACCAGTCTAGGAGCACCATGCACCGGAGCCGGTTGCTCATGCTGAATTTCAGGCAGCCATTCAAATGCTCACATAGGCCTTGACTGCTCAGGTCAATCAGCAAGCAGTTGCGCATGTCCTACAAAATAGTAATATGGTGGCTGCTTGAGTCAGGGATTTCTTGAGAATGAACCCGCCAGAGTTCCTCGGGTCAAAAGTAGATGAGGACCCATATGAGTTCATTGACGAGATTGTGAAGATCACCCAAGTCATGAGGGTGAATGGAGTTGAGTGTGCTAAGTTGGCCTCATACTAGGTTAATAGCAGATCCAACACGTTCAGCTCTGCAGAGGGCATCACTAGTTGGTGTGACAGACAGCGCCCAAATAAATTCTATTCCCTTGCCTCACACCAGGAGCAAGAGACTTCACCAGATGTAGTTACGGGTATGTTACAAGTGTTTCACCTTGATGCCTATTCTTTGTTAGATCTAGGGGATACCTTGTATTTTGTGACACCTTATATTGCCAATATCTTTGGAGTCAGTCCGGAGATTCTGTCAGAACCATTCTCAGTCTCTACTCCCGTTGGTGATTCAGTTGTAGCTAAGCGGGTGTATAGAAGTTGCCCGATCACGGTATTACATAAAGTAACCTCCATAGACCTTGTAGAGTTATCCATGACTGACTTTGATATTATTCTCGGCATGGATTGGTTGTATACGTGTTATGCTTCTATTAATTGTAGAACCGGTGCGGTGGAGTTCCGCTTTTCGAGTGAGTCAGTCTTGGAATGGAAGGGTAGTTCGACCATTCCTGTAGGTCGCTTTATTTTCTATCTTAAGGTCAGGAAGATGATTTCCAAAGGTTGTGTGTACCATCTAGTTAGGGTTAAGGATGTTGAGTCCGAGACCTCGACTATCCAGTCAATCCCGGTAGTATGTGAATATCCAGAAGTATTCCCTGATGATTTACCGGGTGTTCCTCCCGAGAGGGAAATTGATTTCGGTATTGACCTTCTTCTTGACACACAGCCTATATCTATTCCTCCCTACAGAATTGCTCCAACTAAGCTAAAAGAGTTGAAGGATTAGTTGAAGGATCTCTTGGATAAGGGTTTCATCAGACCAAGCAAGTCACCATGGGGTGCACCAGTTCTATTTATAAGAAAGAAGGATGGTTCCCTTCGGATGTGCATTGACTATCGGCAATTGAACAAGGTTACCATCAAGAACATGTATCCTCTACCCAGGATCAATGATTTATTTGACCAGCTCCAAGGTGCCAAGTTTTTTTTGAAGGTAGATCTCAAATTCAGGTACGATCAGCTCAGAGTTTGGGAGAGCCACCCCGAAGAAAGCCTTCAAGATACGGTATGGTCATTATGAGTTTGTAGTTATGTCTTTTGGACTAACGAATTCTCCTATAGCTTTTATGGACTTGATGAATAGGGTGTTCAAGCCATACCTGGATATGTTCGTGATTGTGTTTATTGATGACCTCCTGATATACTCTCGGAGCAAGGAGGAGCATGCTGCTCATTTGAGAGTGGTACTACAGACTCTCAAGGATCTCAATTTATATGCCAAATTCTAAAAGTGTGAGTTTTGGTTGAACTCGGTAGGTATGGGGCCATATGGTATCAAGTGAGGGCATACAGGTGGACTCTTAGAAAATAGAAGCGGTGAAGAATTGGCCTAGACCGGTGAATCATTCAGATATCAGGAGTTTTTTGGACTTAGAAGGCTACCATCAGAGATTCGTTGAAGGTTTTTCATCTATTGCAACACCCTTGACCAAGTTAACCCAAAAAAGGTAAAATTCCAATGGTCGGAGGCTTGTGAGAATAGCTTCCAAGAGTTGAAGACTTGACTCACCCAAGCACCGGTGTTGACCCTACCCGAGGGTACTGATGGGTTCGTGGTGTATTTTGATGCTTCATAGATCGAACTTGGGTGTGTATTGATGCAGCACGGGAAAGTTATAGCATATGCTTCTAGACAGTTGAAAGTTCATGAGAGGAATTACTCGACCCATGATCTTGAATTGGCGGAGGTTGTATTTGTCTTAAAGATATGGAGACATTATTTGTACGGGGCCCACGTGGATGTGTTTGCGGATCATAAGAGTCTACAATATGTGTTCACTCAAAAGGATCTCAATCTTCGGCAAAGGAGGTGGTTAGAGCTACTTAAGGACTACATATGAGCGTGCTTTTCCATCATGGCAAGGCAAATGTAGTAGCAGACGCACTTAGTAGACTCTCCATGGAAAGTGTGTCCCATGTGGATGAGGGGAAGAAGGAGCTGGTGAAAGATGTGCATCGACTTGCAAGGTTAGGAGTTCGGTTGGTTGACTCGACTGATGGCGGTGTTATTGTTCAGAACGGATCGGAATCGTCATTGGTGATTGATGTAAAATATAGACAAGATGAGGACCCAATTTTGGTAAAATTGAAAGAAGCTTTTCAGAATCAGAAGGTAGAGGTCTTCTCCAAAGGGGGAGATAGTCTGCTTCGATACCAGGGTCACTAATGCATTTTGGATATTGATGATTTGAGAGACCAAATGTTGCACGAGGCTCATGGATCCAGGTATTCTACACATCCAGGTGCCACCAAGATGTACCATGACCTACGGGAAGTCTATTGATGGAATGTCCTGAAGAAGGACATAGAAGAATGTGTGGCTAAGTGTCCAAACTGTCAACAATTGAAGGTTGAGCACCAAAGACCCAGAGATGTGCTCCAAGACATTTGTATCCCTACTTGGAAGTGGGAAGAGATCAATATGGACTTTATAACAGGTTTCCTCGTACTCGCAGACAGTATGACTCCATTTGGGTTATTGTAGACAGGTTGACCAACAGGCTCATGTTCTACCGGTCAAAACTACCAATTCAGCTGAGGATTGTGCTAAATTATACATTCGGGAGGATTATTCTAGACCCGGGATTTAAAAATGGAAAGTGGCAGAAGGCTGAAAATGTGTCTCAAAACGACTTGTGGTATGAGTTGTCCAACGACCCATTGGGACACTCGTGGTCATGTTCTGCAGAAATAGGCTCAGGGGTAATGGGTCCATGGTAAGACTCATAGGAAGATGCAACGGGTCATAGGCCATGTTTGTTGGTTGTCACCAGGGTACCAGGGATGAATGGTACGAGTCATGGAATGACTCTTGTGAATAACAACAAGTCGTGGTAAGTGCCCATGGGAAGGAGTAGGAAAATTTCCAGTCGAAGTGACTGATGGAACCCACGACTCATTAGAAGTAGGCAGGATTCATAGTGTGGCTCATGGGTAGTCCAGATGCAGGTCATCAGGGAAGGTGACAGGAGTATGCAATGGATCGTTGTTTGATGTAACGACCCATCCGGTCAAGTCCCACCAGTCCAGGAGCACCATGAAAATTTAGGGAAGCCATTCAGATGCTAGCGCAGGCTTTGACTGCTCAAGTCAACCAGCAGGCAGTGGCGCATGTCCCGCAAAATGGGAATATGGCGGCAGCATGAGTCAGAGATTTCTTAAGGATGAACCCACCAGAGTTTCTTGGGTCCAAAGTGAACAAGGATCCACATGAGTTCATCAACGAGATTGTGAAGATCACCTAGGTCATGGGGGTGAATGGAGTAGAGTGTGCTGATTTGGCCTCATATCAGTTGAAGGGGGTCGAACATATTTGGTTTAGACGGTGGAAGGATAATAGGGCAGCCGAGGCAGGCCCTATCAACTGGGAGGAGTTTCACGCTGCTTTTCTGGATCGATTCTTCCCTCGTGAGCTAAGGGAGTTGAAGGCAGCGAAGTTCGTGAATCCTAAGAAGGAAAGATGAAAGTGCAGGAATATGCTTTAGAGTTCACTCATTTGTCAAAGTATTCCCCAAAGTTAGTGGTTGATCAGAGGGTGCGAGTGAGCAGGTTTGTTCAAGGGGTGGCGGACTATCTAGACAAGGATTGCAGTACCGCTATGCTCCATCAGGATATGGATTTACCTTGGATAGTATTATACTCCCAGCAAATAGAGGTGGTGCATCTGAGGGAGAGAGAGGCCAAGAGGGTCCAGACGAATAGTTACAGGTTCCCTCAGCCGAGGCCAGGTACTGGGCACCGACAGTAGACCACCAGAGATCTTCAGCCCCAGCATCTTCAGCAATGAGTGTTCCATCCAGACCTAGGCACGACTAGATAGGGAGAGCATCAGGATCTAGGGGTCATAGCAGTAGGCCCGCAGATTCCAGTATCCCAGTTTGCGGCAGGTGCGGTTGGGGGCACACGGGTCAGTTCTTCGCGGGTACAGGTGGTTGCTTCGGGTGTGGGAAGACCGTACATATGCTCAGAGAGTGCCCAACAGCTAGACAAGGTCATGATAGGGGCCACGGCCTAGCTTCCAGTTCAGCAGCTCCACCCGCACGCCCAGCCCAGCACAGGTGGCGGTCAGCGCCAAAACCGATTCTATGCCTTAGCGTCTCTCCTAGAGAAGGAGGTCTCCCTCATGTAGTCACTGGTATGTTACAAGTTTTCCATCTTGATGTATATCCTTTGTTATATCTAGGGGCTACCTTGTCTTTTGTGACACCTTATGTGGCTAGTAGTTTCGGAGTCAGTCCCGAAATCTTGACAGAACCCTTCTCAATCTCTACTCCAATGGGTGATTCAGTTGTAGCTAGATGGGTGTATAGAAATTGCCCGATCACAGTCCTTTAGAAAGTCACCTTAGCAGATTTAGTAGTGTTAGCCATGACCGATTTTGATGTTATCCTTAGTATGGATTAGCTATTTGCATGTTATGCCTCAATTAATTATAGAAATCAAGCAGTAGAGTTTAGATTTCCGAGTGAGCCAGTCATAGAGTGGAAGGGTAGTTCAGTTATGCCTGTAGGTCGTTTCATTTCCTACCTTAAGGCCAAAAAGATGATCTCCAAAGGTTGTGTATACCATCTAGTTAGGGTTAAGGATGCTACGTCCGAGACCCCGACCAGGACCCCGACTATCCAATCCGTAGCATGTGAGTATCCGTAAGTCTTCCTGCATGATTTGTCGAGAATCCCTCCCGAGTGGGAGATTGATGTTGGTATTGACCTTCTTCTGATACGCAGCCTATATCTATTCCTCCTTATAGAATGGCCCCATCCAAGTTAAAGGAATTGAAGGAGTAGTTGAAGGACCTGTTAGATAAGGGTTTCATTAGATCGGCAACCTCATGGGGTGCACCGCTTCTCTTTTTGTCCTAAGAAGGATGGTTCTCTTCAGATGTGTATTGATTATCGCAATTGAACAAGATCACAGTCAAGAACAGTATCCTCTCCCAGGATTGATGATTTATTTAATCAGCTTCAGGGTGCTAAATGTTTTTGGAAGATAGACTTCTGTGATCCGGATACCATCACTGCTCGGGGAAAGTGACATCCGGCGAGCCAGCCTTCAGACGCAAGATGGTCATTATGAGTTTGTAGTTATATCTTTGGACTAACGAAAGCTCCTCGCAAACTCTTTTATGGACTTGATGAACAGGGTGTTCAATCCATACTTGGATATTTTTAGATCGTGGTTTATTGATGACGTCCCGATATACTCCTGAGCTTAGGAGGGAGCATGCCGCTAATTTTAGTGTGTGTGGTTCTCACAGACTCAAGGATCTCAACCTATATGCTAAATTTAGCTTGTGCGAGTTTTGGTTGAACTCCGTGGCATTTTTGGTCCATGTGGCGTCAAGTGAGGGCATTAAGGTGGACTCTCAATAACAGAAGTTGAAGAACTCGGCCTAGACCTAAGTGAATCCTTCGTATATAAGGAGCTTTTTGGTCTTAGCTAGTTATTGTCGGAGATTTGTTGAGGGGTTTTCATCCATTAAAACGCAATTGACGAAATTGGCCCAAAAGAAAGTGAAGTTCCAATGGTCGGAGGCTTGTGAGAGAAGCTTTCAGGAGTTGAAGACACGACTTACCTCAAGACCTGGGTTAACCCTAATCGAGGGTACCGATGGACTTATGGTGTATTGTGGTGCTTCTAGGATCGCCCTTGGTTGTGCATTGATGCAGCATGGTAAAGTCATAACATACGTCTGTGCAGTTGAAGGTTCATGAAAGGAACTAGCCGACCCATGATCTTGAATTAGCAGTGGTGGTATTCACCTTTGAAGATATGGAGATATTATTTGTACTAGTCCATGTACATGTGTTTACTTAATTCATAAGAGTCTAAAATATGTGTTTACCTAGAAGAACCTAAATCTACGGCAAAGAAGGTGGCTGGAGCTACTTAAGGATTATGACATGATTTTCCTTTGATCTTGGGCAGAATTACATGCTCAAGGATACGCAAATGCTTCCATTTTGACTTGTTTATCTATCGCTATGTACATTCTCATGTGATTTTTAGTTAAAATTTGAATTTATACTAACCAACATGATTACCGTTATTTTCAAGCTAAAATGGAATTTTGGGAAGCTAAGATACATGTTGGTAAAATCGGAATGGACTTGGAAACAATGAATGGAAAAGGACTAGAAGAGCAGCAAAAATAAGGGCCCGCGATGGAGCCGGTCACGCCTGCATCGCGAGGCATTCCGCCTCTAGTGAATTAAATTTGGCAATTTCCAAAGGAAGGTCATACCCGTGACACGGAGGAAATGCTACGCGATGCACTCCGTGTCACGTTGGAAGTGAATTATCCTGGGACATCAATTCTTGTAGGTGCGCGATAGTTCATGGCACGTTGTCCAGTTCCGCGATGCAAGTCGTGGGCACGCTGAGGTGAAATTTTTAAGGAGCCAAATTCCGCAGAGGGTCCGCGACACCCCGTGGCACGGAGGGTGTGCTCCATGATACACTCCAGGCCACGCTGTTTGTTATTCCGGAAAAATTCTCAATAGTATAAATAACAAACTTAGGTTTTATTTTAAACATTCTGGCTTGCTGAGCAAGAACGTGGGTTACAAAGTAGCTGAGGGACGAAAATTCTGTGGTTTTTCTATCTCTTTCTCTTTATCTCAATTGTTTGTATGATTTCTACTTATTTGATGATGTTTAATCCACAAATGAGTGGCTAAATTCACTTTTTGCTGAGGTTAAGAACAATTGTAGTGGAATGTAACTGTTGATCATTTCAGTTTTCATCTTTTCTTCAATGGTTGTTCTATCTTTTCTTGTTCTACCGCATTAATGTTTGGCCAATGTTAATGTATATCTAAAAATCCAATTTTGATTTTGAAAAGGAAAGAAATTGGAAAGGTTTGAATTGGTAGGATATGACTCTCTTCTTATTTTGGTAAATTGGGAATTGATTTACATCTCTCTAATAGAAATATCCGAAAGTCTTATTAGTCAATTAAGGAATCGAATGTATGGCTAGAACATGAAATTCTTTTTATCACAACATAAATGTAGATTAAAGGTTCATGATTCTTAAATTGGATAGGGGTCGAAAGTTCCAATCCATAGGCAATAATTTTTGACTAGCAACTGAAGGAAAGATTAACTGAATTGTATTGATAAATTAATTCCCCTCGCATGTTCATTTTAACCTCATTATGCTCATTACTATAGTTCAGTCGCACTTTATAATTTTGTCTTAGATTCGTATTGATTGTGTGAAACTAAACTCTCAAAATATTATTTATTTGGTTGTTCGCATTCTTAAAGATATAGTTCATTAACACTTAAGTTAATTAGTACTCTTAGTTCAGTCCCCGTGGATCGATACTTGGCTTTACTTACGCTAATTTTTACTACTTGTTTGACCACGTGCACTTATGTGTAGTTACCAAACACCCGAACAAGTTTTTGGCGCCGTTGTCTGGGATTGGAAATTGTAAAGTTATTTTCTTAGTGTTAGTTCATAATTTCTATATAAGTGTTGAAAACTTCATCCTTAGCCTTTCTCTTGCGATATTGAATTCGTTGAACACCTGCAAGAGATAAGGAGTCGGTGGATTCATACTTAGAGCCATAAAGACAATTCCATCGTCAAAGAAGGGAAGCTCTAGAGAAGAAGCTGCAGTTGCGAAGACAGACAATCCTGGAGCAACAATAGAATCCACCACTTGTTAGGGCAGTGTTAGTGCCCAAGGAAATGGCAAATAGGCCGGTTCGCGAAGTGGCAATCCCACATGCTAACAATGTTACATCTAGTATTCAAGGTATCGTGAGCTGTGTGGGAGGTTTGAGCTAAACAGAACATGGTGCACTATTGCACACAAAGGGAAATTCACAGGTCTCCTCACGAAGATCCACAATAACATCTCCAAAACTTTTGGAGATAAGTGACACACTTACATCCACGCCCGAGTATCATCCGATTACGTAAGGCTTACATTATTCCCATTTTCATTGTTTGGGAAGGAAAGAAGGGTTTAAAGCTAAACCACCTAACTCTATCACCACTTGGGATGATCTTGCAAGAAAATTTTTGATACGATTCTTTCCATCCTGGGCAACAATAAGACTTAGAAGTCAGATTTTAAGTTTTAAACAAAGAGAGGGTGAGAATCAGATCATGCTCGGGAAAGGTTCAAATCTATGTTATGGATTGTTCCTCACCATCACTCACCCAATGATGTTGGTGCATACTTTCATAGAGGGTTTGGAACCCCACACAAAACTTTGCTAGAATCAAAGCAAAATTGGGACAAGCATTAGAAAAGACTTAATAAGAGTTGTCTTTGTTAAATCGTATTTCCCCGGGAAATCCAGAGTGGAATGTGAACTCTTCAACAGGAGGAACAAGGGAAAGTAGAAGGAGTCTTTGAGGTGGATGGTTTTACAGCTATCGCTGCATAGATAGTTGCGTTGCAAAATCAACTCAACACCCACTTCAA
Organism: Datura stramonium; assembly: GCA_018107945.1. Taxonomy (NCBI): domain Eukaryota; kingdom Viridiplantae; phylum Streptophyta; class Magnoliopsida; order Solanales; family Solanaceae; genus Datura; species Datura stramonium. The sequence goes on from JACEIK010000895.1 coordinate 66,808, forward strand.
ATAGCATGAGATTGAATCAATCACAAGCCCCAGTTAATGTTAGTGCAGTAGGTTTGGTTTGAAGTATGCAAGAGTAATGAACACACTGCCCGAGTGTTGTGGGTGCAAATCCGCATTCATTGAACTTGCTGGGAATGTACGTAAAATAACTAATGCAGCATGGCAACAATTACAACTCGAATTGGAGAAATTATCCAAATTTCTTTGGGGTAGTAACAGCCATCAAGGGGGCGAGTTCGAATCGTGTGTGCAGTGGAAAATCAAGTGGCGGCAAAGCAGACCATCGGGCCTCAATACGAGGAAACAATGCACCTCCTCCACCACCCATCAAAGCATTGAGCAAAGGTTTAAAATAATGATAGCTAACCAAGATCAAATGCATGTAGCCGACTATGTGAAATTGGCGTAAGACTCTTGAAAACAACCAGCTAGGCTACAAAGGCGTTGGAGTACCCGCTTGGACAAATAGCCGGAGCTCAAAACACCGTGCCAAGAGGGAGGACTACTGCAAGTGACACCGACCCGAATTCCAAGTGTGTTTATGTAGGTGACCACAAGGAGTGATTACAACTCAAGGAGGTGGAACTAGAAATACCACCCCATGAATGTGGAGTAGTGGAGAAAGATAGGGAATTACGGATGATGAGAGGGGGAAGGAGAAGGAAGTCAAGCGTAAAAGACCACCACCCCCATTCCCTCAAAGATTAAAGAAACACAAGAGGAAGCTTTTTTCAAAAGTTCATGAGGCTCTTAAACAGGTACACATTAATTTACCTTTAGTTGATGTTTTGCATGGAGTGCCGAAATATGCAAAGTATATCAAGGACATCGTACCTAACAAAAAGAATATTGACAGAGTGCTGCCGTTGACGCTAATGAGGAGTGTACTTCCTTGGAATTTAATGTGTTACCAACAAAGCTCAAGGACCTTGGGAGCTTACAATTCGTATCACAATTGGGCAAAGTATCCAAGCTCAATGGATTATGCTATTTAGGGAGCGAGTATAAACTTGATGTACATCGTGTTCAAGAAGTTGGGGCTGGGAAGTCCCAGATCAACTACAAAGATCTGGGCGCTATGGACTCGCTCTTCTTTGGCCGCACTCGATGGCATTGTGGAGGACGGTTAGCCATGGGCTCCCTTATCTTCCCTAGATTTTATTTTCCTAGATTTTAAGCCGATGCGTAAGTCCTCCTTACTTCTCGGTTGGACGCCCTTTCTGAAACCGAGAGCTTTTTGATTGATGTAGCTACGGGTAGCTAACCATGCGAAAGGCATGAAAAGTGAGGTATTTGGATGTATATAAGGCCATGAAGCTTCCATTCATCTATGAGGAGCTAAAGAATCAATGTGCTAAACCAAGCAGAAACCAAGCAAATTCCATCGAGAGAGCGCTTGATGAGCTCCGATCATTTCTGAGATAGAGATACTTATGAGATGGTGCAAATGTTGAATGAACCAAAATGGTATCTCAGAAGCAAGACTTTCACCATTGATGAGGTCCGGAACCATTGCCAAAACCATCTATTGAGGGAAGCACCAAAGTCGGAGTTAAAAACATTCCTCCACATTTGAAATATTCTTTTGGGGGAAGATGACACCTTGCTATCATCATCTCCGCACTGACGGAGGCACAGGTAAAGGATGCATTGGTGGTTCTCAAAAGAAGGAAGAAAGCAATGGGTCAAAAGTAAATGTCAAACATTCGGGTATCAACTACTTTTTGCACATTACGTAATTTTTCATGGAGGAAGGAGAAAAGCCAACCGTACAACATCGTAAGGGAGGTTGAACTTGATGAATAAGGATGTGGTTAGGAAGGAAGTAATTAAGTGGCTTGATGCTGGCCGTGGTCTATCCTATTTCGCATACGAACGGGTCGCCTCCGCTTGTGTCCCAAAGAAGGGAGGGATGACCGTCGTCACCAATGAGAAGAATGAGTTGATCCCTACTCGCACACACAGTTTACGATTTGTACGGACTACGTAGTAAGCTCAATGAGGCACATGAAAGATCACCATTCATCTCGCTTATTGATCAGATATTGACAACATTGGCTGGTCAAGAATATTATTGTTTCCTTGATGGGTATTCCTGCTATAACCAAATAGCCAATGCACCTAGAGAACTAGGAGAAGACTACTTTCACATGTCCCATGACATATGCTTTCATGCGGATGCCATTTGGTTTAAGCAATGCACCCGCCACATTCCAGAGATGCATGATAGCGATCTTTCACGACATGGTGGAAGATTTCATTGACGTATTTATGGATGATTTTTCTTTCGTAATTCATTTGCTACTTGTTTGAAGAATCTTGACAAGGTGCTAGCTCGTTGTGAAGAATCCAACCTTGTACTCAACTGGGAGAAATGTCATTTCTTAGTCAAGGAGGGTATTGTCCTTGGCCATAAAGTGTCTTGCAAGGGGTTGGAGGTCGATCGTTCAAAGATCAAAGTTATTGAAAAGCTACCACCACTTGTGTCTGTGCTGAAGGTGTTCGCAGCTTTCTGACATGCGGTGGTTCTACGTAGACGGTTCATCAAGAACTTCTCGAAAATTTCTAGACCAATATGCAGGTTTCTAGAAAAAGAGGTGAAGTTCGAGTTTGATGATGAGTGTGTCAAAGCATTCGAGGAGTTGAAACAGAAATTGGATAGAAGCAATCTATCCTTATTTCTCCTGACGGAACAACCGTTTCAACTAATGTGTGATGCAAGCGATGTGGATGTGGGAGTCAGATAAGGGCCTGAGGAATAGAATTTTTCATTCTATTCATTATGCATGCAAACACCGGACGCTGCCCAAGTTAATTATATAGTCACGTAAAAGGAGATGCTAGCACTTGGTGCTCTCATGTTTGATAAATTCAGTCCTATTTGGTGGGTTCGCGAGTGGCAGGTATACCGATCATGCAACATTCGGGCATCTCATAACAAGAAGGATGCAAACCTGCCGATCCGATGGATCTTGTTGTTGCAAGAGTTTGACCTAGAAATTAAGGACGAAAGGGAGCGAGAATCAAGGGTGCATCACCTATCGCGATTGGAAAGCCTGGGTCATGCATTTAAGGAAGGTGAAAACATCAAAGAGGAGTTCCCGGATGAGCGCCTCTGTCAATAGGGAAGCCGAGGTTCCATGTGGTATGTAGACATAGTGAACTTGCTAGTGAGTGGAGTCTATCCTACCGAAGGCTACGGCTCGCAGAAAAAGTTGAGGCATGATTGCCGGTATTTTATTTGGGATGAGCCATACTTGTTTAAATAGGGACCGGATCAGGTTATGAGAAGATGCATCCCTGAGGAGCCGATTGCGAGGTTTTGAGGAGTTGTATCTCTTCATTGTATGGAGGTCACCACGGAGGTGGGACAGCCGCACAATGCGACAAGGTGCTACAATGTTTTTTTGGCCTACACCTGCTCGTGAGACTCTATGGCATACGCTGCCAAAATGTGCGGGCATGTCAACGGACAAGCACAATTGGTAGGAGGCAAGAGATGCCGCTACAGAATGTACTAGAAGTGGAGACCTTTGATGTATGGGGCATAGATTTCATGGGGTCTGCTCCACCGTCATTTTGTAATCGTTACATCTTGGTGGCCGTTGATTATGTATCGAGTGGGTCAAGCAATATCTTGCCCCAAGAATGACAACAAGGTGGTAACAAAATTTGTGAAAACACACATTTTCACCAGTTCGACACCCTAAAGCCATTAGCAGTGATGGAGGAGCTCAATTTGTCAATTCAAGTTTCAAGAATTTTCTAAATTAAGTATGGGGTGCGCCACAAGGTAGCAACAAAAGATATCATCCCCAAACTAGTGGGCAAGTGGAGGTGTCGAATAGAGAAGTGAAGCGCATTTCTACAGAAAAATGTGTTGAATGCACTACGTAGTGATTGGTCAAGCAAACTCGATGATGCGTTGTGGGCTTGTAGAACTGCGTACGAGACAACAATTGGGACTTCTCCGTACAGATTAGTCAATGGAAAGGCTGCACATCCGCCTTCCGTGGAGCTGGTAGAACACCGAGCTTCGTCGTGAGGAAATCTGAACACGGATCTAGAGCTAGCGGGTAAGAAGAGGCTGATGCAACTCGCCGAACTCGTGGAGTTTCGTTGGCATGCTATGAAAATGCCAAGTGCTACAAAGAGAAAACAAAGAGGTGGCAAGTACCCATAAGAATATGGTGCATCGGATCTTTGAGTCGTAAAAAGTATTGCCATTCAATTCAAGATTGAGGCTTTTTCCAGGTAATTAGCGGTCCAAATGGTCAGGGTCGTTTGAGGTAGTAAGAATGACCGCACTAGGCGCGGGAGCTGTGGCGCAAGACAGAAGTTCCACGTTCTTAGTAAATGGACAGCGGTGTGTTTACTATTGGGTGAGGACATTCGAGAGAAGAAGTCCATCACTCTAGAGGATGATTGAACGTGAATGTCGTCGAGACGTGACAGTAAACCAGGCGCCAGATCAGGAGGCAACCCTGCTAAATATATTGTAATAGATGAGTAGTAATATTTGAAAAAAGAGAAAAAGAAAACTAAAAAATTTGCGTTAAAACCTATGAATTCTAACCAATTTTTTGTGGTGAAATGATTTTCAGGTGGAACGGAGGGCAAAAATGCAAAGAAGCGCATAGGAAAAATTGAGGTGAGAAAAATAAAATCGCATTACAAGTGATTTTTACACAGACTCCGTGTCACCTGAGGAGGTGCTCCGTTGTTACCCTCCGTGACAACAGCCTTTTTTTCCAAATTTTTCTAAAAATCCAGAACATCAAGTAAGTGATGGCCCGTGTCACAGAGGGGTGCTCCACGCGCCCTCCGTGATTACCTGAGTGCTATTTCGCGCTGTCACACTGCCACGGTAACCCGCGAAATATCACTTTAAAAACCCCGATTTCCCTCATTTCTTTCTTATTCTCCCTTCCTCCATGACACAAACCCCAAATTCTCCTCCCCTCAACGTGACACGGACCTAGGCACAAGTTTTCTTTTGAGTTTTCTTCGATTTCATCGGATTAAAGGTATGTTCTTGAACTTACCTCATTTTTGCTTGAATTTGCGATTCTTGAACATGTGTGGTGAGTAAACCTTGCCCTAAGCGTAGAATTAAGCTGAATTCATGTAAGTTATGATTGATTGATGTTCATAGTATCGCTAGAGTATATGAATCCATGAATGCATGTTCTATTGAATTTTTACGAAATTGGTACCTAGGGTTGGAAATTGAATAGGAAGAAGACTAAATTTGATTGAAATGTGGAAAAAAATGGGTTGTGCATGTTGGGTGAAGTGAGTTATGTTGTGAGTAATGTTGAATATGTTAAGTAGACAAGGGATTTTCGGAAAATGAAATTGGTGAATTTGCATAGGTTGCTGAGAACAAAATTTGGCTAAGTGCTATGATGATGCAATTGAATCAGATGGTGATATTTTTATTCATTGTACAAAGTCTTAGTAGTACATAGTAATTATTCCATCGACTTATATGAATGCACACGCAATTTGAATGTTAAGAATTGGGAAAGCATGATTGTCTTGTCGAATTGTTTAATCGCTGCGCTAAAGACTAAGTGTCGGGTGATCCAATTAAACCCAACCTTAGTTGTAGCTAGTTATTATTTGAATAACATTGGGATTGTATGTGTAAATGTGCAGGAACAATGTCGGGAAGACAAGATAAGGGAAAGGGCGTATCCACATCCGGCGCTCAAATAGAAAGAGTCGATCGGGGAACAGTTAGCTCAAGAGCAGCACCAGCGATTCCGCGAGGCCAACGCCGACAATACGGAACCCGATGGGTGACTGATGAAGGGAAGAAGTGGTACGCAAAACACAAAGAAACCAAATACTTCCTTGAGGAGCAAATAGCAAGGAGTCGCTGGCACAGAATTCCCATGATCGCATACACCGATTGACACCGGCCGGGCTGAACTTCATCTTCGGAGAGCCCAGGAGTGCACCTCCATCCGATTAGGGAGTTCTATGTCAACTGGAGCCCGACCCTCCGCAGTCACACTGTCAAGATCAAAGTGTGCTTGTCAATTTTGAGCCCCATCACTTGAAGGCTATATTGGGGGAGCGGTACACAAACGCCCATGTCCTTCCGGCGCTGGAACATCACCACCTTATGCGACATCGATGCACTCTATGTGGAGCCCGTTTGACAGCACGGTGGAGTAGGCACAAGGAGAGGGGCTACCACAAACATTGCCTTACTCTCAGGATGAATATGGAAGCTAGGATTTGGCTGAAAATTGTGTGCTCATGCTTGATCCCGGGGTGTACATGATGATGTCACCCACAGACCGAGCGTCCGTTTGGTGTATGCCCCGATGAAGTGGGCTTGAGATAAATGTTGGGGCGGTGATCATCTCCGCCATGAATAGAGCCCGACTACATCAAGGGCACAGGTACGGGTTTGGTGGTTTGCTTACCACGTTCCTAAGGGGCCACGATATCGAGGAGGAGGCCCCGGGATTACATCCCACAAATCGACAGCGTGCCTTGGATGTCACCAAACCAAGGCACCCGACACTACTCATGGGCCGATTCTCACACCCAGCCGAGCGACATGCCTCGGATGACCAAAGATATGGCCTCATGTTCGGGATGCAGATGTTGCAAAGGCGCATTGGCGAAGGTCAAGAATGTAGAGGATGAGCTTTGCAGCTCGACTTGGATTAGCTCCTTCGGTGAGAATGCCCGTGCTCTATGCAGTGGGGCCAGTACTCAGGGAGAGCCCTCAGATGATGATGTCCCCACCGATGAGGAGACAAGCCGTGAGGACTCATATGTTGAGTTTCACGAGACTCCGCGAGGGCGATTCGACATGGGAGACGAGGCAACGACACCTGATGAAGAAGTTGAATACTTCGATTGATAAGGGAGTTTCACCACCTACCTTTGTGATATGTTGAAATTATGTGAACACCGGGACAAAGGTTCATTTAAGTGTGGGTGGGAGTAGTTAGTGTCACCGTTTATTTGTTTATGTTTATGTTTTCAGGTTGTTGTGCCCGTGGAAAATGTGACCCCGTGACTTTGTGTGGTGTGTCCGTAATTAAGTTGGTGTTCTAATGAATGTTAAGTTTCTTTTGTGTGTTGTGTTGAGCCGTTGGTTGGTTGGTTGTTAGCAAATATTTTTGTTTTGAAATTATCGAAATTTTTAAAATTTTTGTTGAATTTATGTTATGTTGGGTTTCTGTCATTGTTTTCAGTGCTTTTCACGAGAATAGTCTCATTGAACCGAAGTCGTAAATAGTGTTGTTCCCTATGATGGATGGATGACGACTGCCTTAAGGGAAATGTAGAATGATAGGAGTAGCTTTTTTTCTTTCTTTTTCTTTCTTTTGTTTGTTTCCAAACATGTCGCTACTTCATGGTTCGGAATTTTGTTACGTGTTGTACATGATATAATGATGCGACTGTGTGGATTCGTGTATAAAGGCATGCAAATGTGTAAACATATTGAGATACCTAAGCCATAGAGTTTGATTCGGGGTGTGATCGAGGCTTACTAGTGAATTCTTGTAATTAGCCGATTGGAAGAGTCTCAGAATATGTCTTGAGTTGAGCATGTGCAATGAGTGAGAGGTGAGGTTTCAATTAATTCATGCTATTGTGAAGTGTCTAGAACTTTCCCGGTGTGTGTACTAAATGAAATAAAGGATGTGTGTATTGTAGGAAAGGATGTAGGCATTTCTTTGATTAAACCGAAAGTTTGCATTATCATACCTACCTTGAATATACATCCTAGTTAGCCCCATTGGAGTTCTTTCTTTAGCTTATTTTATTTCTTTCTTTGAATAGGTACTAACCGAGCTTAATCCCTTCTTTCATTAGCCGTGAATTTGGTCCAAAACTCTTAAACGCTCAAGAAAACAATTTTCCCAGTAAAGGAGTGAGAATTGTGAAAAGGAAGGAAAAGCAGTATGGTGAAAGTTAAAGAAAAGGTCAAAGGTGCACTTGCGGAAATTAAATGAAATAAAGATGTATAACTAATCTTTGTTAGTAAGTCGAGTGTGCTTAAAGAAATGGGAACAAAAACAAAGAAAAATTTCAAGAATGAGAGGTTGAGGAAGAAACAATGCCAATAATGAAGTTGGGATGTATTGAAAAGCGCTTAAGGGAGCTAGTTGCTATTATTGGTTAGCCCAAAGATTTACTAGTTCCTTAGCTTACATTACAACCCATTAAGTCCTACGTGATCTTACATCACGCGTCCTTATATTAGTGGAGTAATACACTAGAGACAAGCCTATGTTCATGACATTATGATGCATGTGAATTCTTTGGGAGAGAGAGCGAAATCGTGTTCATATACCCCTACATATAATGCTTTGTAAATCATATGATTGCAAATGGGAAGATTATCTTGTGTTGTGAGGGCACATGCTTGACGAGAGATTGAATTTCATGTCTGATGTCTTGATCAGTTGATTTGCATGAGTTTTCCAAGAATGAGAGTCGATTCTCAGCTTAGGAGGTCTTGATGTGGTGTATGTCATTGTATTGATGAGACCATGCATGTTTTCTTGATGATTTGCTATATTAAATAATTCCAGATAGCCTTAGCATGAATTGTCGAGCCAAAGTAGCTATGTGTGGGTGTTAATTGAATGAGACGTGAGAGCATTGTTCGAGGAAGAACAAGGTTTTAAGTGTGGTAAGTGATCTGGGCAGAATTGCATGCCCAAGTGATACTCAAATGCTTCATTTGACTTGTTTATCTATCTTTATGTGTACATTCTCATGTGGATTTATGCTAAATGTGAATTTATACTAACCAACATGATTAGTGTCTTTTGCAGGTAAAATGGAATTTGGGAAGCTAAGATACATGTTGGTAAAGATCGGGAATGGACTGAAACAAGGAGGAAATTGACAAGGGAGAGCAGCAAAACTAAGGGCTCCGCGATGGAGCCATTTCACGCTGTATCACTGCGAGGCATTCATCCTCTAGTGAATTAAATTTGGCAATTTCCAGTGAAGGGGCTCATGTTACTCCATGACACGGAGGGAACGCTAATCGATGCACCTGTGTCACGTTTGATTACAATTACCTGGGACATCAATTTCAAATGTAGGTGCGCGGGAGAAGCACCGTGGTACGCTGGGCCGTGCCCGCGACAAGTCGTGGCACGCCGAGGTGAAATTGCCGAGACCCTAATTCCGTGAGAGGGTCCGCGATAAATTTCGTGGCACGGGAGGGAGTGCTCCGCGATACACCTGTGCCATGTTGCTTGTTATTCCGGGAAAATTCTCAATAGTATAAATACAATTAGGGTTTTTTTTTTAAACATTCGACTTGGTTGAGCAAGAACGCGGTTACAGTGCATTGAGGGATGAAATTTCTAGGGTTCTTCTCTATCTCTTTCTATTTTATCTCAATTTTTTGTATGATTTCTACTTATTTGATGATGTTTAATCCACAAATGAGTGGCTAATTTCACTTCTTGCTGAGGTTAAGAAACAATTGTAGTGGAATGTAATTGTTGATCATTTCAATTTTCATCTTTTCTTCAATGGTTGTTCTATCAATTCTGTTCTTACTGCATTAATGTTTGGCCAATGTTAATGTATATCTAAAAATCCAATTTGATTTTTTGAAAGGAAAGAAATTGAAAGATGTGAATTAAGTAGGATATGATCTCTTCTAGTTTGGTAAATTGAGAATTGATTTACATTCGTAATAGAAATATATCCGAAAGTCTTATTAGTCAATTGAGCGAATCGAATACATAGAACATGAAATTCTTTTTATCACAGAAATGTAGATTAAGGTTCATGATTCTTAAATTGGATAGAGTCGAAAGTTCCAATCCATAGGCAATAATTCTTGAGTAACAACCGAAGGAAAGATTAACCTAATTGTATTGGATAAATTAATTCCCTCGCATGTTTGTTTTAACCTCGGCTTTCTCATTACTATTGTTCCGTACTCACTTTATAACTTTGTCTTAGATTCGTATTGATTAGGAAACTAAACTCTCAAAATATTATTTATTTGGTTGTCTGCATTCTTAAAGATATAGTTCATTAACACTTGCTAATTAGTACCCTAGTTCTATTCCCGCGTATCGTACACCGGATTGACACCGCCGGGTGGAACTTCATCTTCGAAGAGCCCAGGAGTGCAATGTCTATCCGATTAGGGAGTTCTATGTCAACTGGAGCCCGACCCTCCGCAGTCACTCTGTCAAGATCAGGGCAGGTTGTCACTGGAGCCCCATCACTTGAATGCTATCTTGCGGGAGCGGGACACAGACGCCATGTCCTTAAGTTAGCTCGAACATCACTCCAATCTTATGCGACATCGACGACTTCATGTGGAGCCCGTTCCGACAGCACGGAAGGCACAAGGAGAGGGGCTCTCATCAGACATTGCCCTACTCTCAGTGAACAGGGAAGCCAGGATTTGGCTGAGAATCGTATGCTCATGCTTTCTTGATCCCTTGGGCACATGAGTATGTCACCCGGACCGAGTCTGTTGGGCGTACCCGATGAAGGGGCTTGAGATAAATGTTGGGCGATGATCATCTCCTCCATGAAGATAGCCCGACTACACTGGCAAGCACATGTACGGGTTTGGTGGTTTGCTTACCGCATCCCTGAAGGGCCACGATATCGAGGAGGAGGTGATCTTGGGCAGAATTATATGCCCAAGTGATACTCAAATGCTTCATTTCGTCTTTTTATCCATCGATGTTTGTACATTCTCATGTAATCTTTAGTTAAAATGTGAATTTGTACTAACCAACATGATTAGTGTTGTTTTGCAGGAAAAATGTAATTTAGGAAGCTAAGATGCATGTTGGGAGAAATCGGGAATGGACCGAAGCGAGCAGCTGGAAAAGCCAAGGAAAATCAGCAATTAAAGGGGCTCCGCGATGGAGCCATTTCACGCTGCCACGCGGAGGCATTCGCTCCGGATGATTTAATTTGGCCAAGTTCTGTGTTGAGGTCCACGTTGCCTCCGTGGCACGTTGGATATACCGTTCGAACAGCCAACTGCAGCTGGTGGTTCGCGGGCGCGTCGTGGGCACGTTGGCCAAGCCCGCTGCATGTCGTGGCACGCCGAGGAGCAAAAGCGAAGGACCGAATTCCAGAGAGGGTCCGCTGTTGCTCCGTGTCACGGAGGCAGGCTCGCGATGTACTCCGTGACACATTGCTTGTTATTCCGAAAAAATTCCCACTAGTATAAATAGCACACACTTAGGTTCATTTTTTAATTATTCGACTTAGTTGAGCAAGGACGCTGGTTACAGTGCGCTTGAGGGGACAAAATCCTAGGGTTCTTCTCTATCTCTTTCTCCTTTATTTCAATTGTTTAGAGGATTTATACTCATTTGATGATGTTTAATCCACAAAATGAGTACACCACTTCTTGCTGAGGTTAGAAACAATTGTAGTGGAATGTAATTATTGATCATTTTGGTTTTTCATCTTTTCGTCCATGGTTGTTCTATCAATTTGTTCTTACCGCATTAATGCGTGGCCAATGTTAATGTATATCTAAAAGTCCGGTTTCAACTCTCTGAAAGAGAAAGAAATTGGAAAGTTGTGAATTGGTAGGATATGACTTCTTACTTAGTTTGGGAAAATTGAGAATTTATTTACCTTCGTAATAGAAATATATCTCAAAGTCGATTAGTCAATTACGGAATCGATTTTGTATGGTAAACTTGAATTTCTTTTAATCACGTAAATGGAGGTTGAAGGTTCATGATTCCTAAGTTGGGTTGAATACGAAAGTTTTAATCCATAGGCAATAATTCTTGACCAGCAACCGAAGGAAAGATTAATCGAATTGTATCGATAAATTACTCTCTACATGTTCAAGCTTTAGCCTCAGTATGCTCATTACTATAGTTCGACTCAATTTGTAATTTTGTTTTAGATTAGTATAAATTTGGAAACAAATCCTCAAAATCTTCTTTAAATTGTTGTCTGCATTTTTAGAGTTAGAGTTCATTGATACTTGATTCGATTATTACCTTGGTCCAGTCCCTGTGGGATCGATACTTGGCTTACTTGAGCTATTTTACTACTTGTTCGACCACGTGCACTTGCGTGTAGTTGTGAAACAAATTAATAGGAGGCCCTTGATTACATCCCATAAATTGACAAACATGCCTTTGGATGTCACTAAAACCAAGGCACCCGACACTACTCAAGGGCCGGTTCTCACACTAGCCGAGCGACATGCCCGGGATGATCGCATATGGCCCGCATGTACGAATGTAGATGTTGCAACTTGTGCACATGAGCTCGCAAGAGAGGATGACTCGCAGCCCGACTTGGATTACCCTTCACGAGAATGCCCGGCTCTATGCAGAGTGGGGCCGCATTTGTGGAGCCTGTGACGATGATGTCCCCACCGATGACGAGACACGCCGGTGAGGACTCGTATGCTGAGTCGACAAGAACGGCGGGGCGATTCTCGATATGGAGACGAGGCAACGGCACCTATGAAGAAGTTGAATACTGGACCGATCAGTGGAGTTTCACCACCTACCTTGTGATATGGTTATCCTAAAATCGGGACAAGTCTGATTTAAGTGTAAATGGAGTAAAGAGGTGCCAACCGCTCGCTTTTTGTTTATGTTTATGTTTCTTCGTTGTTGTTCCCGTGAAAAATATGACCTTGTGACTTTGTGTGGTGTCCAGAATTAAGTCGCGTTGTAATGAATGTTAAGTTGTTGTGTGCTGTGTTGATCTATTGTTGGTTGGTTGGTTGTCATAAATATTTTTGTTTCTATCGAAATTATTGAAATTTTCAAAATTTTTGCTGAATTTCCGTTATGTTGGGTTTCGCGTTTGTCATGCTTTTACCTGAGAATAGTCCCATTGAACCAAAGTCGTAAATAGTGACCGTTCCCAATGATGGATGGATGACGACCGTCTTAAGGGAAATGTAGTCAATAGGAGTAGTTTTTTTTTCCTTTCTTTGTTTGTTTCAAACGTGTCGCTACTTCATGGTTCTGAATTCTTGTTACGTGTTGTACATGATATTAAGTTGCAAAGGTGATTCGTATGAAAGCATGCATATGTGTAAACATGTTGAGATACCTAAGCCATAGAGTTCGATTTGGTGTGATCGAGGCTTAATAGTGAATTCTTGTAATTAGCCGATTTAAGAGTCTCAGGAATATGTCTTGAGTCGAGTATGCAATGAGTGTGAGGTGAGGTTGCGATTATTCCATGCTACGTGAAGTGTCTAGAACTTTCGGTGTGTGTACTAAACGAAATGAAGGATGTGTATTGTAGAAAGGATGGGTGGAGCATTTCTTGATTAAACCTAAAAGTTTTTCCATTATCATACCTAACTTGAATGTACATCCTAGTTAGCCCTATCGAGCCTTTAGCCTATATTTTTTCTTTTCTTTAAGAGGTAATAAAACCGAGCTTAATCCCTTGTTTTTCATTAGCAGTGAATTTGATCCAAAACTCTTAAGCGCTCAAGAAAAACAATTTTCCCACAGTGTAAAGGAGTGAGAATATGAAAAGGAAGGAAAAGCAGAAGACGTGAAAGTTAAAGAAAAGGTCAAAGGCACTTGCCGAAATTAAATAAAATAAAGATTTATAACTAATCTTTTGCTAGTGTCAAGTGTGCTTAAAGAAATGGGAACAAAAATAAAGAAAAATTTCAAGAATGAGAGGTGAAGGAAGAAACAATTCCCATAATGATGGTGGGATGTATTGAAAGCGCTAAGGAAGCTAGGTTCTATTAATTGTTAGCCCAAAAGATTTACTAGTTCCTTAGCTTACATTACAACCTCGTTAAGTCCTACGTGATCTTACATCACGCGTCCTTATATTAGTGGAGTAATACACTAGAGGCAAGCCTAAGGTTCATGACATGATGCATGTGAATCTCTTGGGAGAGAGTTTAATCGTGGTCATATACCCCTACATGTAGTGCTTTAGAACTATATGATTGCAAATGGGGAAATTCTTGTAAGCGCGAGGCACATGTTACAGAGAGATTGCACTTCGTGTCGGATGTCTTGATCAGTTGATTTGCATGAGTTTGCCAAGATCGAGAATCGATTCTTGAGCTTAGCAGGTCTTAATGTGGTGTATTTCATTGTATTGATGAGACCATGCATGTTCTCTTGATGATTTGCTATATTAAATATCCCAAGATGGCCGTAGCTTGAATTTTGAGCCAAAGTATCTATGCGTGGGTGTCAATTGCATGTGTGTGAGGTATTGTCTCGAGGACGAAAAGGTTTTAAGTGTTGGGGTAAGTGATCTCTAGGCAGAATTGTATGCCCAAGTGATACGTTAAAATGCTTTATTCCGACTTGTTTATCTATCGCTATGTACATTCTCATGTGATTTTTAGTTAAAATATGAATTTATACTAACCAACATGATTAGTATTGTTTTGCAGGTAAAATGGAATTTTGGGAAGCTAAGGTTCGTGGTAAAGATCGAATGGACTTGAAACAAGGAGTTGAAAAGGATAAGGAAGAGCAGTAAAAATAAGGGCTCCGTGATGGAGCGTGTCACGCTATCGCGGAGGAATTCATCCTCGGGTGAATTAAATTTGGCAATTTCCGGTGAAGGCTCGTGTTACCTCCAGACATGGAGGAAATGCTACGCGATGCACTCCGTGTCACGTTGAGTACAATTATCTGGGACATCAATTTCCAAAGGTAAGTGCACGATAGCACCGTGGCACGTTGGCCAGATCCGCGATGCAAGCCGTGGCATCGCTGAGGTGAAATTTCCGAGGAGCCACCCCAGAGAGGGTCCGCGATACCCCCGTGGCACGGAGGGTGTGCTCCGCGATACACTCCGTGCCACGTTGCTTGTTATTCCTGGAAAAATTCTCAATATTATAAATAGCACACTTAGGTTTTATTTTAAACATTCCACTTGGTTAAGCAAGAACGTGGGTTACAAAAGTGCTTGAGGGGATGAAAATTCTAGGTTTTCTATGTCTTTCTTTAATCTCAATTGTTTGTATGATTTCTACTTATTTGATGATTTTTAATCCAAAAATGAGTAGCTAATTCACTTCTTGCTTAGGTTAAGTACAATTGTAGTGGAATGTAATTGTTGATCATTTCAGCTTTTCATCTTTTCTTCAATGGTTGTTCTATCAATTCTGTTTTTACCGCATTAATGTTTGGCCAATGTTAATGTATATCTAAAAAATCCAATTTTGATTTTGAAAGGAAAGAAATTGGAAAGATGTGAATTGGTAGGATATGACTCTTATTGTTTGGTAAATTGAGAATTGATTTACATTCGAATAGAAATATATCCGAATGTCTTATTAGTCAATTAAGGAATCGAATATATGGCTAGAACATGAAATTCTTTTATCAAATGTAGATTAAAGGTTCATGATTCTTAAATTGGATAGAAGTCAAAGTTCCTATCCATAGGCACAATTCTTGACTAGCAACCGAAGGAAAGATTAACTAATTTGTATTGATAAATTAATTCCTTGCATGTCTGCTTACCTCAAATTTTGCTCATTACTATTGTTCAAACTCACTTTATAATTTTGTCTTAGATTCGTATTGATTAGGAAACTAAACTCTCAAAATATTATTTATTTGGTTGTCTGCGTTCTTAAAGATATAGTTCATTAACACTTAAGTTAATTAGTACCTTAGTTCAGTCCCTGTGGGATCGATACTTGTCTTTACTTAAGCCACTTTAGTACTTGTTCGACCACGTGCACTTGCGTGTAGTTACCAAACACCCGAACATCCTTTACCAATGGGGCAAGGCTAATGTAGTAGCATACACACTTATTAGACTCTTTATGGAGAGTGTGTCCCATGTAGATGAGGAAAAGAATAAGTTGGTGAAGGATGTGCATCGACTTGTAAGGTTGGGAGTTCGTTTGGTTGACTCGACTGATGGCGATGCTATAGTTCAGAACGGATCAGAATCGTCCTTGGTAACTGATGTAAAATCTAGACAAGATGAGGATCCCATTTTTGTAAAGTTAAAGGAAGCCGTCCAGAATCAAAAGGTAGAGGTCTTCCCCAAAAAGGGGAGATGGGGTGTTTCCGTATCAGGGTCGCTTGTGTGTCTTGGACATTGATGATTTGAGAAATCAGATGTTGCATGAGGCTCAAGGTTCTAGATATTCAATCCATCTAGGTGCCACCAAGATGTACCGTGACTTATGGGAAGTCTATTGGTGGAGTGGCATGAAGAAGGACATCGCAGAATTTGTAGCTAAGTGCGCAAACTGTCAGCAAGTGAAGGTTGAGCATCAAAGACTAGTAGGTGTACTTCAGAATATTAGTATTCCTACATGAAAGTGGGAAGAAATCAATATGGACTTTATCACGGGGTTGCCTCACACTCGTCGGTAATATGACTCCATTTGGGTTGTTGTAGATGGGTTGACCAAAGCTGCTCACTTTCTACCAGTCAAGACCACTAATTCAGCGGAAGATTATGCTAATCTATACATCCGAGATCTAGTTTGGTTGAATGGAGTGCCCTTATCCATCATATCAGATAGAGGTACCCAATTTACCTCTAAGTTTTGGAGGTCGTTTCAAAAAGGACTTGGTACTCAGGTTAAGCTAAGTACGACATTTCACCCACAAATGGATGGTTAGGAGGAGAGGACAATTCAGAATCTTGAGGACATGTTGAGAGCATGTGTGATTAACTTCTGTGGTAATGGGATGACCATTTGCCTCTTATCGAGTTTGCATACAATAATAGCTACCATTCCAGCATTCAGATGGCTCCGTTTGAAGCTCTCTATGGGCGGAGATGTAGATCACCTATTGGTTGGTTAGAGGTTGGTGAAGCCGATGATAGGACCAGATTCAGTCCATGAGGCCATGGAGAAGGTTCAGCTTATACGAGACAGGTTGAAAACAGCTCAAAGTCACCAAAAGTCCTATGCCGATGTGAGAAGGAGAGAACTAGAGTTCGAAGTTGATGATTGGGTGTTTCTAAATGTGTCTCCCATGAAGGAAGTGGTGAGGTTTGGAAAGAATGGAAAACTCAGCCCTCGTTATGCCCCTACCAGATTGTGAAGAGGGTTGGCAAGGTGGCATATGAATTGGAGTTGCCTTCAGAATTAGCTTTTGTGCATCCTATTTTTCATGTACCGCTCTTAAAGAAGTGTTTGGGCGATCCAGCTCTAGTTGTCCCAGTGGACATTGTTTATGTGAAGGACAACCTTAATTATGAGGAGGTTCTAGTGGAAATACTTGATCGGCAGGTTCGAAGGCTAAGAAACAAGGAAGTAGCTTTAGTTAAAGTTTTATGGAGGAATCATCATGTGGAGGGAGCTACATGGGAAGCCAAGGTAGATATGATGGCTAGATACCCACATTCGTTACCGGCTCAGTCCCAGCTTGAGGTATCAGTTCTTGCCCTAAAACTCTATTCAATTTCATGTTCAGTTCATGTATCTCAATTTCTTTCATGTAAGTGCATGTGTGTATGATTCATGAATTCAGTTCAGTCATGTAGTTTAAATCGGAGTTGGTCATTCTGTCAGTTTTCAGCGTGTATGACCAATAATGGAGTATGATGATTGCATTTCTCTGTTTTTTGTATGTTTCCCACATTCAAGGACGAATGTTCCCAGAGGGAGATATTGTAATACCCCATAAGTACCCAAGACTAGACCCAAAATTTAAAAATGGAAAGTGGCAGAAGGATGGAAAATGTGTCTCAGAATGACTCGTGGTACGAGTCATTAGAGGTTCCAACGACCCATTGGGACACTCGTGGTAAGGTTATGCAGAAATAGGCTCAGGGGTAATCGGTCCAAGGTACGACTCATAGGAAAATGCAATGGGTCGTAGTCCATGGTCGTTGGATGTCACTAGGGTACCAGGGATGAATGGTACGAGTCATATAATGACTCTTTGTGAGTAACAATGAGTCGTGGTAAGTGCTTGTGGAAGGAGCAGAAAAATTTCCAGTTGAGGTGACGGATGGAACCCACGACGCATTGAAAGTAGGCACAATTCGTGGTGTGACTCGTGGGAAGTCCAGATGTAGGTCATCAGGGAAGGTAACAGGAGGATGCAACGGATCATTGTTTAATGTAATGACCTGCCCTATCAAGTCGTGGTATTAGAATCTGAGAAGTTAAGAAATAATAGGGAATGTAACGGACGGATACCACGAGTTGTGGGATCAGACATGCTCACTAGCAGTGCAGAATTCTCAGATTTTTCATTAAGGGTAATTTCATAATTTCTAAGTTCGAGGGCCCTAAACTACATCGTTTAAGGATTGAAATGAAGTGTTTTATGAATGGTAAATCTATTCTAGGCTCATTCACATTCTTGCATGCAAGATTGAGGGATTAGAAGGTGATCAAGCTTAGGTTCTCTACAAGTTCTTCCGTAATTCTCTTTGGGCTATCAAGGAATTGGTGTAATCAGATCCTATCAGTTATGCAGGGTTAAGAATGGGTGAATTTGTTCATACCCATGCCGAATCCCTCTCTAAATCATGAAAATTCATATGTTGATTCTATGGAATTTTAACCCAATGCATGAAATTCTTAATTTTCTACTTGGGTATGATCTAAACATATTTCTACTATTGAATTATGATTGGTAGGCAAGTTTTACATTGTTTTCAAGTATAATCATGTTTTTAAGCTTTATAAATTAAAATGACCATTTATGAGAAGTTCATGAAAGTTGAGATTTATGATGAATCTTCAAGTATGATGAGATATTATTGATGAAAAGCATGTTTTCAAGTTACCCATGCTATGATCATGTTTTCTAGTGAGTTAAGTATTTTCAAGAATGATTTAAAGTATTGGGCAATGCCCATATGTTCAAGTATGAGTTATTATTTCACAAATTAAGCTTACCACATAGTTTGGAGTTAAGGCTCCCCTTTTTACGTTCAACTTGTGATATGGTTTGAGCAAAAGCTCCTCATATATAATTTTAAATTTAATATGTATTTGATTATTCATCTTCATCACTAGACAATGGTCATCTTCATTGAAAAATGATGGAGAGCATATGCATGGTTTTTGGAGTAATGTCTAGCACTGAGTGGGCTAAGGGTCGATCAACTTTATGCCTCAGAACTACGCGCCAACGTAGGTGTACATATCTTATATACTTTGGGACCTCTCTTATAAGCTATACCCTACCCCAAATGGGCCTTGAGCTTGATGTCGATATCATGGTATCGTCCTTAGCCCTGGCAAAGCTTTGGACGGCTCTACCCACTTAAGTGTGATAGTTGACACCACGTAAGTTCTATCATGGTAATTTCGGTTATATGACGAGTCTCCCATTGTTCCTCATGATTTCAGTTATGCATGTTTATTATTCATGATATATTTATATACGTTTTAAAGCAGGTTTGACCCAGTGTTCAGTTTTACTTATGATTATCAGATTTAAGCTTTGGGTCATTCAATTCAGTTATGATGTTCAGTTATGTTCGGATCATGAT
Source organism: Datura stramonium (assembly GCA_018107945.1). NCBI lineage: Eukaryota > Viridiplantae > Streptophyta > Magnoliopsida > Solanales > Solanaceae > Datura > Datura stramonium. The sequence goes on from JACEIK010000895.1 coordinate 86,254, forward strand.
TTCAAAAAGTAGCATGCAAGCCCTACTCTCAGATTCTTGTTTTGATCATGTTTTATATTATGCATGTTTTAAATGATTTTACTTATTTAAGTGGTTTTACTTACCTTGCATACTTGGTACATTCCACGTACTAACTGCATACTTTATGTTTTATCGTTTTATGATACAGGCTCCAATCTTCAGACTCAGCCCTGCCACTAGCCAGCTTTTAGAGTTAGCATCCAGTTGTTATTGGTGAGTCCTCATCTCCTGAGGACCATTTGTTATTAGATATCTTTGTACTTTCAGTTTCAGACTTGTAGGGTTAGTTGGGGGTCTTGTCCCATCAACCCATCAGTTATGCAGAGGCTTTTAGACTATATGTAGTAATCAGCTCGGCATGTATTATGTGGATTTCAATTTTGATGTTATGTTACGCTTATACTTCTGTTATGTTATTATGTTAAGTCTTGCGCTTTATTTTATTGAGTTAGATGTATGTTCATGTCATGGATCGACTTGGAGTCTCCAAAGGATCCTTGTCCCGTGTCTCGATCCGGGCCTATGTTCGGGTCGTGACAAAGTTCCTGAGAGCAGACCCTAGACTTAAAATAAGAAATCAGCAGGGGAGTGGAAAATTTGCCTCAGAATGAGTCATGGTACAACACGTTAGGCGACCCTACAAGTCATGGTGAGACTCGTGGAAGGCAGTTAGTGAAGGTTCCCAGGGGTAATGACTCACATCACGACTTGTAAGGTAAGGCAATGAATCGCTAAGTCCCTCATTATGGGTAGCAGTTCAGTAAGTTGGGGTCAAGTCTTCTGTGGACCGCAAGGGAAGTGATGACTCATTGGGTGAAGTAACGAGTCGTCCTGAGGAGTCGTTGAATGGAATCCAGAAATAAATTCAAGTTGAGGCAGTGGTGACGATGAGAGAGTAGGACAAGTCGTTATGTTAGGTAACGACTCATCATGTTAGACGTGGGAAGGAAGAGCAGGATTTTTGGGCTTCTATGATAATGGAAGGAATCGCGAGTCGTTAAGTCAGCTAACGACTCGTGAAGTCAGTCGTCGGTAGTTTGATGAATTTTTGAGAATATTTCTAGTGCACTCCACGAGTTGTTGCCAACCCCACGACTCCTAGAGTGCCTCGTGGGGACTGGTAGATGGATTTTTCCTGCGAATTTGCGAGGATGTTTTCGTAAAATACTATGTTCCTAACTCCTAAACTATGCTATTTTGAGTACCATATGTGACATTTTTAAGTGTTCCTCCTCGCCTAAACTCTCATTACATCAACAGGAACTCTCAACCTCTTCTTCCTTCTCTCTCAAGACTCAAGGATCACCTAGGGCTTCTTCAAGGGCTTCAAGGTTCAAGTTCAAGTTGGGGATTCCTTCTAATCAGGTATGTGGGACTTCAACAAGGATCTCCTTCCATCCTTGTGTCCCAATATTTATACTAAAACCCTAATTCCTTGATTTTCTAGAAAAGCATGTTCTAGGGTTTCAATTTATGCAAAAACCCTCCTATGTCTTCTATGGATTTTAAGACCCATCATGATTAATAGTCTTGTACGCTCATGTAATTACTTTCAAGATCTCGAATTATGTACTTGATATAGAAATAGCATGATTATAGAATTTTCACCATGAGTTAGCATAGAATTTCAAATGGGATTTCATTAATTATTCACATGCTCTTATCATGAACTTGTATCCATGTTTAAAGTATAAGTCGATCATATGGGTTCCCACAAATCTAGAACATATGTTCTAATATATGTGTTGGAACACGATTATAACTTATGGTCTTTGATGAATATGAAGTATGTACATGTTTTCACTATGATTTCGGGTATATGTTAAAGTATGACTTGGACTTATGGATCTTACATGAATCTAAGATATATGTCATATTCTATGAACTCAAGATTTGAATGTTTTGAATGTGTGTAAAGTATGACCTGATTCCTGTAGATGTTTCATGAATGTAGAATGTATGATTTAAACTCTAATTTCAGGACTATGATGATATGAATTGTGATGATAAAGCATGATGATGATCTTTCAGACCTATAGGCTTGTTGATAGTAGAAAGTAGCCTTGATCAGACTCTAAATGAATTCAGTATGATGTAATTAGTTGAACGCTCATGTCTCTGATTAGCTGAAGTAAGTTAGAATAGATGAATGATGACAGACTAGTGTCCTCCATGTTCTAGTATAATCGGGACTCTCATTAGCAGAGAATATTTCCCTTAGTTAGTCAGGGACTCTCCATAGCTGAGAATGTTTCCCTTAGTCAGTTAGGGACTCTCCATATCCGAGAATGTTTCCCTTAGTTAGTCAGGGACTCTCCGTAGCTGAGAATGTTTCCCTTAGTCAATCAGGGACTCTCCATAGCTGAGAATGTTTCCCTTAGTCAGCTAGGGACTCTTCATAGTCGAGAATGTTTCCCTTAGTCAGTCAGGGACTCTCCATAGCCGAGAATGTTTCCCTTAGTCAATCAGGGGCTCTCATTAGCAGAGAATGTTTTTCTTAGTTAATCAGGGACTCTCCGTAGACAAAAATGTTTCCCTTAGTCAGTCAGGGACTTTCATTAACAGAGAATGTTTCTTTTAGTCAATCAGGGACTCTCCATAGCCAAGAATGTTTCCTTTAGTTAGTCAGGGACTCTCCATAGCCGAGAATGTTTCCCTTAGTCATTCTGGGACTCTCATTAGCATAGAATGTTTTCCTTAGTTCAGTCCAGGATTCTCATAAGCAGGGAATGTCTCCTTTAATCTACAATATTAGTTCATCTCTGCTCCGTTTAGTTTCAGACTTCATTTTTAAATAAGTCTTAGCATAATTTAGTCTCAGTTATAAACATATAATCATTATAGTGTATGATATCAATTACAGCTTCAATATTTAGCATATATACAGTACATGACCCTTATGTATCAGTTTGATTATACTTCAGTAAATGTTTTCAAATAAAAGCTTCATGTCAATATATATATATTTCAGACAGGGTTGTTGTATTCCAGCTCAGTTATATGTCAATGTATTCAGTTTACTTCCTTCTTGTATACTTGCATGTTTAGTTTACTTACGCTTCCCGCATACTCAGTACATTCCAAGTACTGACCGCAAACTTTATGTGTTATATTGTTTTATGATATAATTTTAGGGTTCCATACTTAGCCGCATGGTCAGATACGCTCCATTCCTACCTTATCTTCTTGTGGTGAGTCCTCATCCCTTGAGGATGCGATTTATGTTTTCTATTTCATGTTTCAATTCTCAGACTTTAGGAGTTAGCTGGGGGCTTGTCCCAGCAACTCATCAGTGTAGTAGAGGCTTTCAGACTTATGTAGATAGATTAAACTTTGTATCAGAGTTTTTATGAGATTTGCTATTTTGGATTTTAAAATTATACTCTTCCAGTTTGCTTATGCTCAGTTACGATTTCTGTTAGTTGTTATTCTGATAGTGTTATGCTATGATTATGCCATGGGTCAGCTTAGGGCCTCTCGAGGTTCCTTGACCCATGTATCGATCCGGGCCTATGTTTGGGTCATGCAAAACTTGATATTAGAGCAAAGGTTTAGAGTGTCCTAGGGTGTCTGAAAACCATGTTAAGTAGAGTCTTTTTCATGGGTATGAAGCGCGCCACACTTACGATAAAGAGGCTACGAGACCTTATAGGAATGTTTCCTTTTTTTCATGATTCTTATCATGCGTAGAGTATGAGAATTCTAACAGTTCCTCTCCTGACTCGTGCTTTACGCGCTTGTAGATAATTCCTCCCAGACAAGCGAATGGAAGAAGAAATGGTAACGGGAGTCAGCCAGTCCCACCAACTCCAACGGATCCTATGTTCGGTCAAGTTACAGATGCAGATATCGGGGCCACTTTACGAGTGTTGATACGAGCCATGACCACCCAACCTAACCGACAGACTCTCGCATTAGAGAACTCTATCGGGGAGGCGGCAGCTACTAAGGTTCAAGACTTCACGAAGAGGATCCCATCTAAGTTTGGTGGTTTGAATATGGATGGAGAGTTTAAGGGGGGAAAATAAGGAACAAAAGGCCCAGGACTGAAGACTTAGAGAGTTCCTATCAAGGATCAAGTTGTGGGAGTCACTCTCAACCCCAATAGAGGTCTTTAGCTCAGGTTCGGGGAAACAAGCCTAGGGTGAGGGAGATTACTTATCAAGTTTGTAGATGTTGTGGAAATAACCACCTAGGAAGGTTCTTAGTGGGTTCAGATGTTTTCTTCTATTGTGGCTGGCCCGGCCATAAACACAGAGATTGCCCAACAGCCAAATAGGGCAAAGGTAGAGCCTCGGTCATATCTTCTGCAGCCTTGTCAGGTCGCTCAGCTTGCGATAAATGTGGAAGGAGCCACTCCAAAAATTGTTTTCTTAGTAAAGATGGATGTTTTGGATGTGGTCAATCAGGCCATAGGATAAAGAATTGCCCTCTATCCAGATGTGGGAAGACTCAGTCCATCATTCCAGCAGCTTCAGTAGCTTGCCCATCTCAGGAGGGCACAGTATCTAGTGCAGGTGGTAGACAGCTCCAAACATAGTCACAGGTATGTTATGAATTTCTTGTGTTACTCTTTGCATGTTGCTAGACCTAGAACCCCAGTATTGGATAAAAAGCTCCTTTTGATGTTTGTTGGGAAGAGATTTTCAATGTATAGTTTGAAGTAGCTATGAGTATGAGGTTTACAGTGAATGTTAGAGGTGGAAGAGACATCAAGAGTTGGAGGTTCAACCCCAACCTTAAGAAAGATTCAGGAGCCTTAGCATGATGGCTTAAAGTTAAGGGGGAGATGGTAAGTATGTGAGACAAGTCGGACCTTGAGTATGCTAGTAGGGGAGTTCCAGCCCTAACAGCTAAGGTATGCTAATCCCTTCAGAGTCAGATAATTTCTTTTTCATTTCAGTTGAAGCTATGCTCTATTTATTCTTATTATCAGACTTCCAGAAATTTCTAGATAACTACTTCAGACAGTGATGCTAGCCTTACTCTATGAATCCTTAAGGCTCATCTTCATGTTATAAACCAGCTATGTGTGTTAACTCATGCCTTCCAGTATGTTAAGCTCGAACTCATTCTTTAGGAGTTGCTTTAGCAGCTCCTTAGATAAGGGTACCTCATGTATATGCTCAGTTGTAGGTGTCGTGAATAATTTATGCTCATGATTCCTTTACTTTCAGTTAGACCAGATATCATGAATTTTAGCTTAGTATCAGAAAGAGATTGAAAATGATGGCTCAGTCCGTATCAACTCAGTGCCAGTTAGAGGGAGAGAATCCTTCTCAGTGTCCTATCTAGTTCCATGTCAAATTCACGTATTTTAGTCTGTCTTAGGTATTAGCATGCGTGTATGATTCAGAAATTCAGTTCGGAGATATAAACCATCCCAGATTTAGGTACTCCATCAATTTCAGCTGTAATTGTTCGGTATTTGGGATGGCAGTCCTTACCCATCATTTCAGTATGTGTAGCCTACATTTAAGGATAAATTTTCCCAAGGAGGAGATATTGTAACACCCCAAAAGTCTTGAGAGCAGACCCCGGACTTAATATAAGAAATCAGCGGAGGAGTGGAAAATTTGCCTCAGAATGAGTCATGGTACGACCCATTAGGTGACCCTACGAGCCGTGGTGAGACTCGTGGCAGGCATTCAGTGAAGGTTCCTAGGGGTAACAACTCATATCACGACTGGTAAAGTGAGATAACGAGTCGTGGAGTCCCTCATTGTGGGAAGCAGTTCAGTAAGTTGGGGTCAAGTCTTCGGTGGACCACAAGGGAAGTGAAGACTCGTTGGGTCAAGTAAAGAGTCATCCTAAGGAGTCGTTGAATGGAATCCAGAAAAAAAAAGCAAGTTGAGGCAATGGTGACGAAAGAGTAAGACGATTCATTGTGTTAGGTAATAACTCGTCATGTCAGTCGTGGGAAGAAAGAGAAATATTTTTGGGCTTCTATGATAACAGAAGGAGTCGCGAGTCGTTAAGTCATCTAATGACTCGTGAATTCAGTCGTCGAAAGTTCGAGGAATTTTTGAGAATATTTCCAGTTCACTCCACGAGTCGTTGCCAACCCCACGACTCCTAGAGTGCCTCGTGGGGACTGGTAGATGGATTTTTCCTGCGAATTTTCAAGGGTGTTTAAATAAAATACTCTGCTTCTAACTCCTAAACTACGCTATTTTGAGTACCATATGAGACGTTTATAAGTGTTCCTCCTAGCCTAAACCCTCATTCCATCAAAAGGTACTCTCAGCCTCTTCTTCCTTCTCTCTCTCAAGACTTAAGGATCATCTAGGACTTCTTCAAGGGCTTCAAGATTCAAGTTCAAGTGGAGGATTCCTTATAATCAGGTATGTGGGACTTCAACAAGGATCTCCTTCCATCCTTGTGTCCCAATTTTTATACTAAAATCCTAATTCCTTGATTTTCTAGAAAAGCATGTTCTAGGGTTTTAATTTATGCAAAAACCCTCTTATTCCTTCTATGGATTTTAAGACCCATAATAATTAATAGCCTTATATGCTCATGGAATTACTTTCAAGATCTCGAATTATGTACTTGATATGGAAATAGCATGTTTATTGAATTTTCACCATGAATTATCCTAGAATTTCAAATGGGATTTTATTAATTATTCACATGCTTTTATAATGAACTTGTATCCATGTTTAAAGTATAAGTCGATCATATGGGTTCCCACAAATCTAGAACATATATTGTAATATATATGTTGGAACACAATTAGAACTTATGGGCTTTGATGAATATGAAGTATGTACATGTTTTCACTATGATTTCGGGTATATGCTAAAGTATGAATTGCACCTATGGATCTTACATGAATCTTAGATATACTTCATATACTATGAACTCGGGATTTGAATGTTGTGAATGTGTGTAAATTATGATCTGGTTCCTATAGATGTTTCATGAATGTAGATGTATGATTTAAACTCTAATTTTGGGACTATGATTATATGAATTGTAATGATAAAGCATGATGATGATCTTTCAGACCTATAGGCTTATTGATAGTAGAAAGTAGCCTTGATCAGACTCTAAATGAATTCAGTATGAGGTAATTAGTTGAACTCTCATGTCTCTGATTAGCTAAAGTAAGTTAGACTAGATGAATGACGTCAAACAAGTGTCCTTCATGTTCTTATATAATCGAGACTTTCATTAGCAGAGAATGTTTTCCTTATTCAGTCAGGGACTCTCCATAGCCGAGAATGTTTTCCTTAGTCAGTTAGGGACTCTCCATAGCCGAGAATGTTTCCCTTAGTCAGTCGGGGACTCTCATAGCCGAGAATGTTTCCCTTAGTCAGTCAGGGACTCTCCATAGCCGAGAATGTTTTCCTTAGTAAGTCAGGGACTCTCCATAGCTGAGAATTTTTCCCTTAGTCAGTATGGGACTCTTAGCAGATAATGTTTCCTTTAGTCAGTCAGGGACTCTCCATAGCCGATAATGTTTCCCTTAGTCTGTTAGGGACTCTCCATAGCCGAGAATGTTTCCCTTAGTCAGTCAGGGACTCTCATTAGCACAAAATGTTTCCTTTAGTTCAGTCCAAGACTCTCATTAGCAGGGAATGTCTCCTTTAATCTACGATATCAATTCAGCTCTACTTCGTATAGTTTCAGACTTCGTTTTAAATCAGTCTTAGCATAATGCAGTCTCAATTATCAACAGATAATTAGTACAATGTATGATATCAGTTACAGCTTCAGTATTCAATATATGTACAGTATATGTCCCTTATGCATCAATTTGATTATACTTCAGTAAATATTTTCAAATAAAAGCTTCATGTCAATATATATATGTATCTCAAACGGGCTTGTTGTATTCCATCTCAGTTATATGTCGACGTATTCAGTTTACTTCCTTATTTTATACTTGTATGTTTAGTTTACTTATGCTTCCCGCATACTCTGTACATTCCAAGTACTAACCACATACTTTATGTGCTATATCATTTCATTATTAAGATTCAGGGTTCCAGATTCAGCTATATGGTTAGATACGCTCCATTCCTACCTCAACTGCTTGTGGTGAGTCCTCATTTCTCGAAGACGCAATTTATGTTTTCTATTTCATGTTTCAGTTCTTAGACTTTAGGAGTTAGTTTGGTGCTTCTCCCAACAATTCATCAATGTAGTAGAGGCTTTCAGACTTGTGTAGATAGATTCAGCTTTGTATTAGAGTTTTTATGAGATTTGTTATTTTGGATTTTAAAATTAGACTCTTCCAGTTAGCTTACGCTCAGTTATGATTTTTGTTAGTTTTTATTCTGATAGTGTTATGCTATGATTATTCCATGGATTGACTTGGGGCCTCTCGGAGTTTTTTGTTGCGTGTCTTGATCCAGACCTATGTTCGGGTCATGTCAGTTCTGATAGAGCTGGCCATGATAGACTGTGTTCATTCATTTCTTGTCAATTAACATCAATTGTTCATGTTTTCTACGTATCCATTCGGCATCGTCCAAATCAACTTCTTGGATGATTCTCGGGGAAGATATTTCCACCTCTGCGGGAATCACTGCTTCTGAGCCATAGACCAACATGTAGGAAGTTTCCCCTGTAGATGTTTTGATTATGGTATATCAACTGAGCAAAGCGTATGGTAGCTTCTCGTGCCATTGTCTTCTACTCTCCACTATTTTTCTCAAGATCTTTTTGATGTTCATGTTTGCATCCTCAACTGCTATATTCATCTATCGTCGTTAAGCTGTGGAAATTCGATGAGCAATCTTAAACATTTCACAAATTTCCCTTATGAAATTGCTGTTAAGATTGACTGCACTATCCATTGTGATTGATTCTGGAATCCTGAATCGACAAATTATGTTGTTGTGAGCAAAATTTGCTACCACCTTCTTTGTCAATGCCTTATACGTCAAAGCTTCGACCAACTTGGTGAAATAATCAATAGCTACCAAGATGAAATGGTGTCCATTTGATGCTGAAGGTTCTATAGGTCTGATTACATCTATACCCCAAGCAGCGAAAGGCCAAGGGGAACCCATCACATTGAGCTCATTTGGCGGAACTCGTATGAAATCTCCGTGGATTTGACATTGATGACATTTCTGCACGTATCGAATGTTATCTCTCTCCATGGTCATTCAAAAATATCCATCCCTCAAAATCTTCTTCGCCAAAGTGAACGCATTCACACGAGGCCCATATATCCCTTTGTGTGTTTATTCCAACAACCTAGTTACTTCAGCGGCATCGACTCATCTTAGAAATTCCAAATCTAGAGTCCTCCTATATAGGACTTCTCCATTAAGGAAGAAATGATTTGCCATCCTCTTTAAAGTTCGTCTTTGCTTGCTGGTTGCATTCTCTGGATACTCTCGAGCAATCTTTTTTATGTCATAATACCATGGTTTTCCATCCAGCTCCTCATCCACGTGAAAATAGTATGCAGGCTGGTGATGTATCTCCACTTTGATAGGATCAATATAATTCCTGTCTAATCTTATCTCCAATTGCCTTAAGCATTTAGTTTCTAGAACATTATAATATGTTTCAACTTTGGCTCATCATATGGCTCAGAAATGTCTTCTCCTGCAAATAACACCTTTTTGTCAGGGAAATAAGTTCTGAATGGCTGGTAATCTTGGTCCACCACATTTTCTTCAAGGTGATCAGCTAAGGCTTCTCCCTTAATTATCTTTTGTGTCATGTATATAATATCAAATTCACTTAGAAAAATTTGTCATTTTGCTAGCTTTATAGAAGGCATCAATTTTTTAAGGATATATTTGACTGGGTCCAACCTTGAGATCAAGTATGTGGTGTATGCAGGCAGGTAGTGTCTCAACTTTTGTGTGATCCAAGTCAAGGCACAACGCATCCTCTCCAACAAGGTGTACCTTTCTTTGTACGGTGTGAACTTCTTGCTCAAGTAATATATGGTTGCTCCCTTTTTCCAATATCATCATGTTGTCCCAAAACGCATCCAAAATGCACCATCCATCACAGATAAGTATCGTAGTAGAGGCTTTCCTGGCTCTAGTGGGACTAATACTGGTGGACTTGACAAGTACTCTTTGATTCTATCAAAAGCCTTCTGACATTCCTCTCTCCATTTTGTGGCAGCATCTTTCTTCAGTAATTTGAGTATGGGTTCGCAAATCATCATAGATTGTGCTATGAACCGACTAATGTAATTGAGTCTTCCAAGGAAGCTCACCACCTCCTTCTTGGTCTTTGGTGGAGGAAAATTCTTGAATTGCCTTGATTTTTGATGGACCCAACTCAATTCCTTTCCTGCTAACAATAAAACTCAATAGTTTCCAGCCGGGACACCAAATGCACAATTTGCAAGATTTATCTTTAGGTTGAACTTTTGCAACCTTTCAAAGAACTTCTTCAGGTCAGCCAGGCGATCTGACTTCTTGGATTTTATAATGAAATCATCCATATAGAATTCAATCTCCTTATGAATCATGTCATGAAAATGGGTAGTCATAGCCCTCATGTAGCTTGCACCTGCATTTTTAAGACCAAAGGGAATTACCCTGTAACAATACACTCCCCACAGAGTGGTAAATGCTGTCTTTTCTGCATCACCTTCATTCATTAGGATATGGTGGTATCCTGCAAAGCAATCAACAAAGGACTGCAATTCATGTGTTGCACAATTCTCGATGAGTATATGAATATTTGTAAGTGGAAAATCATCTTTGGGACTGGCTTTGTTGAGATCCCAGTAACCCACACAAATCTTGATCTTTCCGTCCTTCTTTGGCACTAGCGTGATGTTGGCCAACCAGGTAGGGTAGTTTGTAACCCTCAGATATTTGCTTCAATCTGCTCAGTCACCTCCTCTTTGATTCTCAAACTCAAATTAGGCTTGAATTTCCTTGGTTTCTGTTTGACTGGTGGGCTAGTAGGATCAATTGGCAACTTGTGCGAGATGATATTAGTGCTCAATCTAGGCATGTCATCATTGGACTAAGCAAATATATCAATATACTGCTTAAGTAATTCTATCAATTCTTGTTTTTCTTTATCCTCTAAGTCTATGATGATCCGAGTTTCCTTTACTATTTCTTCATCCCCTAAATTGATCAACTCAATCTTCTCTAAGTTGGGTTTCCTTTGACTCTCAAGCTGCTCGATCTCATGCAGAAGATTTTCAGGCATCATGCTTTCATCATATTCTTCATAATCTTGTTCATCTTTTGTACTTTTCCCAATGGATTCATTGCATGTCATAGTCTTTGAACAAAGATTTTTACTAATATGAGAGCTGAAAAAATGTGAGTAAAATAAATAGAGATTTTAACAAAATTTAACAAAATAATTTAAGGAAAATAAAGACTTTTATTTAGAAAGCATTTTAGCTTCAAAAGAGGCGGGTGACAAAAGGAGCTCCGGCATGATCAAGCCTCAATTGATCATGCTATATTTTAAAATAAACTACATTCCCATACTACCAGGACTCATGTAGAAATAAGGAGGAGTGGGTGGTCCAGTTCTGCAAGAGTTCTCTAGGTTCAGCATCGGCATCCTGAGGTCCACCTCATTCTTTCCATAGTCTTTTTCAGTCATTTCTATGAACAGATTCTCCATCCCTTCTATGATGCATTCACCAGGATCTGGCACGATTTCAGGTCCCGCGACTGGAACTTGCTCCTGCACGAACACTCTATTTTCTAACTGTATATTTGAGAGCTTTCCCAAGGTAGGTTCATATCCAATACCAAAGGTATTGTTCTGATGCTTCAACTGTATTGGTTCAACTATGCCATCAGGCTTGACTCCAAGCCCCGTCATAGGCTGATACCCGTACTTTAACATTTTTTAGGCTACCATTTTTGTTGTTTTTGAGTTCTTCACTTCATCGGATTTTTCTTCTCTCTGACCTTCACAGCATGCATGATTTCTATAGCATGAAAAGTAGCTCCATCCAATTCTTTAATGATTGGTGAGGTAGCTAAGGAATAAACTAGGTGACTGAGCTCTCCGTGAACTACGACCTATGTGTGATCCCATTCAAAATTGACACACTAATGAAGGGTGGAGGGAATCGCTCTTGCCATGTGGACCCAAGGTCTCCCCAACAACAAGTTATAGGCAGATGAGACATCCATTACTTGAAATAGGATAAGGAACTTAGCAAGTCCGACCCATAATGTGAGATCTATTTCTCCAATGACGTTCTTTTGCACTCCATCAAAAGCCCTGACCTTCACGCGACTCTCTTTTATCACTCCCATGCTTATCCCTCTGTCTTTCAAAGTAGTAAAGGGACAGATATTGCAACCAGAGCCACCATCGATCAATACTCGGGACACAAACTTATTGCTGCATCTTACTATAATATGAAGCACTTTGTTGTGTCCTGCCTCTTCTGGCGGGAGTTCATCATCGCGGAAAGAGATATTATTGGCTTCCACCATTCATCCAATGGTTGTAGTTAATATTTCACTCGTGGTTTCTTTTGGTATGCTCACTCTATTTAACACTCTAGCTAAAGCATTCCTATGTGCTTCCGAGCTCATCAGCAAGGACATAATGGATATCTGGGTCGGTGTCTTTTTCAACTGTTCTTCGACCTAGTAATCCTTGATCTGTATCTTTTTCCAAAACTCTGCAATTTCTGCATCAGTAACATTCTCCTTTTGGTTTTGTTTTCTCCCTGGTGCTGGTTTGTTGAGGTTATCTGGGACGTAACATCTTCTAACCTGGTCATTCCATGAGCTATTGCAGTGTTTATCATCTTATTCTTTGCTTCTTCTTGGTAATCCCATGGTACCGCCTTGGAGTTATAATCTAATTTCTTGGAAATTCTGGTGGTCACTACAGATCTGGGCTGGTGTGTCTGAATGGTCAGTGGTGCCCTCAGTTGAATCGTGATGAAAGGTGTGACTGAAGATGTCGCAGCAACCACCTCTGTATTTCTAACAAGAATAATTGTACCTCTCATGTCATATTTTTCATCTAATGTTATCATATTGACTCCTTGGTTTCCATAGTTCAGCAGTGGGTTATTGTTTACGTTTGGAGGCGCTGGAGTGCATTTAATTATTCCATTTTTAATCAAAAACTCAATTCAATTTCTCAAGATGTAGCACTCCACAGTGTCATGTCCCTGAATACCCAAGTTATAAGCGCATTGCTTATTTCCATCAAAATTTTGAGGGATTGGGTCCGGAAATCTTCCTTCAACTGGTTGTAGCAATCCTACTATCCTCAGCCTCTCAAATAACTTAGCCAAAGGTTCGGCAATAGGTGTGTAGGTGCAAGCGGTTCTAGCTTCTGGATTTGGACATGGCCTTGGTGCATATGTTGGTCTATTCTGGTGAATAGGTGCTTGGACAGGGGGATAGGCTTTTGGTGGATTCTAGTGTGCTGGTGCTCAGGGTGGATTATAGTGGGGTTGAATGTTATACACCGGATATGGGATATATGGGGCATGTGCAACAATTTTAGGGTTGTTAGGGTATCACAGGGATGACTCTCCATGTTGGTAATGAGGTGAGACGACCGAGACGTCTTCCTTTTTCTTTTTTGTACTGCCGAGGAAGCCTGATTGTATGGACCTACTTGCAGCCTATAGTGCGACCATAGATTGAATCTTCCCAGATTTGATGCCTTCTTCCAAAAAGTCTCCTATTTTAACTAGCTCTGCAAATTTCTGACCCATCATTCCCATCATTTTCTCAAAGTAAATACCTTCTTAGGCTTGAATGAAGTACTTGGTGAGCTCACTTTCATCTAGCGGGGGTTGGACCCTAGCAGCCTCTATTCTCCAGTATCGTGTGTACTCCTGGAATGATTCAGATGGTTTCTTCTGGATGTTGACCAATGAAAACCTGTCTGGAGTAATCTCGGTGTTGAACCTGAAATGAGTCATAAAATCCTCCGCCAGTTCTAGCCAATTATGCCATTTACGAGGGTCTTGGTGAGTGTACCAAGTCAAAGCTTCTACTGAGAGACTTCGTATAAACAATTCATTCTCAACTTGTCATTTCTTCTGACCCCCAAAAGCTTGTCACAATAAGCTCTCAAATGTGCATGGGGATCACCCATCCCGTCAAATATGTCAAACTTGGGTGGTTTGTAACCCATTGGCATGTCAATACCTTGATGGATACACAGATCGTCATAATCTAGACTTTTACTTCCTCGGGTGACTTGCAATTTTTTTAGTGCCCTTCTCAAACTTTGGAGTTGACTAGTTATCGAATTTTCTTATTTCATCCGAACATCTTTCTCCATTTCTGCATACTGATCCACCTCGTACTGGACTCTGACTGTAATTGGTGTTGTGAAAGCAGGAGCTTTGACCGCATATACGGGTGGCACATATGGCTCATAAAAAGTTGCAACATGTGCCCCAGGTATGTGTTGCATGGCTGGGTAAGCAGGCATGGTACCAACTTGGGTTGGTAGTGAAAGGTTAGGTGCAATCCTGACCACGGGTGGAGAATTTGGTGTGACATTAGGAACATAGGGAGTTTGTTTGACTGGGTTTGAAAAATTAGCCGGAGTAATTGAAGGTAGCCCAGAACTAGCAAGGGGTATCTGGGGTGGATTTGTAGATTTGGGAAAGTATTCTGGAGCAGGTGTTTCCAAGGATGGAAAGTGAAGCGAGTATGGGAAGGTGGTTATATTGAGCTTGGTCAGATCCCGCACTTGGTGCAACTCTTCCCTCAATATCTCAAGTTCTTGCTCCAAGTGAGCCATTTGTTCATCGTTTCGTGTGTCTGCCCTTCTTTGCGAGCCTTCTGGATTTTTCATAGATGCGAGGATGTTTGCAGCTATATTTGATTCGTTGGGTTCAGTCATCTTTCTCTTGGACCTCATATTGTAGCACGACTCAATCAGATTGAGAATCAACACAAATCAACTTTTAGGGAAATAGTCAAAACAAAGAAAACCTTCAAAGAGACGAAAGTGTTAGTATGTGGCAGGTAATAATATTTTAATAGTAAAAATAATATTAGTAGTTAAATTAAATGTTGAAAGTCACATAAGTTTCACAGCAAATAAATTACACAGTAAGAAGCAAAGTGAACAATCATAGTGCGTCCTAGAATGTAGGGACCTTTTCATTCCAAAGGTAGACCTAAATGTCACATATTTGAGATTATGATAAATTGATCCAAGCTTTAATTATTGACAACATTTGAGTTTGGAGTTAAATAATGAAACAAAACAACTTCATTGAAATATTGCATCTAATTTATTACATTGAGTCAAAACTAAAAACAACAATTAACATAAAGGGAATACAGGATAACAAAAGGAGAATTAGCATGAGGAGAATACAGGATAACAAAAAGGAAAAACATAGTCGCTGGATCCTATCTTCATGTTCCTCCGTGATTGTGCTCCAAAGACCCAGGAATGACTTGTTCCCACATTTCAGGTGTGACAATAAGGTTGTCAAACTGATGACTGCGTGCCCACTTGGCTTCACTCAAATCTTCAAAACCAGATGTCTATCCCTGAGGGCTAAGGTTCACATCCTCGTAGTCTCCCAATAACCATGAGTAATACTCAGGAGTGTAGTATGATTGTTCGTTAAATACTTTTAGTGTCATCATATTTTTCCATGCTTGAAGCAACTCCTTTGCTCTAGGAATCTCAAAATATACCCCAAACTCAACCTCTGATTTACCCATGTGTGAACAAAGTGGAATGACTTGAGGATGCCCAAATTATCGAAGCACTCGTACGGGAGAATATGGTTGGAGATCCTTTAGACTTATAAGATCGATATAATATAGTTCATGCCCTATTATGACAGCAATAGGAGGTGATAACCATGAATACCTCAATTGAATTCGATCACCAGTAATTGTTTTCATATATGTGTACCAATCCTCAGTACCAATGGGAGATACAAATCTTATCATTCTTCAGTGATGAGTGTCAATCTTGTTAGGCCTTCCCAAGAGTATGTCAATCATAGAAGGACGTTTATAGAAGTGTCCCACAGCCTAAAGTTGGAGGAGGAGATTGCAACCTTCAAAGAACTTTCTTCCTCTAGCATATTTGGATAATGCCCTCAATATTTCTGCTATGATCATTGGGACTAATGTGACCTCAGTGTTTCCAACCCCTTGGGAAAGTGCTCGGACTATAGAGCTAATGCAAGTACCTATCTTTCCATGTTCCTTTGGAAAACTAGAGTACCTAGCAAAGCAA
Source organism: Datura stramonium (assembly GCA_018107945.1). Classification (NCBI taxonomy): domain Eukaryota; kingdom Viridiplantae; phylum Streptophyta; class Magnoliopsida; order Solanales; family Solanaceae; genus Datura; species Datura stramonium. The sequence continues at coordinate 102,445 of JACEIK010000895.1, forward strand.
TGGCAAAAGCGATGGGGCGTTTCTTTGTCCAACTTTAAACAGAGCAAGAGAATTCTTGGTGAAAAACTTCATACCCATCTTTGCAACTGAACCGTCATACAAGTAATCCAGAGAGACCCATTCACGATCAATACATGCAAGATTAAAGTTGTTTTTAAGTCCATGATTTTAAGTCAATACATGCAAGTCAATACATGATTATTATTATTAATAAT
>JACEIK010000895.1:221793-234822 GCA_018107945.1 Datura stramonium
ATGTATTATTATGAGCACTATATATGTTTTGGGAGTAGTATCAAACACCGAGTAGGTTCGGGGCTCAGGTTAAGCCCCGGATCTCATGAACTACGTGCCAGCATAGGTATGCCGGTACCCCTTTCATGTTAGTCCCTGGCCCAAATGAACCTTTTCATAGTGATATCATACTTTCATGGTTCTACCCTTGGCAAGGTATGAACACCCTCCCGGCTAGGGTTACAAGTCGGGCTTCATGTGTGCTCATATGGGGTATGTCGGTTAAGAGAATCTCCAACTGTTCCTCATGATTTATGCATGTTATGATTATGTATATTGGCTCAAGTCATGTCCAATGAAGCTTTCCTCTTATGATTATGATTACGATTGCATTATGAATGTTTTTGAAAATCTTAAGCCTTATGTTATGTTATGATGTTTATGATTCGAGCATGATGCCCTAATCTTACGATAATTTATGAGTTTTATATGTTTTAAATGTCCGTTTTACTTACCTTGCATACTCAGTACATTCCACATACTAACCGCTTACTTCTGTGCTGTATCGTTTCATGATACAGGACCCGACTCTCAGACTCACCCTCCTCAGTAGTTCTTCCGAGATTGTCATCAGCTTATTGGTGAGTCCTCATGTTCCGAGGGCCATATGTTTAGACTCTATGCTTTTCTTTTAGTTTCAATATCGTTGGATTAGTTGGGGAAGTTGTCCCATCAACCCTTCTTTCATGATTAGAGGCTTTTCAGACTATAAGTTGTACTCAACTGTCATGTATGAATCATGTATTGTCTTTTCTTCGTAGTTATGACACGCTTATGTTTCTTTATATTAAGTCTTCCGCTCATGTTATTGAATTAGATGTATGCTCATGCCTTGGGTCGACTCGGGGTCTCTCGGGGTTCCTTATCCCGTGTCTATGATCCGGATGTACGTTTGGATTGTGACACTACTGTAAATGACTCTAGAACTGCAAGGTTGGAGGATATGATGAGTCGTATGATGAAAAAGGTTGATTCCACTGAGGTAGGAGTCAAAGAGATAAGGGGTGAGCTTTCAAGCTTGAGTCAATTGGTGGACTCTCATTCAACCTCTATTTAGTAGTTAGAGCAGCAGGTGGGGCAAATCTTAGCAACGCTAGATCAGAGGCAAAAGGGAACTTTGCCTAGTGATACCGTTTCAACCCTCAGAATGAGAGTCATTGTATGTGACCATAATCCCAACAGGTATCTTAATAAAGTTTGAGTTATTAAGATACCTACGGCATGCTGCAACATTAAATCAAGCACTACTTGGGAGGCAACCCAAGGTATTTTAATTTTTGTTTTTTTAGAGTTGATGTGTTTTTCCAAGAAACTGCAAAAGAATTTTTGAGCATAACTATTGAAAAAGGGAAAGCAAAAAAAAATCATGCAGTGCACATGTTGGCGCGACATGTGGCACTGCTTGTGCATGTACCAGCGCGACACATAGGCCAGCCTGCATAGGTAGTAGCGCGACGCATAGCAATATCAACACACGGAGTACCACAACGCGAAGGAGGGGTCCAGGCCAAAAATTTCACGGGTTATCGGGTGACGCCCAACCCAAGGAATGTCTTTAAAAGAAAAAACCTAATTTTTCTCCACACTTTTTAGACTAGGAGCACTACATACCCCTATCTCTCTCAAAATTTTCTCCAAAAACTTCATCTTTCTCACAAATTCTTCAAACTTCTTCACTTAAATCACAAAAAACATTATTTTTCTTGAAATTTCACCAACAATGGCTCCAAAAGTCAAAAAAGGAAAGGGTGTGGCTTCTTCAAGCCATGGAAACAAAAGGTCAAGGGGAACTCAAGAGGCACCAATGGAGGATGCAAGCATGCCATAACAACCACCAAGGCGTTATGGGCTCTGTTGAGGTCACAGAGCAAGAAGGTAAGAAGTGGTTTAAAGAGAATAAAGTGTCAAAATATTTGCATGAATTGTTTATTGATAGAAATAGAATGGCATTCAAATTTCCCCATATTATTGATAGATTGCATACTTGTCACAACCCGAGTCTATGCTCTAGACGCAACATGGTGCCTAGAGTCACAAGTGACTCCAAGCTAATCCATGGCATACCATTATTCTAATATACTGAATCACTATAAGAAATATTAAGTGGTAGATGTTACCAAATAAAGACATTAATTTAAAAGTAGAGACAAAATCTGATAAGATAATGAAATTTCAATGAACACGGAAAAACTCAAGCTGAAACTGATAACTTTGTCTGAAAGCCCTCTAACAATTGATGAGTTACTGAGGTAAGTCCCTAGACAACTCCAAAATCTATAAACTAAATAACAACACGACTGAAATAATAAAGGTACTCCGATCCTCGGAAGATGAGGACTTACCGCTAACAGCTGCTGGATATCGCCGAACGAAGTCTAACTGCAATACTGAGTCTGGGTACCTGAGCCTATATTATAAGATGATATAACATATGAAAAGTATGCGTCAATACTTTGAATGTACTGAGTATGTGAGATTATGCAATTTAAAGCATAAGCATACTGATAAAGAAACTGTAAGAAAAATGGTGATATAATATACGATGACCCTGTCTAAAAATATAAGTGCTATGAATAGCCTGAAGTCTCAAAATACTGTAAAGCTAGTAAAACTAATTAAGGGTCATGTACATATTTTTAAAACCTGAGATGAGACTATACTAAAATATAGGAGAGCGTATTAACTGACATATAACCACGTGAGCTAAACGTGGAGTTCAATGTATACACCCCATCGAAGAGAGTCCACTGTTCCTTGCTAGGGTATAGTGGATGAACTGTGTGATCACTATCTGGGGTCCATTTGGGCCAATAACCTATGGTGGCATGTAGTTTTGGGAACCTGGGTACGCTGAACTGCGAGCCACTCGATGCTAAGTACTTCTCCCAACTGAAATCCTAATAATAACTAACTGAATTGATTAGCTCAAAACTGGTGTCCTAAGACTAAGTTAGAACTACTTATCTGGAAGTGTCCTGAGAGTCTAAAGGATCTGATAATTGAGAATAATGGTAAAATTGATAACTAGTAGAGCGAAAAGCTGAAATTTCTGAGAAATACTAAGTATACTTATCATCCGAAAATATTGAATTTCATTCAAAGTATTTATGCTAAAATTCATAGTCAAGTGATCACATCATGATAAATAACCTTTCTGACCAGCTTTTTAAATCAGGCAATATTCAATCCAAAGTCATGCCAAGATTAGGGCTAGAAATGAATATGTATAATCAAAGCCAAAACGGAATTTCACATTATACTAGTCATGGGAAACTTGAAGAATTACTAAAATTAGGGAAATTCATATGCTGTCTGGTAATGCTAACTCATAACTTTCTACAAGGCTAGAAATAGTGAGGTTTTATGAAAATACTTTGGGGCACTAGGGTGAAAGGAATACCCTTGATAAATCCCCACATACTTGAAAGAAGAGTCCCTTAAGAAGAAGCCATAATTTCTGCAGCTGATGAAGAGCCCTTGTTCTTGCTAGAGGGAGAAGCTCTGAGTTCTATGTACTGATATTCTGAAAGTCTAAGTGGGGAATGAGGGAAAGACCACTTAACTCCCGTAAATTCTTTGAAAATATTCTCAAAATAATGCAGTTTAGGGATTAAAAGAGTGGGAAGATACGAAAATACCCCTGGGAAAAAAAGGAGTAAGCTTGTGACACGTTCACTAAAAAAATCCCTTTGTAGCCAATCATTTATATAGAAATCTGCGATTTTTGAGCTGCTGTACGTCTGGCGGCCAAATTGATGGGCCTTTGCAACCCTGATGGTCTGTCGTCTCCACTGTCATTCTTAAATAGAAGGTTGTAAAAATCTTCCCAAGTGATGCCCACTATGACGGGCTGTCACTCACTTGATAGTCCGTTGGTCCTCCGTCACCCTTTAAACAGAAGGGCCTAAAGATTTGGCCTCAGTGATGGGCCGTCACAAATCTGACGATCCGTCAGGTCTTTCATCACCTTCGAAATAGGGGAACCTAACTTTGACGGGGCAAGTGATGGTCCTTCACTCCCCTGATGAGGCGCCACCTCCTCCATCACTCATGCACTAGGTCTGAAAACATCAGTCCTTGGCTACAAGAAATTACTCTGGGATTTAAGGTGTTACAATACTCTTGGGTTGAACTTTGTATTATATGATCTGGGATAATGTAATTTGAATATGGTGAGGGAATTTTTGGCAAATTGGGATTCGAAAGAGAGGTCAAACCAAGTTAAAATAAGAGGGCAAATTGTGAATTTTGCGCCCGCTATTTCGAATAGATTACTTGGTACGCCTAATGTTGACCCACAACCATTCAAAGACCTTATTTTGAGACCCTTCGTATAGAGAAATTAGACATACTCTCAGTGGTTTAAATTTGGTTGCAAAGTGGGCTTACCACCAATAGTACGGGTATCACGTGTCTTTCCCTTACACATATATGAGCAGGGAAGCTAGAATTTAGTTAAAAATTATTTGTGCTTGTTTGGTGCCTGAGAAGCACGTGACTCGTGTAATGAGAGAGAGAGTTTGTCTTGTGTTTGCTTTGATGACTGGGAGGCCAATTAATGTTGGGGTAATGATCAAGGATGTGTTGAGAAGGGCAAGGGTGAAGAAAGGGAAAAAAATTAGTTTTGGGGGTCTCTTGACCCGATTTCTGAGGGAGCAGCGGATAGATGAGGAGGTGGTTGATTGTAGATCAAGGTATGACCCAAAGAGGCTTGATGTGATGAAGATAAAGTAGCCCAAAGCCATACATGGTCCTGTGCTGTCTATCAATGAGCGTAATACGTGCATTGATAATATTCTAAGTCACTTATACGACATGAAAATGCTGCAATTGAGGATGAGTAGAGTGACAGAGGAGTAGCTACAATAGCTTAACATGGACTACCCATTGACCGAGCATTCAAGAGTTCTCTGCAGAGTTGGTCCAAGATTTGAGGAGCCCTTTGATGATGATGATGATTCCACAGACGAGGAGCAGGCTAGAGTCGACTCTGATTTGGAGTCTGATGACGATAGAGATGACTCTGAGATGGGGGAAGTTTCTTTTGAAATGATGAAGATTAGAAGTCCAGGGAGTTCTTTTACTCTTTTACTTATGCTTTATTGTTTTAGCACTGAGGCCAGTGCTACTGATTAAGTGTGGGGTGGGAGAAGTAAACTTCGTATGCTTTCATAATTTGTTCATGGTGGGCCTAGATATTTTTTGTGATTTTGTGATATTTGTGATTTTATTTTTTATTTGGATTCCCCCTATTTTTTTTCGATACTTTTCTGGTGAATAGTTACTTAGAACCGATTAGAGGATCTAGATTTTTTTGAGTCATAGTCATGACTGTTCCCGAGGATGGATGGATGACGACCGTCTTAAGGGAGAATTAGTCATTAGGAGAATAATAACTTGAAACCTTACAAATTCTAGGTGCTTCACTTAGGGTATCATTGAGACTTTGTATAATTCACTCAAAAATGAATGAAAAGGCAGAAACACTTAAACTTTTGAAACTCGACAACTAAGCTTGAAAAAATTGGGCTTAATAATGTGACACATTCAATATGGATATATGTGTTTACGTAATCTTGATTTCCATTATTGTACCATTTGTGCCATTGTATGAGTAAGGTATTTTTGTATACTTCATGATTGCAAGTTGACGTCTAGAACTTTCCCGGTGTGTGCTAAGCGAAATAAAAATATTGAATCTAGAAAGTGATATAGGCGTTTCTTTGGTAGCCTATTTGTATCTTACTTTACCTACTTTGATGTAATTATCCTAGTTAGCCATTTTGAGCTTTAGCCTATTCTTTTGATTTCCATATTACAAGCTTAATCCCTTTTTTTATATTGACTTTTATTTGATCCAAATAACTTCTAGAGCACTTTAATTGAAATGTTGCATCAGAGGAGCACAAGTGAAAAAAAGAGGAAAAAAACTAAAGTATGGAAATTAGAAGAAAAGAAAAGAGTGAAAATTGCTAAACAAAGAAGGTGAGGTAGTAGTGAAAGAAAAAGTTTGAATATGAAAAAAAAAGATGATGAATGGAAAAAATTGTGAATGAGCTTAATGTTGAAAAATTCCCTACTATTCACCCAAGTTGAAAAATTAAAAGAGGGATAAGGAGAAAAATAGGAGATTGAAGAATGTGCTAGAAATTAAAAGAGTTGTGAAGTGTTAAAGTGCTTAGGGAGATTAGTCACTATCTTCGCCAAATAGTTCCTACCTATCCCTTAGCTTACATTACAACCATCTCAAGTCCTAATTGATCTTAGAATCAATGTTCTATATTAGTGGAGTATTACACTAAGGGCAAGCCTATGGGTCATCTTTTGCATGCATGTTGAGTTCTTTAGGAGTGAGTGATTTTGCTTTATATATGCCCAAGTCCAAGTTGTTATATATCATGTGAGTGAAAGGGCATCTTTCCAAATAGTGAGGGGCACATAATGGTGTCACAACTCGAGCTGCGACCCCAGACCTAGAACCACAAATGACCCCAAGCTAACTCATGACACATATATAGCAATTAAATAGCATGAACTAAAACGGAATTTAAAACATAAACATGGAATAGCGGAAGTCTACATAATATAAAGCATAAGTAAGAGTGATAGTATCACAACGCTGAGTCATCTACTACATGTCTGTTTGCAAAGCCTCTAGTCGTACGATGAGTTGATGGGACAACACCCAAACTAGCTCACTAAATCTAGAACTAAAAGAAGACATAACAAAATAAACTGATAGACATCCTCGGACGATGAGGACTCACTAAGACTGGGAAACTGAACTGGTCCGAGCAGGAGCGAGCTAATGGCGAGATCGATATGGATCACCCGAACCTATATCATGAGATAATATAGCATAGAGTATGCGGTCAGTACTTTGAATGTACTGAGTATGAAAGGTAAGTCAAACATACTAGTAAAACAATAGTATGAAATCATGAGTATAAATCAAGAAAGATCATGAGAGTAAGGACAACATGCCAAAAGCCATAAATACTAAGTGTGTATATATATATATATATATATATTCATAAGTTATTCATCATAATCTGAATATAATGACCCAAGGTTTTTTAATAGAAACCATATAAATTGTCATGCTTGAAATTGTAAGTGAGAGCTCATAAACTAATCAATGGGTCAAATATGTTGTGAAACATAATATCGTAAGTCATGAATATGAGTAACTGAAAACATGAGTAACAGTGGGAGACTCGTCATAACCGACAACCAACACATATGAGCGCATGATGATCCCACATCCTGCTCACGTGGAGGAGAGCCGTCCTAACCCTTGCCAGGGCAAGGAAAAATAACGTGTGATATCATTGTATGCCCTCGGATGGGAGAAACACTCTACTGAGAGGTCCCAAACATAAATATATACCTACGGTGTTGCGTAGTTTTGAGACCCGGGTCCTCAGAATCCCTGGAGTAGCTGCTAGACACTACTCCCAAAACATGCATATTGCTCATAATTGTATTCTCAAAACATAACTTGAATCACATACTTGGGAGTCTTGACCCCATACATTATCTTCAGAACTGATCATATAAGCCTTGGCTAAAATCATGATAAAATATACTTGACTTTACATGGGCTTGCTCAAATCATGAAATCATACGTACTTGAAATAAGCTTCTTAATTCAATATCATGGAATCATAAGTTTAAGAATTCATAATCATTCATGCATACTTGGATAATTCATCATGCTAGAAATCATGAGCTCGTAAACATGAAATTTATAAAATCATGCATAATAGGGCATAATATTCATAAACTTAAAATCATGATTTAGTAAGTAGCTTGAGGGTTGCCCTAATGAACATAATATATCAATTGAAATATGAGAGGATTAAACCCATAGAGATAGCATGATTAATTATGTGAAATTGGGTTAAACCCTATAATTAAAATTGACATGCTTAGAGACTTGAAATAATAGAATTAGGATGAAATTGGGCATGAGGGTGGAAGAATTTTCCCCATTCATAACCCTATATACCTGGCTAATTGAATGCTAAGCTTGCCTTGAAAACCCAAAGAGATTTGAGATGAACTTGAAGAAGAGACCAAACTTGACTTGAGGGAATTTGATCTTGTATTAGGGGTGTTAGGATTAGAATAAGAGTTTAGGAAGAATAAAACCCTTAAAAACACTCTTCAAAAATCTCAAAACAACATAGAATAGGGGTTGTAAGCTTAGAAATTTACAAAATTATCCCTAGGAATTGGGCTGAATTTGGAAGCCTGGGCGTCCCGATGGTGGCCGTGACAGGACATCACTCGCCCGACGGTCCGTCGCCCTCGCTGTCACTCCTAAATAGAAGGAATTCAAAAATCTTCCTTATCAATGATGGAAGTGATGGGCCGTCACTACCTTGACGGTCCATCGAATCCGACATCACACCACGAACACCGAGGGCCCCATGCGACGGTAAACTCGATGGTCCGTCGCTAGTCTGACGGTCCATCATCCCTCGACATCAAACATCAACACTGTTCACGATGATCCATTCCCTGCCTAAAGGACGTCATTCACACAATCAGAGCCACGACACAACTTCAATGGGACGTCACTAGGTTGAAGAGCCGTCGGCTCCTCCGTCAACCCCCTACACCAGATCTACAATTTCAGCTCTTTTTTCCTTCAAGAAGCCATTTCGAAGCCCGAGGTGTTACAATATATTCCCCTTGGGAACATTCATCCTCGAATGTTGAATTAAGCATACTGGAAGGATAGGGAAGGAACTGTAATCCCAAAATTGAACAACTATAGCTGAAAACTGATGGAGTGACTGACTTCGGACTGAAATACATGACTGAACTGAATTCATGAAACATACATGCATGCTATGACATGAAAGAAACTTAGAGACATAAACTTGACATGAAACTGGTACCTCATGCTGGAACTGAGCCGGAAAGGAAAAGATGAGGGTGAAAAACTGTGCTGAGCTTGGCTTGAGTACCGAGCCCTTTCTAAAATGACTTCCAAAAATGCGAGGTGAAATGGGTACCTCTATATGAAATGATGGACAAGGGAACCCCATGTAGTCTGACTAACTCCCGGATGTATAGCCTAGCATAACCTCAGCTGAGTCTGTAGTTTTAACTGGGAGGAAATGTGCTGACTTGGTCATCCTATCTACTATCACCCAAATTGAATCATGCTGCCGACGAGTACGAGGTAAACCCATAATGAAGTCCATATTCACTTCTTCCCACTTCCACGTGAGTATGCTGATATCCTAAGTCATACCCCCAGGTCTTTGATGTTCAACTTTAACCTGCTGGCAGTTTGGGCACTTAGCCACAAATTCTATAATGTCCCTATTCATGCCGTTCCACCAATAGATTTCTCGTTGGTTAAAGTACATCTTAGTGGCACCTGGGTGGATAGAATATGGAGCTATGTGCTTCCACCAGTATTCGCTGTCTCAAGTCATCTACGTCCGATACACATAGTCTGCCCCGGTAACGAAGCACACCATCTCCCCCTTCAGAGAAGGCCTCCACCTCTTTTCTTAGAGCTGCTTCTTTCAGCTTAAGCAGTATGGGATCTTCATCCTTCTTTGACTTAACTTCAACAGCTAATGAGGATTCTAACCCACTCCATAGTACTACTCCGACCTCAATTGAATCCACCAACTGAACTCCCAATCGGGCTAACCTGTGAATATCCTTTGCTAGCTCTTTTCTGCGCTCTTCAATATGAGCAACGCTCCCCATGGACATCCTGATTAAGGCATCTTCCACCACATTTGCCTTTCTTGGGTGGTACAACACACTCATGTCATAATCTTTCAATAACTCCAACCACCTTCTCTGATGAAGGTTCAAATCCTTCTAACTGAACACGAACTAAAGGCTCTTGTGGTCGGTAAAACATCCACTTGAACCCCATAAATGTAGTGCCTCCATATTTTTAAAGAAAACACCACTGCCTCCAATTCAAGATCATGATTCGAATAGTTCTTATCATGAACTTTGAGCTGTCTGAAGGCATAAGCTATCACGTTACCCCACTGCATCAGAATGTAACCGAGGCCATCTATGGAAGCATCATAATAGACTATGCATCCATCTGTTCCTTCTGGTAAGGTCAAAACTGGAGCTGTGGTGAGTTGAGTCTTTAGCTATTAGAAACTCCTCTCACATGCGTATGACCATTGAAACTTCACCTTTTTCTGAGTCTGCGCCAACAGTTAGATCGTCGCCCGAAATTCTGCCGAGAACACTTGATCTTCCTGAGGGGCTATTGGAGCTGGTGGGGTCGTTGGCACTGCCGACCCTTTTTTCATTTCTTTGTTTTGGAGGCATATTTTCACTGACATGAATATAACACGAGTTATGAGGATATTTTTGGGATTCAACTTCAATGCACGATAAGGAGTGTTAACAAAAGGGAGTTTTCCTAATAACATCTTATAGCATCCCCGTCATAAGTGTGGCGCGCTTCACACCCATGAAAAGGACTCTACTTGACATGGCTTTCAAAAATCCTAGGACACTCTAAACTTATGGCTCTGATATCAAGTATGTCACAACCCGAGTCTGCGCCCTGGACAGGACAGGGTACTTGGTGCCACAAGTGACCCCAAGCTAACCCATGGTCTAACATTACACCAGTAAACTTAAGTAAACATAAGCGGAAGCTGTGCAAAAATAATCATCCAAATAAAACTATTTTGGAAATAGTAACATAACTATAAAGAATGTGGAACATCCGTGTCTAAAAGCCAATTACTAACTTATGAGTTGCTGGAACAAGGCCCCACCCAACTCTAAAGTCTGACTAAGTACTGAACTAACTAAAAAGAAAACATCATCCTCAGAAGATGAGGACTCACCAATAGGACTGTTGCTGGAATCATCAGGAGGAACTACTGACGATGCTGAGACTGGAAACCTGCGCCTGTATCATAATACGATACAACATAGAAATTATGTGTTAGTACTTTAAGTGTACTGAGTAAGTGAGATATACAATAAGCATGAAAAAATAATCACTGAAATGAAATAACATGAAATGACCAACTAATACTTAATACTAATAAAAGCTAAGCTATAATTGATATGGTCAATAATGACCTTGATTGATGATCATAAACATGTCTTGGAACTGAGTGACTGAACTGAATTGAAACTGTACTGACAAGTGGGAGAGCCTATAACCGACTTATAATAACCACGTGAGCTAGACGTGGAGTCCGATGTATACACCCCATCGGAGAAAGCCCACTGTAACTTGCTAGGGTATAGTGGATGAGCTGGGTGATCACAAGTCTGGGGCCTGTTTGGGCCAATAACCTATGGTGGCAACATAGTTCTGGGAACCTGAGTGAGCTAGTACCCCGGTACGCTTGGTGCTAAGTACTACTCCCAGTGGATAGTCCTAACTTGATTACTAAGTTGATAACTCAAAGTTTGAGTCCTAGAGTAAGTCAGGAATACTTATCAGGAAGTAACCTGAGAGTCTGTAGGACCGGATAACTTAAAACTGGTGTTCTAAGACTAGTCAAAGCTTCTTATCTGAAAGCATTGTAACTGTCTAAAGAAATAACTAATAACTGATACTAGGGAGTATTGCTGAACTGAACTCCTTAAGATCTGACTTGTTATACCCCGGGAACCCAAGGATCAGACCCGAGAGTCAAAATGGTGAAAAGTTTAAATTTCACAGCAGATCACAAAATGATCCGTGAAGTGACTCGTGGAGAGTGACCACAAGTCGTGAAGTGATTCGTGGTCAAGAAGGGCTTGGCAAGGTGTTGGGTGAGGCCACGAGCATGAGAAAGAGTCGTGGTTATACCTCATGACTCGTGAGGTCATCATGGCATGGATTGAATGATTGGCTGAAGTTTTGGGCAGTAGGGATCACGGGCGGTGACCATGAGTCGTGGTCAGCCACCACGATTTGTGGGGTCCCTTACGTGAAATTTGGCAGTAGAATCCACGACTCCAGGCCACGAGTCGTTAGCCCTGGTCACGAGTCGTCCAATCCCTCGTGGGGAATGACAGTCAGCAAAATTATGCGATTTTAGTAAGGGCTTTTCCGTAATTCCTAAGTCCTAGGGCCCTATACTACGTCGTTTTAAGCTTTGAATAGTGACTTTTAAGTAGGGTAAGTTCATCCTAAACCCACTCTAACTCATGCATGCAAGTTTAGAGGTTTTGGAGAGGTGATCAAGCTTAGCCTTCAAGTCCTTCATCAATTCTTCCTTGGGCAATATAGGGGATTATAGAATAAACTTCTGTCAGGTATGTAGGGCGTTGAATGGGTGGTTTAATCCACACCCATGCACGATTTCTCCCTAATCTATGAATCCTATCACTTAACTCTTATGGGGTTTTAACCCAACACATGAATCTTCATGAAATCGATATGATTATGTTTTAGCATGTCTAAATTGATGGTTTTCAATTAATGGGATGATTTTACATTGATTTAAATCTTTATCTTATGTATTATTTTTTTAAACTTAAGGTGCCCAATTATGAGAAATCCATGGGAGTTTGATTGTGATGGTTTATCAAATACGATGAGAACTTTTGATTTAGAATCATGTTTTCAAATACCCATGTCTTTATGATCATGATTTCCATAAATTCAAGTAGTTCAACTATGTTTAATTATTGGGCAATGCCCATATGTCAAGTATGATTCATGATTACTTTAGCTGACTCACGGGCCTTTATGGCTAGTTCACGTATCTCAAGCATGTCTATGATTTTCGCGATTTAACTGGCCCATGTATTTCATGTATGTTACATTATGAGAACATTGCATGTTTTGGGAGTAGTATTTGATCACGGGAAATAATATAGGTCCCGTGATACACTTTACAACTTAAATGAGTCGTGTTTTCTAAGCTATTTGATACATTTTCAAGTGATTTTATATAAAAGTGAAGATATGTGCTAACCAACATGATTAGCTTTGTTTTGTAGGTTTTTGATGACTTTTGAGGAGCTAATTCA
>JACEIK010000895.1:241287-313096 GCA_018107945.1 Datura stramonium
CCGATTGGCCCTAGACTCTTGTGATCACCCATTTCATTCCTTTATACCTTTGTAAGGTATATTGGGTCCTACAGATGTGGTGTATACATCAGACTCCACGTCTAGATCACGTGGTTTTATGTCAGTTATAGAATCTCCCACTAGTCACTCCAGTCCAGTCCAGTCCAGTTTCAGAATAAGCAGCTCAGTTCAGTACAGTATCTCAGACTCAGAACTTTCAGACTTAAGGCATGCCCATGACCATCAGACAGGGTCATCTTAACCATTTCAGCTTATTTCAGTGGTTCAATTAAGTATATTAGTTGTTCATTGCATGTCATTTCAGTTTAGTTATTTATATTTAGCTTTGTCTTCTCTCACCTACTAAGTACATTGAAAGTACTGATGCATACTTTTATGTTGTATCGTTTCATGATACCATTGCAGGTTCTCAAACTCAGCACCGTTAGTCGCCGCGGTTCATATCCTCCACCTCAGCAGTTGAAGTTTGAGTCATCATCATTCGAGGGCCTTATTTCATTTCTTTTAGTTATTTTATTATTTTTATCTAGACTTAAAGTTAGCTGGGGGCTTGTCCCAACAACTCATCAGTTAGAGGGCTTTCAGACACAAAATTAATTTCATACTTCAAATGTTCTTAAACTTTATGATTTCAGTTTTATTTTTATAAATGCATTTATGCTATTATATCAAAGCTTCCGTTATATTTATTTAACTCAACCAATGTATGATAAACCGGGGTTGACTTGGGGTCACTTTTTACTTCAAGTACCGTGTCCCGTCCAGGGTGTAGACGCGAGGCGTGACAACAACCCAAATGGAGTCATACTGCTGCCGAGTGCGAGGAAACCCTGTGATGAAGTCCATATTGATTCCTTCCCACTTCCAGGTAGGAATACTGATATCCTGAAGCACACGTCCCGATCTCTGATGATCAACCTTCACTTGTTGACAGTTTGGGCACTTAGCTAAAAATTTTGCGATGTCTTTCTTCAAGCCATTCCACCAATAGACTTCCCATAGGTCATGGTACATCTTGGAGGCATCTAGATGAATGTAATATCTGGAATCGTGAGCCTAATGCAACATTTGTTTTCTCAAATTATCAACCTCCACAACACACAAGCGACCCTGATATCGAACCACACCATCTTCCCTTTTAGAGAAGACCTCTACCTTCTGATTTTGGACGACTTCCTTTAACCTTTCCATAATGGGATCCTCATCCTGTCTAGCTTTTACATCAGTCACCAAGGACGATTATGATCCATTCAGAACTATAACACTGCCATCGGTCAAGTCAACCAACTGAACTCCTAACCTTGCAAGTCGATGCACATCCTTCACCAGCTCATTTCTTACCTCATCCACATGGGACACTCTCCATAGAGAGTCTACTAAGTGCGTCTGCTACTACATTAGCCTTTCCCGGATGGTAAAGGACACTCATATCATAGTCCTTGAGTAGCTCCAACCACCTCCTTTGACGAATATTGAGATCCTTCAGGGTAAACACATAGTGTAGACTCTTATGGTCCATAAACACATCTACATGGACCCCGTAAAAATAATGCCTCCATATCTTCAAGGCGAATACAACCGCCTCCAATTCAAGATGATGGGTCACGTAATTCTTCTGATGAACTTTCGGCTGTCTGGAGGCATATTCTATAACTTTTCCGTGCTGCATCAATATGCAACAAAGTACGATCCTCGAAGCATCAGAATACACCACAAACCCGTCAGTACCCTCTGGTAGGGTTAACAATGGTGCTGAGGTAAGTCTAGTCTTCAACTCCTGAAAGCTTCTCTCACAAGCCTCTGGCCATTGGAACTTCAATTTCTTTTGGGTCAATTTAGTGAATGGAGCTGCAATGGCTGAAAAACCCTTAACAAACCTTTGATAGTAGCCAACTACTCCCAGAAAGCTCTGAATATATGAAGGATTCACCGGTCTAGGCCAATTTTTCACTGCTTCTATTTTTTGAGAGTCCACCGTTATGCCCTAACGTGATACCACATTGCCCAAAAATGCCACTGAGTTAACCCAAAACTCACACCTGCTTAATTTAGCATATAATTGGTGATCCTTGAGAGTTTGTAGCACCACTCTCAAATGAGCGGCATGCTCCTCCTCGCTCCAAGAGTATATCAGAATGTCATCAATAAACACGATTACGAACATATCCAAGTATGGCTTGAACACCCTGTTCATCAAGTCCATAAAAGCTATAGGAGCATTCGTTATTATAAAAGACATAATTACAAACTCATAATGACCATACCGCATCTTGAAAGCTGTCTTCGGTATGTCGCTCTCCCAATCTTTGAGCTGATGGTACCTGGATCTAAGATCTATCTTCGAAAAAAACTTGGCACGCTGATGTTGGTCAAACAAATCATCAATCCTCGGTAAAGGATACATGTTCTTGATGGTGACCTTGTTCAATTGCCGATAATCAATACACATACGAAGAGAGACATCTTTCTTCCGGACAAAGAGAACTGGTGCACCCCATGGGGACTTGCTCGGTCTAATGAAACCTTTATCCAAGAGATCCTTCAATTGTTCCTTCAACTCTTTTAGCTCAGCTGGATCCATTCTATAGAGAGGAATAGATATAGGTTGTGTATCGGGAAGAAGGTTAATACAAAAATCAATCTCCCACTCGGGAGGGATTCCTGGTAGATAATTTGGGAAGACTTCTGTATACTCACATACTACTGGGACTGACTGGATAATCTGGGTCTTGGACATCGCCTCCTTAACCCTAACTAGATGGTACACACAACATTTGGAGATTATCTTTTTGGCCTTAAGGTAGGAAATGAAATGACCTATAGGCATAACTGAACTACCCTTCCACTCTAAGATTGACTCACTCGGAAATTTGAACTCTACTACCTGGGTTCTACATTTAACTGAGGAATAACATGAAAATAGCCAATTCATGTTTAGGATAACATCAAAATAGATCATGGCTAACTCTACTAAATCTGCTGAGGTGACTTTCTGAAGTACTGTGACCGGAAAACTTCTATACACCTGTCTAGCTACAACTGAATCATCCACTGGGGTAGAGACTAAGAAGGGTTTTTACAAGATATCGGGATTGACTCCGAAACTACTAGCCACGTAAGGTGTCACAAAAGTAAAGGTAGCCCTTGGATCTAACAAAACATATACATCAAAATGGAAAACTTGTAACATACCAATGACTACATACGGGGAGACCTCCTTCTCCTAGTGTGATGCTAAGGCATAGAATATGTTTTGGCGCTAGTTTCCACTTGTGCTAGTAGATGCTACCTGATGTGCTAGGCATGCGGGTAGAGCTGCTCAACTGAAATTCGGGCCTCAGCCCCCATCATGGCCCTGTCTAGCTGCTGGGCAATCTCTGAGCATATGAACGGGCTTCCCACACTCGAAGCAAGCACCTTTACCCACGAAGAACTGACCCGTGTGCCCCCGACCACACCTGCGGCAAGGTGGGATGCTGGAATCTGTGGGCCTGCTTCTTTGACCCTTAGAGCTTGATGCTTGTCCTCTTTGGTTGTTCCTAGGTCTAGATTTCACACTGAACGCTAAAGATGCTGGGGCTTAAGATCTCTGGCTGGTCTGCTGTCGGTGCCCACCACAGACCTCATCTTAGAGAATCTATAACTATCAGTCCTGGCCCTCTTGGCCTCTCTCTCCCTCATATGCGCCACTTCTATCTGCTGTATGTACAAGACTATTTGAGGGAAATCCATATACTAATGGAGCATAGCGGTCCTGCAATCCTTGTCTAATTAATCCGCCATCCCATGATCAAATCTTCTTACTCGCGCCCTCTAGTCAACCACTAACTCAGGGGCGTACTTTGACAGGCGAGTGAACTCAAGGGCATACTCCTGCACCGTTCTCTTCCCCTGCTTAAGATTCACGAAATCAGCTGCTTTGAGCTCCCTTATCTCACTAGGGAAAACTGATCTAGAAAAGAAACTTGAAACCCCTCCCAAGTGATAGGACCTGCTCCGGCTGCCCTACTATCTTTCCACTATCGAAACTAGATGTGCGCGACCCCCTTCAGCTGATATGAGGCCAAATCATCACACTCAACTCCATTCACCCCCATGAATTGGGTGATCTTTACAATCTCACCGATTAGCTCATGTGGATCCTCGTCCACCTTGGAACGAAGAAACTCTGGTGGGTTCACCCTTAGGAAATCTCTGACTCGAGCTGCCGCCGTATTTTCATTTTACAGAACATGCGCCACTACCTGCTGGTTGACCTAGGCTGTCAAGGCCTGCACTAGCATCTGAATAGCTTCCCTATATTCAACATGGGCAATCGGCTCCGGTGCATGGTGTTCCTGGACTGGTGGGGCTTGTTGGTTCCAGTCTCCGTTGCCATCATCGTGGGTATTTCCATTTCCATTCCTCCCATCGTTCACTCTGCGGGAGCCATGATTATGCAATCGTGAATAGCATGAGTAAAAGGATAGGGAGACATTTAATCGCACGACATAGATCATGAAAGAAGGGAACATTTCCTAAACATCTTTTAGCCTCTTCATCATAAGTGTGGCATTCTTCACACCCATGAAAAAGACTCTACTCAACGGTTTCAGACACCTTAGGACACTTGAAACCTATTGCTCTGATACAAAGTTTATCACGACCCGAACATAGGCCCAGAATGAGACATGGGACAAGGAACCCCGAGGGATTCCAAGTTGACCCATGGCATGAACATAACATCTAACTCAATCATAAAAACGGTAGATCGGCACGATAATGCAGAAGTCTGAAATAAGCATAACATTAGATATACACACGAATCTAAAGCTGATTACATTCTATGTTTTAAAAGCCTCAAATACTGATGAGTTGATGGGACAAGACCCCAACTAACTCTCTAAGTCAGATACTGAATACATAAAAAAACTGATAAAGCATGGTCCTCATGGAATTAGGACTCACCAATAGATGTGGGATGCTAACTATTAAAGGCTGGCTACGGACGAGGCTAAGTCTGATTACCGGGGCTTGTATCACGAAATGATACAACATATAGTATATGGTCAGTACGTGGAATGTACCGAGCATGCAGGGTAAGTAAAACCGATTAAATAAGGTAAAATCATTTAAAACGTGCATAATATAAATCATGAACGAGATAAGAATCTGAGAGTAGGGCTCGCATGCTATTTTCTGAAATCATGATCTCAACATAACATAAAATGATAACTGAATCGAATGACCCAAAGATTAAATATGATAATCATAAGTAAAACTGAACATTGGGTTAAACCTCTTTTAAAACATTTATACAAATATATATCATGAGTGATAAACATGCATAACTAAAATCATGAGGAACAATGGGAGACTCTTCATTTAACCGACATACCATGATAGAGCTTACGTGGTCCCAACTATCACACTCAAGTAGGTAGAGCTGTCCAAAGCCTTGCCAGGGCTAAGGACAATACCATGATATCGATATCAAGCTCGTGGCCCAATCAGGGAAGGGGATAACTCAGAATGGAGGTCCCAAAGCATATATAATATGAATCAACCTATGTTGACACGTAATTCTGAGGCATAAGGTGATCCACCCTTAGCCAACTCGGTACTAGACACTACTCCCAAAAACAGTCTTATGCTCTCCATCATTTTTCAACCTCGACATCGTCTATTGACAAAGCTTAATAATCAAATACATCTCAAATCAGAAATCATATATGAGAAGCGTTAGCTTAAACCATACAACAAGCTGAAAATATTTGGGAGTCTTCGCTCCAAAACCATGCGGTAAGCTTAATTCGGAAAATCATAAATCATACTTTAACATATGGGCATTGCCCAATACTTCAACATGCTTGAAAATACCCAATTCACTTGAAAACATGATTATAAATATGGGTAACTTGAAACACATGCTTTTCATCAATAATATCTCATCATACATGAATATTCATCATAAATCTTAACTTTCATTAATTCCTCATAAATGGGCATTTTGATTTATAAAGCTTGAAACATGCTTTTAATTGAAAATAATGTAAAACTTTCCCATGAATCATAATTCAGTAGTAGAAACATATTTAAATCATACCCATGTAGAGAATTAGGAACTTTATGCCATGGGTTAAAATCCCATAGAATCAACATAGGAATTTTCATGATTTAGAAGAGATTAGGCATGGGTGTGAACGGATTAGCCCATTCATATCCCTACATACCTGGGGAAGATACGATTTTACCACTCCTTGAAAGCCCAATGATTGATTGAAGGAAAGCTTGAAGAAAACCTACACTTGATCACCTCCTAAACCTTGAATTTTCATGCATGGATGAGAATGAGCCTAAGATAGATTTACCCATTATAAAACACTTTATTTCGAGCCTTAAACAATGTAGTTTAGGACCCTAGGAGTTCATAATGACGAAAATACCCTTAATGAATTTCTATAAAATTCTGCACTGTCGGTAACCAAGGACGATCCTACCGCTCGTATATGGATACCACAACTTGTGGTATCCGTCTGTTACATCCACTGCCATTTCTTAACTTCTCAGATTCTAATACCACGACTCTACAGGAAGAGTCATTACATAAAACAACGGTCTGTTGACTCCTCTCGTTACTTCCCCCTAACGACTTGCACCTAGACTTCCCCACGAACCACACCACGACTCGTGCCTACTTCCAACGAGTTATGGTTTCCATCTGCCACATCGACTGGAGATTTTCTTACACCTTCCCACATTTACCTACCACGATCCGTTGCTACTCACAATGAGTCATTATACGACTCGTTACTTTCTCCTAGACTAAGGTCCAATCTCACCACGACCACAAACAACGACTCGTGACATCAAACCATGAGTCATTCCGTGACCCGTTACTTCCAACTTCAACCTACAGAGCCTTACCACAGACATATCCAATGGGTATTTGGTTTAACTAACAATCTGTATCATGACCTATTCTGTGATAAATTTTCAGATTTCTACCACTTTCCATTTTTAAATTTCGGGTCTAGTCTTGGGCACTTTCGAGGTATTACATGGAGTGGTTGCTATTGTTGTACGCCAACTCGATGAGAGGCAAGTGATCATCCCAACTACCTTTGAAATTGATCACACAATCTCTCAGCATATCTTCTAAGTTCTAAATAGTCCGCTCAGCTTGTCCATCTATCTGAGGGTGAAAAGTTGTACTAAGCTTGACCTGAGTACCGAGTCCTTTCTGAAATGACTTCTAGAAATGCGAGGTGAACCGGGTACCTCAATATGAAATGATAGACAAGGGAACCCCATGTAGTCTGACTAACTCCCAGATATGTTGCCCTAGCATAAACCTCTTCTGAGTCTGTAGTTTTAACTGGGAGTAAATGTGCTGACTTGGTCATTGGATCCACTGTCACCCAAATTCAGTCATGCTGTCGGAGAGTATGAGGTAGACTTGTAATAAAGTCCATATGAACTTCTTCCCACTTCCATGTGGGTATACTGATATCCTGAGTCATACCTCCATGTCTCTGGTGTTCCAATTTGACCTGATGGCAGTTCGGGAACTTAGCCACAAATTCCACAACGTCTCTTTTCATGTTATTCCACCAGTAGATATCCCGTAGATCACGGTATATCTTAGTGGCACCTGGGTGGATAGAATATCTGGAACTGTGTGCTTCTGCTATTATTTGTTGTTTCAAGTCACCTACATCTGGTACACATAGTTTGCCTGGTATGAAGCACACCATCTCCCCCTTTGGAGAAAGCCTCCACTTCTTTTTTGAGAACTGCTTCGTTTAGCTTAAGCAGTATGGGATCTTCATCCTGCTTTGACTTAACTTCAACAACTAATGAGGAATCTGAACCACTGTGTAGTACTACTACTCCCTAAGCTGAATTGACCAATTGCACTTCAAACCGAGCTAACCTGTGAATATCCTTTGCCAGTTCCTTTCTACCATCTTCAACATGAGCAACGCTCCCCATGGACATCCTTCTTAGGGCATCAGCCACCATATTGCCCTTGCCCAAGTGGTATAGCATGCTCATGTCATAATCCTTTAGTAGCTCCAATTCCCTCCTTTGATGAAGGTTCCAATCCTTCTAACTGAACCCGTACTGAAGGCTCTTGTGATTGGTTAAAACATCCACGTGAACCCTATAAAGATAATGCCTCCATATCTTCAAAGCAAACACCACTGCTGTCAATTCAAGGTCATGAGTCGGGTAGTTCTTTTCATGAACCTTGAGCTTTCTGGAGGTGTAAGCTATCACCTTACCCCGTTACATCAGAACATAACCGAGTCCAACTCTGGAAGCGTCACAATATACTATGAAACCATTTGTTCCTTCTGATAGGTTAAAACTGGAGCAGTAGTGAGTCGAGTCTTCAACTCCTGAAAACTCTTCTCACATGCATCTAACCACTGAAACATCACCTTTTTCTGAGTAAGCTCAGTAAAAGGAGACGCAATAGAGGAAAATCCTTCTACAAATCGTCGGTAATAATCGGCTAGACCCAGGAAACTTATGATATCGGTTGGGGAAGTAGGCCTTGGCCATTCTTTCACCACTGCTATCTTTTGAGGATCTACCTGAATACCCTCAACTGACACCACGTGACCAAGGAAAGTCAAAGACTTCAACAAAAATTCACATTTGCTGAATTTTGCAAACAATTGGCGGTCTTTGAGCATCTATAGCACTATCCTCAGATGGTTAGCATGTTCTTCTTCATTTCTAGAGTATACCAGAATATCATCAATGAATACAATGATAAAAATATCTAGATACTTCTTGAAAACCCTGTTTATCAAGTCCATGAAAGCTGCAGGGTCATTAGTTAGTACAACGAATATAACCACAAATTCATAGTGACCATACCGAGTTTTAAAGGCTATTTTAGATATGTCAAATTCTCTGACTCTAAGTTGTTGATACCCCAACCTGAGATCTATCTTGGAAAAAAAACTGGCTCCTTGAAGCTGATCAAACAAGTCGTCAATCCTGGGTAGGGGATACCCTTTCTTAACTTTAACTTTGTCCAGTTGACGGTAGTCAATACACATTCTGAGAGTACCATCTTTCTTTCGCACGAACAACACTGGAGAATCCTATGTAGAGATGTTGGGCCTGATGAAACCCTTATCAAGAAGGTCCTTTAGCTGCTCCATTATCTCCTTAAGCTAAGATGGATCCATTATGTAAGGGGGAATGAAGATGGGCTAAGTGTCTAGAAGAAGGTCTACGCCGAAGTCTATTTCTCTCTTGGGAGGGACTCTAGGAAGATCTTCGGGAAACACGTCAAGGAATTCCATAACAACTGGAACTAATTGGATAGTTGGGGTCTCGGAGCTGGAATCTTTGACCTGAACTAGGTGATAAATGCACCCTTTAGAAATGAGTTTCCTTGGCTTAAGGTAGGAAATAAACTGACTGTTAAGTGTTGAACTACTACCCATCCACTCTAGAACTGGCTTATTTGGAAACTAAAATCTGATGACTATAGCTCTGTAGTCGATTGAGGCATAACCGGAGTGTAGCCAATCCATGCAAAGGATGATGTGTAAATCGACCATGTCTAACTCAACTAGATCAGCTGGAATGACTTTACTCAATAGCGAGATTGGGCAGTTTCGATACACCCAACTGGCTCTAATTGACTCACCAACTAGGGTAGAGACTAAGAATGGTTCTTAGAGGACTTCTAGTTTGATTTCAAACTAGACAGCTACATAAGGAGTCACGAATGATAGTGTGGCTCCTAGATCTAGTAGGGCATACACATCTAGATGGAAGAGATGTAACATAACTATGGCCACGTCAGTTTATCTCTCCTGATCCCGACGAGAGGACAAAGAATAAAAGCAGTTTTGACGCTGACCGCTATCCACACCTGAAGTGTTAGACTACTGAGCCAGTCGACCTGCTGGAGCTAATGAAGTGGTAGACTGTGATTTCCCCCGTCCTGCAGATGGACATCCCTTAGCCGGTGACTTAGCTGTCCGCACCCAAAGCAACCCTCTTTTCCCTAGAGGCATTCACCTGGATGGTTCTTGACACACATAGGGAAAGCTGGATAACGAGTATTGGAACTATAACTTTGGGACTGAGAGCCAGATGCTCTACACATCCAATCCTTGCGGTACCGAAAAGTAGAGGCACTGGCTGAGGTAGGTGTTGGAGTCCTTTGTTGCAGATGATGTGGGTGGCTACTGCCACCGGACCTCTGGTGGCCATAGTCTGATTGACCCATTCTAGCCCGCTTATTTTCCCACTCCATATCTTTCAGCTTTTCTGCCTCAATCTGC
Organism: Datura stramonium; assembly: GCA_018107945.1. Classification (NCBI taxonomy): domain Eukaryota; kingdom Viridiplantae; phylum Streptophyta; class Magnoliopsida; order Solanales; family Solanaceae; genus Datura; species Datura stramonium. The sequence goes on from JACEIK010000895.1 coordinate 251,607, forward strand.
TGGGCATGAATGATGAGGCTGGAGAGGTCAATATCCTTTATGAGAATCGCGGTCCTACACTCCTTAAGTACCATGTTTGATACCTTGTTGATGAATTTATGAATGCGAGCCCTTGGCTCGACTACCATCTCTGGAGAATACGTTGACAACCGCGTAAACTCCAATGCATATTCCTCCATGGTCCTATTACCCTATTTTAAGTTTATGAAATCTACAACCTTAGCCTCCTTTAACTCCCAGGGGAAGAATCTTTCTAGGAATGTTGTGGTGAACTCTTCCCACTCCACCGGTTCCGCTCCTGCTGGTCTCCCCTCCTTCCACTGACTGTACCAAATCCGTGCCACCCCTTTCAACTGGTAGGCGGCCAGATCAACACTCTTCTTGGAACTAACACCCATAATTCGGGTGATCTTCTAGACCTCATCTACAAACTCAAGTGGATCCTCTCCTACCTTGGATCCATGAAAAGCTGGAGGGTACATTCGGGTAAAGTCCCAAACCCTAGCAGCTGCTGCGGACCTGTTTGTGTTCAATGGAACCACCTGTTGGTTCACTTGATTAGAAACTATATGAACCAGCAATTGGATTGCCGCTCTTAATTCTATTGAGGACACTTGATCGTCCTGAGAGGCTGCCGGAGCTGGTGGGGCAGGCCGGTTAGCGTTGCCAACGCTTTTTCTGTTTCCTCGTCTTTCAAGCATAGTTTCACTGAAATGAAATAGTGCATGAGTTAGGAGAAAGTTTCTGGAATTGACTTCAATGCACGATAAGGAGTACGAACAAAAGGGAGTTTTCCTAATAACGTCTCGTAGTCTCCTCGCCATAAGTGTGGCACACTTTACACCCATGAAAAGTACTCTACTTGAGATGGCTTTCAGACATCCTAGGATACTCTAAACCTAGTTCTTTGATACCAAGTTTTTCATGACCCAAGTCTATACCTTGGATAAGAAACGGTACTTGGAGACACAAGTAACCCCAAGCAAACCCATGGTCTATCATAACACTGGTAAACTGAGTAAACATCAACAGAATCTTTAATTAAATATGATCATTTAAGAAAAACTAATTTGACAAAAGTCTATACATCTAAAAACAATGTTGAATATCTTAGTTTATGTATGAAAGCCAACTATTAAATGATGAGTTTCTGAGACAAGCCCCCAGCTAACTCTAATGTCTAACTGAAAGTAACTAACTGAAAATAAATATTGTCCTCGAAAGATGAGGACTCACCAATGCTGCTGTTGGTATCGTCTGAGGGAAACTACTAACGATGCTGGGATTGAGAACTTGTGCCTGTATCATGATACTATACATCATAGAAGGTATGCGTCAGTACTTTGAATGTACTGAGTAACTGAGAGACATAATAAGCTTGAAAGAACAAGTAAATGAATTGTAGTAACATGTAATGACCAACTAAAATATTGAAAACTATACAACTGAAGTATAACTGATATGGTCAATAGGGAACCTGACTGATGGTCATAGACATGTCCTAGATCTGAGATACTGATCTGAGATAAACTGAATTGGACTAACTAAGCTAAACTGAAACTGTACTAACCAGTGGGAGAGTCTATAACCGACATATAACCACGTGAGCTAACATGGAGTTCAATTTATACGCCCCATCGATAGGACCCAACATACCTTTACGGGGTATAAAGGCATGAACTGGATGATCACAAATCTAGGGCCATTGGGCCAATAAAATAACCTAAGGTGGCAACGTAGTTCTGGAAACCTGGGTGCACTGGAACCCCGATCCGCTCAGCGCTAAGTCAAACTCCCACTGGATAAATCCTAAATTGGTTTACTAAGATGATAGCTCGAAGATAGGCCTTCTTGGAGAGATCTACAACTTCTGACAAATCAAGACAGAGGCACTTCATGAATCTGGTTGCGGTTCAAAAAGAAGTTGACAAAGTGCCCAAACCATAAGATCCCAAATAACAGTTCATTGGAAATTTTTTATAGGTTTCTAAACAATAGCACAAAAGCTGTAGCGGATAAAGTGGGAGGAGGAGAATTGATGTGTCACACCTAGGACCAAGCTGCTACTATCCTTTACAGGGTGACCAAGACAAACAGGGCATGGCACGAGGGAGGCTGATGCAGTGGTCGGTACATATGTTGTTGGTTTGACTGCAGACCAACGTTGGAAGGAAGAAGAAAATGAACAGGAGTTGGCTCATATGCGCACATCATTGGATTTTCTTACAAAGCACATCATGTGAGTTGGAGCCAAAAAGGTAAATGTAGTGGGAACTCAAGGAATGGAGCTGGGAGCTGATCACTCTGATTCTGATGAAGAGGCAAATTTCCTGGACAGCCAAGTGGTGAGTTTTCGAGCCAACACCCAAGTGTCTAGACAAGACAATTGGCACCAAGGTTCGGGAAACCAAGGTGAGAACCAATATACCGACAACTACAATCAAAATGGATACAAAGATATAAGCCGCGGTCATGAGCGCGATGGAGACTGGAGAAGAAACGATGGATTCCGCAATGACCGAGCTGGAGTTTATGTGCCTCGCAATGCCTGAAAGGGGGAGGCTGGCCAGTCTAAGTTGGAGAGCATGATGGCCGAAATGCTGAAAAAGGTGAGGTCCATTGATGATGAATTGAAGGAGATACGAAGTGATATATCAAGTATGGGTCAGAAAGTGGAATCTCATGCTATATCCATCAAGTAGATCGAACATCAACTTGGACAACTGTAAGCATCAATGAACCCGAGACAAAAGGGTGCACTACCTAGAAACACCGTTTAGAACCCAAAGAATGATGGCCACTACATGGCAGTGATGATTAGGAGTGGTTGAACGGAAGAAAGAGAGTGTTATTGAGGAAAGTGATAAGGGTGCTGAGATGGAAAGTGTTGAGTTTCCAGAGGCCCCGATAGAGGAGAAGGAACCTGACATTGATCAAGGAGCAAATCAAGTACACAGAGCTATCCCACAACCACTGCCACCGTTCCCTCAAAGAATGAAGAAAAAGGCAAAAAATGGTAAGTTCCAAAAATTCCTTTTGATGTTTAAACAACTATCCGTGAACATACTATAGGTAGAGGCATTGGAAAAAATGCCAGGATATGCGAAGTTTATGAAATATTTGGTGACTAAGAAGAGATCTGCGAGCTTTGAGCTGGTAGACAATGTGCATCACTGTAGTGCCATAGCTACACGGGTCTTAGCTCAAAAGAAGGAAGACACAGGTGCTTTCACTATACCGTGCACAGTTTGCAATGTCGAGTTCGCAATGGTAATTTGTGATCTGGGAGAAAGCATCAATTTTATGCCCTTGGAAGTGTTCAAGAATTTGGGCTTGGGAGCCCCCACCCCGACCACAATGTAGCTACTGATGGCCAACAAAATTGTTAAAAAGCAAGTGGGGATCCTATTCGATGAGCTTGTCAAGGTAGACAAATTTATATTCCCGGTCAACTTCGTGATTTTGGATTGCAAGGTTGATTATAAGGTCCCCATCATTTTGGGGTGACCATTCCTTGTGAATGGGAGGGCCTTTGTAATGTTGAGGCTGGCCAGCTGAAGTTCAGAATAAACAAAGAAGAGGTCACTTTCAACATCTTCCAAACAATGCAGAAACCTAAGAAATACAGTGTAATCTTAGCATTGGAGAAAGAGTATGAATCACTTGATGAATTATGAGTAGTCAAGAGACTTATGTCACACAAGACGCTAAATCAAGCGCTTCTTGGGAGGTTACCCAAGTGATGGCTTGGTGAAGTCTGAGCAACCGGGCCACCTGGTCGTGTCGCGATGTTAAATCAAGTGCTTCTTGGGAGGCAACCTAAGTTATTGAACTAATGTGTGCTCAGTCTGCAGGGAAAACAATGACTAGAGGTAGAAAACTACTGAAAAAGCAGTTTCTATGGCTCTCAGTAAGCCTCGTGAAAGCCTCGTACGAGTCGTAGCAGGAGACGTGGTGAGATTTAGAAAAGTAATTCAAAGCAATGACCTACGAGTCATCATACGAACCGTACCTACATTGTATGAGTCGTAGGAGGTACTCGTAGGTCTCCAGGTAATTTTCTTAATTTTCTAAAGCACGGGTCCAGGGGACGATTCATGGGGACTTCCTATGACTCGTGGTACGAGTCGTGACGGGTAAAAATTTCAATATTACCCGATTCGACCAAGAAATTTAAATCTGCCCCTCATACCTATTTAAAACTCATACCTCAATCGACCCTTCTCACATGAAAACAACCCAGTACTCACAACCTACACTCACTCTCCCCACACACCCGTAACTCAAACCACAATGTAGTTATTAAGAAAAGGAGGGATGAATAGTGTTCAATTGATTGAATGGAATGTCTAGACCTAGGGAAATCTGAGTACCCAAATTGTGAAAAAGAACCCCTTCAAACTGAACAAAATCGATTAAGTCATAAAAATGGTATGAGATTCAGTACGGGTTGTAGTTTGTCACTATGAGTGTACTGAGCATTCATACCTAAGAACTGAACAGGGCTAACCAGAAGAATCCTTCCTACGACTCGTGGAAAAATACAGAGGAAATCATAGTGTGAGGCTTCATCAGACGACTCGGGGTATGGGTCATACCTTCGTGGTAAGAATCGTACCTGTGAGCCATAACATATACACAGAATTACTGGGTCTTCATACGAGTCGTACCTTCAGGGTACAACACGTACTGTCCACCCGTGATAAAAATCTAAAATAATTTTTTTCTTGTTCATTCTTCTCAAATATGGAATTCTAACTTTCTTCTCTACCGGAACAATGTCAATGAAATGAAAAGAATCCAAAGCAACATCCCGGAGAGCATTAATTGATGAAACATCTGAGTCCAACGTTGGGCAGGCAGGCAACTCCCCTAGTCGTGTAGTTGAGGATTACAAGGTAGGAAGTTCAGACACTGACGGAACCAGAACCACCAAGGTGAAACCAAGAGCACAAGCCGAAGTAGCCATTTCCACATCTTCCCAAGCTCCCCAGTCTGAGAAGGGAGCTAGAGGAGTTAATCAGGAGTCAGGAAATTACTCAAATGCAGAAGAAGGGTCTGAGGACAACCAATCAGGTGAAGGAAGTGGCAGCGATAAATTAGAGGAGGCTCCAGATGCTGCACAAGAACAAAACCCATCTAGAGAGAACCGCATAATCCGATGGAGAGTGCTAGGAGCAGGAGAGATTTATTGGCAGGGCGTTTCTCTCACCGCCAAGAATAAGCAAAGGAGGAGCATCCAGGAACAACCACGGATCCTCACAAACTCAGTGAATGAAGTTGAAGAGATGAAGTAGATATTTAGTTTCTATGTTTTCGAGTGGATGGCCAAGATTCCAAATCAATATATAGTAGAATTGGTCCGGGAGTTCTATGCCAACTATTTGTCCACCATGGAGCTAAAGGCAAAGTAGGGGCAGAAAATTAAAGTCCAGCCCCGACTGGAGAGTGTGATGGTTTGAGGATGAAAAGCAACCATCTCTCGGGTTCTCTATGGACCACAGTTCATGCCAATATGGATGATGCCTGAGTATGACTATAGGGTGGAGGCAATGAAGAAGATTAGGAATCTGGGCCTGCAGGAAAGGCAGAGGTACCTACAATCGTTGGCAGGGGTGATTGCTGAGAATAAGGAAGAAGTGGAATGGGTTACTGGTGGAAAGAAGGTGACAAAGAACTCGCTTAATTTCATAGAAAAAGCTTGCTAGAACTCGCTCAATTTCATAGAAAAAGCCTACTGGACACTGGTACGCCACCAGTTAGCACCCATAGTTAATGATAATACATTGAGTGCTAATAGAGCAGCTTTGGTGGCATGCCTCATGTCCCGTTACCCCATCAACATCTCGAGGATCATCGAAGAGGAGATACAAAATCAGGCGGTGGCAGTGAGCACTACTATCCCATTCCCGATTGTTGTATTTAGACTATGCACTGAGGCAGGGGTGCCAATACGATGGGGTGAGGAGCGGCTGAATGGAGGCCAGAGGATTGCAGACATAGGCTATTACACCCCAAATTTTTTGTGGTGATTATTTGATGTTTGTTTGCTAGTTAAAGGTTGTACGGGTTGTATATTTGTCATAGATGACAAGGGAAATGTGTACAAATAGAAATCCTAACAGTATGTGAAGTGCATGAGTAAGGGTCAATTTTAAACAACTATATTTCCAAATATATATAATGAATTAGAAGCCCCACGACCTATCAAATTAAAGGTCATTGATTCTAGTTTTCAGAACATCAAAACGCTCGTCATTCGTAGTTCGGAGTAAAAATTTATAGACGTTTTACCATGACATTACCAGCCGTGAGGTGGCCACCGCCCTAAAAATGGCCAACGCACAACAACCTTTATATTTTAAGTTGTGTGTTATGAAATCATTTTCGACATTTCTAGTATTGAGGTGCTTGTTTATCTTCTAAAATTATCTCAAATTTCCAGCAAACAACTAAATTGAACACCAAGATAAACTCCATTAGAAGTAAAACTAAGTGAAGGGGAGCCATCATAAGGTGAAGGTGGTGTGTTGGTGACTGTTTTGGATTCACTTGGGCAGTGTTGTTGTGGTGAATTTTCTGCGTTTGTGAAGATTTTCTAAGCTACATATATGTTCCCTATTTGTAGGGATTAAACACAAGTGTAAGAGTTAATAATTCTACTCCTAAACTTGATTGAATTCTTGATAAAAGACTAGAAGTTGGAGGTGTGTTTGGTCTGTTGGTGAACTATTTTTACTGCATTTTGGACAGCAAGGTTATTGCATTTTTTGACAAGAAGTTGAGTTCAATTACTCCTATTTTTAACCATGAACAAGTCCCCAGAAAAAGTTAAGGATTTCACCCATTTTACACCTCTAAAATTGCAAAGCAAAAAATCTGAAAATTGGCAGCTAAGTGAGTTGCCGATGGACTGTTTGTGAGCTGAGTTTTGCTTGTTTTCCTTAGGTTTCTTCGCTGTTTCTGTTTCTGGAGTAATAATTCATATTGAGGGGAATAATTACATAAAAATTAAGGTAAAATTTCCTCTTTTTTTCCCTCAAAAGTTAGTGAAAACTAGTTGAGAAAATGTCTAAATGTTGTTGATGTTGCCGTGTGTTGTTGTTGCTATTGTGACTGCCTTTTATTAGTTATTTTGACTGCATTTTGTGCTATAGATTAAGATTTTCATTGGATAATAAAACCACTGTATTAAGGAGTTTGAAGGCTGATCATTGAAATACGAAATTGTCTAGAGAAAAGTTCATCGGAGAAAGGTATGTAAGCCGCCCCGTCTATCATTTTTAAGCACAATTCATGTGTTGTGAATTGAATGAGTTAGAAACATATTTAAAAGTCTTGACGCATCATGTTAAACTTCATTTAAGATTTAAAGTTTCAAATTTTATTGAGGTTAAATGTTAAGATTATGCCTAGCCGAAGTGAGACATCTAAAGTGTGATATTGTGTTAATTGTTGTCGTAATTGTACNGTAGGTGTCACTTATCTCCAAAAAGTTATGGATATGTTGTTGTGGATCTTCATATTGTGTTAATTGTTGTCGTAATTGTACATTGAGTTGGAGACCCCTCGGCGTGGGAATTGTTAGCTGGTCCTAAAGTATGTTATGTATATATATATATATGTGTGTGATGTTAAATTTGTTTAAAGTTCTGGTTGCTAACTGAAATTGGTGAAAGAGCCAAGATGATGACGTGTAAACGATTTTAAGCCACGTAAAGACGTCGCAAGCTATAAAGGGTAAATGAGCTAATTGAATTAGGATTACCTGGTTATGGTTTTCCTTTATCTTATTTGTACGTTATGAAATATGTTAGGCCAAGGAGAGATTTCATAATCCCTTTCCCTTAAGTCGAACGACAAGCTAGCGAGTTTATGAGCTCTAATGTCCCTTGAACACGAGTTATAAATTTTGTTGAAACTCTTAGGTTGTCCCAGTTCCTTATGATTTATAAAAGTTTTGAATACATGAATTTATGTTCTAGTTTCTAGCTTTACATGTTATATGTACTCATTTGCAGTTATGCATTATGAAGGAGGCCTATGCAGGCCACACGTTTAGTATTCGTCATTTCTATGTTGTACGTATTAAGTGTGTCCAGTGTAAGCCATATCGGATCCATTTATGATTTTATTTAAGATTTATTGGTTTTACTCCGGTGTGGTACACCGGCTGGAGGTATTTTTATTTTACCCCGGTGTGGTACACCGGCTGGAGGCATTTTTATTTTTATCCAAATGTGGTACACTACCTGGATTAATAGTATATAGATTTTATGATTGGTTTGATGCTGTAATTTCATTTATAGTCTTTTTTGTGCATTAGATGATTACATTTACACTTTACTAATGAGTTATTGTCACATTTCTATTTTCAAGATTCCGGGTTGTTACTATTCCTTATTTCTGGCCCAGTTATCATTTTTATCTTACATGTTTACAGTTTTTATCCTTACATACCCGTACATTTTATTCGTACTGACATCCCTTCATCTTGGGACCCTTCCTACAATCGTGCTGTAGGTACAGGCCGAGGCTCAGATCATAAGACGCAGTAGGAGCCAAATTTTAGTAGAATAGTGGTATGCTCTTCTCTTCCAGGAATCATGTCCTAGTTTTGACTATTTTGAGTTTTGTGTAAAACATGGGTAGGCCAGGGCCCTGTCCCGTGCATTTCAGTTTGTTTACTCTATAGAGGCTGATGTGGACTAGTTTGTATAGTAGTGTTGGTTGTTTAGTTGCGTTGGTTTTTCATTGCTCTACTTAGCTTTATTGTAGCCTTTTCACCTTTCTAGGATGCATATTTATAATTGTCAATGCATTATGGGTCTAGTATTTATCTTAGTAGGTTTTGACAGGTGGCTTGGTCAGCCTTAGTGTTATATCTATCGATTTTATATAGCTGGCTTCTTTATCAATCATGAATCAAGTGGCAGTTGCGCCCTAGCCCAGTTTTGGGGCATGAAAGACTTGGTATCATAGCAAAGTCGTTTCCTAGGGAGTCCATAAAGCCGTGTCTAGTAGACTCTTGCTTATGGGTATGTTTTGCACCATACTTATAACCAAGAGGCTACAAGACATTTAGGAATTGTTTCACTTCTTTTACTAATAGTTCGTGCTATAGGTCGAGGTCATAAGTACTACGATATCTAAATCGTGTTATTTTTTTATAGTATTGCCTATGACAAGGAAAATGACTACGAGGTTGATTGGCACAGCCGTTGGGGAGGGTACAAGTCACCTTCCAAGGGATTAGGGAGATAGGTCAGAGTCTCAGAGTGAGTCTCCTACATCAGGTGTTACAGCTCCTCCCGTACCGGTCAGAGAAATGGAAGATAGACCTCCAGCTTCTCTCGCACCAGCAGTACCTGAGGGTAGTAAGGTGGCAGACCCTCCCGCACCTATGGTACCTCCTATTATTCCTGAAGGATAGGGTCTTTAGGGAGCTATTTAGCTGATTGCTCGTATAGCCGCAGGTCAAGAGCCACGATTGGAGGTGATTGAGAGACATAGAGGCCAGGCAAGTGAGATTTCCAGGGACCATGAGTTCTTGAGTTTGAGCCCTTCTATATTCATTGGATCAGACCCGAACAAGGATCCTCAAGACTTTATTGATCAGACATATAGGGTGTTAAAGGTGATGCAGCTACTGTGACTGAGGAAATAGAGTTGGCGGCCTTCAGATTACGTGATGTGGCTATATTATGGTATTAGCCTTGGGATCATTTTAGAGGAGCCGATGCACCGCCAGCTGAGTGGGAAGAGTTCTTCAAAGCCTTTATGCACCACTATCTACCCCGGGAGCTTCGGCAGGCTTTAGTTGAGAAGTTTTTGCACCTAGAGTAGGGAAGTATGAGTGTGCGTGAGTATTGTCTTCAGTTTAATTCTCTTTCCATGTATGATCTGTACATGGTTCAGACAACGGAGGATATAGTTCATCAGTTCATATTAGGGTTGGGGCTTCATATAACTCTAGATTGTTTTGGGGTATCTACTCAGGAAACCATGGACATTTCACGAATCCAGGCTTTTTCCCAGAGGGCGGAGGATTTGGTTCATCAATTACGGGATACTCAGAGATAGCAGGAGCCACAAAAGAGAGCTAGGACTGTGGGTCCTTACAGAGGGCCACAGGATGACCCAGGGGCTTAGTCATCCAGCCAGTCATCTAGGCATGTAGGGAGTGCCCCACCTCCGTTTCAAGGATTGAGAGATACCAAGGCCCAGCTCCATCTAGCTCTCGACGAGAGGAGCGGGTAGGGTAGAGGCGACCACCATTGTCTCCTTGTCTTCACTGTGGGAAATCTCATTCAGGTCAGTTTCGTCAGGGGCAGAATGTATGCTATCGTTGTGGGAAACCAAGGCACTTTATGAGGGATTGTTCAAATAGGGTATAGGTGGATCAGACGCGATCAGCGGTTGCTTTGTCATCATCCATTGGACCTCCCACACCTAATTCTCAGCTAGCAGTAGCTCGTGGCAGAGGCAGAGGGAGAGAGGTTTCTAGTTCTAGGGCAACCCATTATTGATTTTATGCTTTGGGCGGTTGACAGGACCAGGAGGCCTGACCTAATATTGTTATAGGTACTTTGATTATCTAATCTCGTATAGTATATGTTTTACTTTATCCTGGTTTTACACCCTCTTATGTTACTCCATTGGTTGCGAGTCAGTTTGAGACAATCGTTGAGTTATTATCTATACCATTTGTTATTTCTACGCTAGTTGGCAAATCTGTGTTAGTTAGACGGGTTTACCAGAACTGTGTAGTATTGGTATATGATAGATCAATCTTAGATCATCTAGTTGAGCTTGACATGTTTGATTTTGATGTCATTATGGGTACGTATTGGTTGGTAGCATGTTATGCTAATGTTGATTGTAGAGCTAAGGTTCTCAGATTCCATTTTTCCAGTGAGCCGGTCAGGGAATGGAAAGGTAATGACGCTACACCTAAAGGTAAGTTTATTTCATACATTAAAGCTCAGAAGTTGATATCTAAAGGTTGTATTTCTCACTTGGTTCGGGTAAGAAACTTGTAATGTGAGCCTACGACACTCCAGTCAATTCCTATTGTAAATGAGTTCCCCGAGGTCTTTCCAGAGGATTTTCCTGGAATTCCTCTCGAAAGGGAGATATATTTTGCTATTAATCTACTTCTAGGTACTCAGCCAATATCGATTCCTCCTTATAAAATGGTTGCAACAAAGCTAAGGGAATTAAAGGAGCAGTTGAGAGATCTGCTCGAGAAGGGATTCATTCGACCTAGTGTACCGCCTTGGGGTGCACCAGTGCTCTTCGTGCGAAAGAATGATGGGTCGTTAAGAATGTGTATTGACTACAGGCAACTGAATAACGTTACAATTAAGAATAAGTACCTACTTTTGAGTATGAATTACCTATTTGATTAGTTACAGGGTGCCAGATGCTTCTCAAAGATTGATTTGAGGTCCGGGTACCATCAGTTATGGGTTAGGGAAGTTGATATCCCCAAGACTGCCTTCAGAACTAGATATGGCCATTATGAGTTCTTAGTGATGTCATTTGGGCTTACTAATGACCCATCACCTTTTATGGACCTGATTAATCGGGTGTTTAGGCATTTTCTTAATGTATTTATGATCATCTTCATTAATGATATTCTAATCTAATCGCGATCCAAGGCCGAGCATGCAGATCATTTGAGAACAGTATTACAGACTCTACAGGAACATAGGTTATATGCTAAATTTTCTAAATATGAGTTTTGGATAACATCTGTGGCTTTCCTTAGTCATGTAATTATAGCTGAAGGTATAAGAGTCTATTGTCAGAAGATAGAGACAGTAAAGACTTGGCCTAGACCCTTGATTCTTATAGAAGTTTGCAGCTTTCTTGTGTTAGGAGGTTATTATCGCCTATTTGTGAAAGATTTCTCTACTATCACTACGCCATTGAGAAGGTTGACTCATAAAGTAGCTAAGTTTTAGTGGACAGAGGCGTGTGAGAGAAGTTTTCAGGAGTTGAAGGATAGGCTGACTTCCGCACCTGTCCTGACTCTTCCAAAGGGTGTCGAGGGTTATGTGGTCTATTGTGATGCTTCAAGAGTTGTGTTGGGTTGTGTTGTGATGCAAAATCGCAAGGTCATTTCTTATGCCTCTACATAGTTGAGGAAGCATGAGAAAAATTATCCTACCTATGATGTTGTGTTGGCCGCAGTGGTATTCGCATTGAAGATTTGGCGCCACTACTTATACGAGGTACATGTTGATATCTTCACAGATCATAAGAGCCTCCAGTATTTGTTTCAACAGAAGGAGTTGAATTTACGCCAGATAAGGTGGTTAGAATTGTTGAAAGATTACGATGTTAGCATTCTGTATCATCCGGGCAAGGCAAATGTTGTAGCTGATGCGCTAAGTTGCCAGTCTATGGGTAGCTTGAGTCATATTCAGGTTGACAACATTGAAATGAAAAAGGCTCTATAGCAGTTGGCTAATTTATAGATTCGGTTACTAGATGCCGAAGGTGGGGGTGTTATTGTCAAAAACACAACAAAATCGTCCTTAGTAGTGGGAGTCAAGAAACAACAATATGATGATGCAGAGTTAGTCTTACTGAGAGACTATATACCACAACAGAAGTAGAGTCTATTTGATTGTGGATCCGATGGAGTTCTGAGATACCAGGGTCGTCTATGTGTACCTAATGTGGGTGAGCTACAGGAACAAATTATGAATGAAGCTCATTACACTTTGTATTCAGTATACGCAGGTGCCACAAATATGTATCATGACTTGAGGAAACTATATTTGTGGAATGGCATGAAAAAGAATATCACATGTCTTGTGACTTAGTGTCCTAATTGCTAGTAGGTGAAGATTGAGCACCAGAGGCCTGGAGGTCTGATACAAGATATAGAAACTCCAGCTTGGAAATGGGAGGTGATTAATAAGGATTTTATTACAAAATTGCCTCGAACGAGTAAGAAGCATGACTCTATTTGGGTAATAGTTGATAGATTGACTAAATCATCTCACTTCTTGCAAGTTAGGACTACATATGCTGCAGAGGATTATGCTAGGATTTATATATGGGAGATAATTCTCCTACATGGTGTCCCCTTGTCCATTATTTCTGACAGAGGTGCTCAGTTCACAACAAACTTTTGGAAGTCTTTCTAGAAAGGCTTGAGCACTCAGGTAAGCCTCAGTACCGCATTTCATCCTCAGACAGACAGACAGGTTGAACGCACCATTCAAATGCTTGAAGATATGTTGCGTGTCTGTGTTTTAGATTTTGGCAGAAGCTGGGATGAACATGTTTCCTTGATTGAGTTTGCCTATAATAACAGCTACCAGAAAAGTACTCAGATGGCCCCATATGAAGATTTATATAGGCGAAAGTGCAGGTCCCCAGTGGGCTGGTTTGAACTAGTGAGGCAGACTTATTGGGGCTATTGACAAGGTGAAACTTATTAGAGATTGGCTTCAGACGGCCCATAGTAGGCAGAAGTCTTATGAAGATGTACGTCGTCGGGCGCTGGAGTTTTCTGTTAATGATTTGTCTTACTGAAAGTGTCTCCTATGGAAGGTGTCATGCAATATGGCCAAAAGGGCAAGCTGAGCCCTAGATATGTTAGGCCTTACAAAGTTATCCGCAGGACAGGCAAAGTAGCTTATGAGTTGGCATTGCCACCAAAGCTAGAAGCAGTCCATCTCGTATTTCATGTATCGATGTTGCGAAAGAGTATAGGAGACCCAACCCGTGTTACGCCTATCGATGATGTCCGGATTTCTGAGGATATGAAATACACTGAGGTTCCCAATTGCTATACTTGACAGGCAAGTCAGGAAACTTCAGACCAAAGAAGTCGCGTCAGTTAAATTATTCTGGCGAAATAATAACATCGAGGAAGTGACTTGGCAGGATGAGGAGGAAATGAAGAAGAAATATCCTCACCTATTCACGATGTCGATGTGATATTGAGGTATGTTTGATACCTATGTTACTGAGTATCTATTTTGAAGCATATTAAGTGAAATTAATTTCCATTCAGGGACGAATGTTCCTAAGGACGGGAGAATATCACACCCCAATTTTTTTGGTGATTATTGATGTTTGTATGCTAGGTTAAAGGATGTATGGGTTGTATATTGGGCATAGATGACAAAGGAAATGTGTACGAACGGAAAATCAAAGAGTAAGGGTCAATTTTAAATAACCATATCTCATAATATATAATGAATTACAAGCCCCAGAACCTATCAAATCAAAGGTATTTGAGTCTAGTTTTCATAACATCAAACCACACGTCAATCAGAGTTCATAGTTAAAAGTTATAGATATTTTACCGTGACACTATCGGGTAGAGAGGTGGCCACCGCCCTAAAAAGGGCCACCGCCCTAAAAACGGCCACCGCCCAACAGCCTTTATATTTTAAGTTGTGTGTTATGAAATCATTTTCAACGTTTCTAGAATTGAGGTGCTTTCTTATCCTATGAAATTCCCTAAAATTTGCAGCAAACAACTAAGGAGAACACCAACCTAAACTCCATTAAAAGTAAAGCTAAGTGAAGGGGAGCTATCATAAGGTGAAGGTGGTGTGTTGGTGGCTGTTTTGGATGCACTTGGGCAGTGTTGCTGTGGTGAATTTTCTGCATTTTTGAAGCTATTATAAGCTACATATATGTTCCCTCCTGTTAGGGATTAAACACAAGTATAAAATGTAAGAATTCTACTCCTAACCTTTCTTGAATTCTTGATTAAAAGACTAGAAGTTGGAGGTGTGTTTGGTGTGTTGGTGAACTGTTTTTTCTGCGTTTTGGACAGCAAGGTTTCAGCATTTTTGGACAAAAAGTTGAGGTCAATTACTCCTATTTTTAACCAAGAACAAACCCACATAATGATTTAAGGATTTCACCCCTTTTAAACCTCTCAAATGGCAAAGAGAAAATCTGAAAATTGGCAGGTAAGTGTGATGCCGATGGACTGTTTGTGAGTTGAGTTTTGCTTGATTTCCTTAGTATTTTTGGCTGTTTCTTTTCCTGGAATTATACTTCATATTTAGGGGAACAATTACAGAAAAACTAAGGTTAAATTTCCTCTTGTTTTTCCCTCAAAAATTAGTGAAAACTAGTTGAGAAAATGTCTAAATGTTGTTGATGTTGCCGTGTGTTGTTGTTGCTATTGTGACTGCCTTTGGTTAGTTATTTTGACTGCATTTTGTGCTATAGATTAAGATTGTCATTGGAAAATAAAACCACTGTATTAAGGAGGTAGAAGGCTGATCATTTAAATACGAAATCATCTAGAGAAAAGTTCATCGGAGAAAGGTATGTAAGGCGCCGTGTCTATCATTTTTAAGCACGATTCATGTGTTGTGAATTGAATTAGCCAGAAACCTCTTTAAAGTCTTGAGGCAGTATGTTAAGCTTCATTTAAGCTTTAAATTTTAATGTTTTATTGAGGTTAAATGTTAAGATTATTCCTAGCCAAAGTGAGACATCTAAAGTGTGATATTGTATTGATTGTTGTCGTAGTTGTACATTGAGTTGGAGACCCCTCAGCGTGGGCATTGTTAGCTTGTCCTTACTGTATGTTATGTGTGTGTATGTGTATGTGATATTAAATGTGTTTAAAGGTCTGCTTATTGAATTAGGATTACCTGGTTATGGTTGTCCTTTATGTTATGTGTACGTTATGAAATATGTCAGGCCAAGGGGAGATTTCATAATCCCTTTCCCTTAAGCCGAACGACCAGCTAGCGAGTTTCTGAGCTCTAATGTCCCTTGAAAATGATCTATAAATTTTGTTGAAACTCTTAGGTTGTCCGCAACTACTTATGATTTATACAAGTTTTGAATACATGCATTTAAGTTCTAGTTTCTAGGTTTACATGTTATATGTACTCACTTGCAGATATGCATTACGAAGGAGGCCTATGCAGGACACATGTTTAGTATTCGTCATTTCTATATTGTACGTATTAAGTGGGTCCAGTATAAGCCTTATCGGCTCCATTTATGATTTTGTTTAAGATTTATTGATTTTACCCCGGTGTGGTACACCGGCTAGACGGATTTTACCCCGGTGTGATACACAGGCTGGAGACATTTTTAATTTTACCCCAATGTGGTACACTGGTTTGACGAATTGTATATAGATTTTATGATTGGCTGACTACTGGCATTTCAGTTATAGTCTTTGTTGTGCATTAGATGATTACATTTACACTTCAATAATGAGTTATTGTTAGATTTTTGTTTTTTGGATTCTGGGTTGTTACTATTCCTTATTTCTGGCCCAATTATAATTTTTATCTTACATGTTTATAGTTTTCAGCCTTACATACAAGTACATTTTATTCGCACTAACGTCCCTTCATGTTAGGACCCTTCCTGCAATCATGCTATAGGTACAGGCTGAGACACAGATCATCGAATGCAGTAGGAGCTAGATTTCAGCAGAATAGTGGTATGCTCCTCTCTTCCAGGTCCATGTCCTAGTTTTTACTATTTTATGTTTTGTGCATAGCATGCGTAGGTCGGGTCCCTATCCCTTGCATTTCAGTTTGTTTACTCTGTAGAGGCTGATGTGGACTAGTTTGTATAGTAGTGTTGGTTTTTCATTGGTCTTCTTAGCTTTATTGTAGCCTTGTCAGATTTCCAAGCTGTATATTTATAATTGTCAAGGCATGATGAGTCCAGTATTTATCTTGGTTGGTTGTGACAGGTGTCTTGGTCAGCCTTAGTGTTACATCTATAGATGCTATATAGCCGGCTTCTCGATCAATCATGAATCGAGTGCCAGTTGTGCCCTACCCCAGTTTTGAGGCATGACATAGGCCTTATCCGGGATGAGATGAACCCGATAAGCTGAGCCAAGATTCCCACCGCGATTCTAGCAGTCCATCCAGTAGGGGACGCACAGGTGAATGTCCCTACATTACAGGAGCAGAGCGAGGCACCGACTCCAGATGCAGGTTATTTAGAGTTAGCTCCCAGCACCTCAGCTGCACCACAACCT
The DNA here is from genome assembly GCA_018107945.1 of Datura stramonium. Taxonomy (NCBI): domain Eukaryota; kingdom Viridiplantae; phylum Streptophyta; class Magnoliopsida; order Solanales; family Solanaceae; genus Datura; species Datura stramonium. The sequence continues at coordinate 268,615 of JACEIK010000895.1, forward strand.
AGCCGGCAGACTCAGAAACCAGCAAGGCATATTCTGGTGCCTCATGACTTCCTCTAGAAGCTGGCCAAATGATTGACCATGGCGGAGCGAAAGATTCAGGCTATAATGGACAATGTAAAGCTATGGGTCAAGGCAGAGATAGATGCAGCAGCATAGGCTCTACATGCTCACTTGGATGGATTTAGAGCCGCTTTAATGTGTGAATGGCAGAGAAGACAGACACCAGTAATCTCCGTGAGGAGTTGGAGGCTCTTCGGAGTCAAGTAGTCGAGTTGTCCCAGGACAACCGACAGTTATATCATCTCCCACTCTTCCAGACTTAGATGCAAAGCTTGATAAGGAGATTGACTTGGCGGCTTATTAGGAACCGACTGTAGCTGTTGGAGATAAGGGAAAGAATAGAGCTACTGAGGATGCTGGAGAAGAGAGTCTGAGGAAGAAGAGGAAGAAATAAAGGAAGGAATGAAAGCGGGCCAGAGCAGAGAGCCTGCAAACTCTTGACGCACATATGTTAGAGTTGCAGGAGCGAGCTAGAGGAGCATGCAACTCCTCCATGACTCAGCCTTGTCTTGTCAGTGGCCGTGACACTTCGGGTGAGCCACATCTAGCCCTGATTGACACCAAGGCCATGGAAGTGGCCAAAAATACTGAGGGAGTAACCACTCCCCCTGTGGATATTCATAGAGTGCGCCGGCCACCGCTAGCGCCACGATTACAATAAAGGTACCTCCTCCATAGGACGACACGAGTGTCTAGAGTGCCACAGGTATGTTTCCTTCCCTATGATCTCATTGTTCATGCTTCGGGGACGAAGCTTAATTTTCAAAAAGGGGAGGGGATGTACTTGTGATTTTTGGGATTTTTGATTCATCTGGTGGTTTTTCTTGCTGTGTTTCTTTTCCCTTAGGAATGCTATGTAGTAGAACCGTCATGTTTAGGATTTTTATTTTTTAGTTTGTGATTTTTGTTTAATTAGGAAATAGCTTAGGAGTACATAGCCAATGAAAATGCACTAGTTTTGATTTTTGAAAAAAATTGACCTTGTTTAAAATTTTTTTGATGCATTAGCTATGTTCATGATTTTTGTGGATCTTTTGATGTCATTTAGTTTATTAGCATGAGGAGCCTTCTTAATCCATGTATAAACTAATCAAGTGAGGTGAATATAAGTCATGTACCATGAGTGAGTGAGGTGTATTACTTAGTTCAGTATTGTGTTGATGATCTAGAACTTGCCTGGTTGGTCTTTGCATAGGCTAAGGATGGTTGGTTAGGATATGATCATAGAACGTTTTTGTTGAAGCTAATTTTTAGCCTAAATAACCCTAGAAAAATCATATGATTCCCTTGATCTCAATTTTGAGCCTTTAATAGATCATTTTTCTTTGATTTACCGATTAACCATACCCATTTTTTAATAATGAACCTTTTTTGGCCCTAGTCCTTCCTTGGATATTGTGAACCTCAACATAGAAAAAATGCCTAAGTTGAGGGCATCTAGAGTAAGGGTGTGTAAATGGTGGGAATGAGAAAAAGGGTGAGAAAGGAGAAAAGGTTAAAACTGAGGTATGGCGTGAAAATATAAATAATAAGGAGATGAAAAAAAAGTTGAAAATCTTGAAAAAGAAATTTCAAAAGAAAAAAATTTGGGAAAAAGTTGAAAATACACCACACCCATGCAAATGTACATAAAAGAGGTGAAAAGGGAAGAAAAGCAATAANCAAATGTACATAAAAGAGGTGAAAAGGGAAGAAAAGCAATAAAAATAATAAAGGGTGAAATAGGTGAAAGGTGAAGCCAATGTATGTAGTGCCAAGGAAGGGATAGTCACTTAAAAAGATCTCATCTTTATCATGTCCATACCTATGCCTACATTACAAGCCATATCAATTCCTATAGTGATCCCAATATGACCATCCGACAAACCGAAGTAGAGAAAATAAGGGCAAGCCTATGGTATCTGATACATAATACTTGTAACTTCTTTGTGAGAGTGAGCACTTTACTTGTTTAGTCCCATGCAATGTTTGACATGATATACATATGAGTGGGGACTTCATTTGTTGTGAGGGTACATGGATTATGTTTATTCTTACCGTTGGTCTGTGTGAAAAACATTGGTGATGACTTGATTTCCTGTTGATACCTACATGACATGTCTCGATACCTGTTTATTATGTTTTGTGGTTTCTTATAATACATTAGCTGATGTTGGTACACGGAAAAGGGTCAAAAAGTGTTAAATGTACAGTGCACATTTTTAGTATTGGCTGTAGTATGCTATGTTAAATTTCTAGTTGAGCGTCGTATTTAGTTTATCTTTTTCTTTGCCTAAGGACATACAAAAGTCTTAAGTAGAGGGTGTTGATGTGCTATGAGATTACAGCACTTTCGACACTCAAAACTAAGAAAATTGCATGGTCTTAGGTATATTTATGTTGATATAACGCACTTTTCTTTTGGTTACAGGATAAATTGGTGTCGGAGAAAAAATGTGCAAAAGATAGCTTGAAGGTGTACAAAATAGGCTCATCTCATAGTTCACAGTACGAGTCGTAGGAAGGTCCTACGAGCCGTACTGCTAGACGTGAGAAGTTTCAGAAGGCTAAGGATGAAGAGGTGCATCATACGAGTCTCAGTATGAGTCGTACAAAGCTTGTACGAGTCGGGGTGAAAAAGTCGTGAAAAGATTCAGAAGATTTACACAAGAGGATGTCTCCTGCTACGGATAGACAGGTACGAATCGTGGAATGAAGTTATGAGTCATACCGTAGCACTTGTGAAGAACTTCAGAAAAGTTGCAAAGTCTCAGAGCCAAGCCATGGAAGCACAGTATGAATCGTACGAGCAATGTACGAGTCGTACCAGGATCCAACACTTAGCCAAATTTTAGCCAGCCAACTGACATACGAGAAGTAGGTACGATCTATACCTACCTACTACAAATCATAGGATGGGACGTGCTGCAGGCGGCTTTAGTTATGGAAATATACCCTGTTAGCCTAGGAAAAGGATTTTTATGTCTGTATAAATACATTTTATGTTGTATTTTCATTAGAGAAGATCAGATTTTGTTAGACATAGTTAGTTTTTGTTAGACAATCACGAGAGAACATAGAATTGAGTTGATTAACTTGCGATGAACCTTTTCTTGATTTTCATCTTGATCTTGTGAATTGTTCTCGACAATTTCCAAATTTGATCAATGAAGTTTTTCTCTCATCTACGATTATAAGTATTGATTTATGTATTTAATCATGAATGCGAATCACGATCTTGCAACTATGAGTGGCTAAAACCTCCATAGCAAGGGTTGTGGGAACTATGGTGTATTAAGGAGCTAGGGCTGCACAAAAGTTAGTCAAAATCAATGCAAAATACTTGTATTGTATTCTCTTCATACTTTAACGTTTCTTAACGGTGCACAACGTTAGGACTGGCCCGAATTCTTTACTTGCTTGAAAACATAATTACAACAAAGCCTTGGTCTTGATGATTATTGTATTAACTTGATTGGTCGCAGGATAGTTATATTTGGGACAAATTGATAACGGTTAGTTTGCAAGCTCTCATGAGAACTGACCCGGTAATTGAGTTTAATCATCCAATAGGGACGAACCAGCCGTTTGGATGAACCCTAGTTATTAGTCCTACAAGGAAAGCATTGGAATTGATCACTTGTGTATACTCAAAGCAGTTATGAACCCATGGGGAACACAAACCCTACTTTTTTTTAATTCTTGATTTTTCAACACAATTCTACTCATTATTTTTTTGGTTATTATTCTCTTTAAACCCCCCACTTTGTAGTAACTACCTGACAAAGTTCACTTACTGGAAGTAGTCTAGCTCTCCCATATTCCCTGTGGCTTCGACCCCAACCTCTAGTTAGGTTCTTTATTGAAAACGTCCACTTCATGCTTCGGTAGGGGGTATGTTTTGAGCGTTATCAAGAACCCGTGCAGTGGATTTCCAATTTTTGGGTGAGTCATTCCTTGAGTTTAAGGGTACTTTAGTTGTGCCGGTAGGTTGCTATGTGTCCTATCTTAAGGCCAGAAGGATGATTTCCAAAGGATGTGTGTATCACCTAGTTTGGGTTAAGGATGCTATGTCCGAGACCCCAAATCTTAAGTCAGTTCCTTTAGTGTGTGAGTATCTGAAGGTGTTCCCAGATGATCTAGCAGGAGTCCCTCTCGAGCAGAAAATTGACTTTTGTATGGACCTTCTCCCTTATTCGCAGCCTATATCTATTCCTCCTTACAGAATGGCTCTAGCCAAGCTAAAGGAGTTGAAAAAGCAGCTGAACGATCTCCTAGCTAAGGGTTTCATTAAGCCTAGTAAATCCCCATGGGGTGATCCAGCTCTCTTTGTTAGGATGAAGGATGGTTCCCTTAGAATGTGCATTGATTATTGGTAGTTGAACAAGGCCACAATCAAGAATAAGTACCCCCCCCAAAGATAGATGACATGTTTGACCAGCTTCAGGGTGCTATGTGCTTCTCAAAGATAAATGTTAGATCCGGCTATCACTAGCTTAGACATAGGGAGAGTTACATTTTGAAGATAGCCTTTAGAACTCGATATGGTCACTATGAGTTTGTAGTAATGCCCTCTCAACTAATGAATTCTCCTACAACTTTCATGAATTTGATGAATATAGTGTTCGAGCGGTATTTGGATTTGATCATGATTATCTTCATAGATGATATTCTCATATACTCTCGGAGCGACGAGGAGCATGCTGCTTATATGAGGATTGTGTTATAGACTCTCAAGGATTTCCAGTTGTTTGCTAAATTATGTAAGTGTGAGTTTTGATTGAACTTAGTAGCAATTTTGGGCCCTCTAGTTTCTAGCGAGGATATGTAGTTATACTCTCAAAAGATAGAAGAAGTGAAGAATTGGCCTACACCTATCATCCCTATAGATATTAGGAGCTTCTTGGGTTCAGCTAGCTTTTACAGGAGGTTCATAGAGGGATTTTCATCAATTGCAGCACGGTTGACTAAGTTGACCTAGAAGAAGGTCAAATTTCAAGGGTCGGATGTTTGAGAGAAGAGTTTTCAGGAGTTAAAGACTTGACTCACTTCAGCCCCAGTATTGACCCTACCAGAGGGTACAAATGATTTTTTTGTGTATTGTGATGCCTCTATGGTTGGTCCTGGTTGTGTATTGTGATGCCTCTATGATTGGTCTTGGTTGTTTATTGATGCAGCATGGTAAGGTCATTGCATATGCCTCTAGACAGCTTAACACTCATGATAAGAATTATCTTAATCATGACCTAGTGCTGGCAGCTATGGTATTTTCTTTGAAGATTTGGGGGCACTATTTGTATGGGGTGCATGTGGATGTTTTACAGACCACAAGAGCCTTCATTACATGTTCACTTAGAAGGACCTGAATTTATGACAAAGGAGATGGCTAGTGCTTCTAAAGTACTATGACATGAGTGTCCTTTATCATCTGGGCAAGGACAATATAGTGGTAGACGTTCTTAGGAGACTGTCCATGGAAAGTGTGTCCCGTGTTGAGGATGGGAGAAAAGAGTTGGTTAAGGATGTTCATAGGCTTGCTCGTTTAGGGGCTCGCCTTATAGATTCGATAGATGGTGGTGTAATCATTCATAATAGGTCAAAATCTTCATTGATGACGGAATTTAATGCTAGGCAATATGAGGATCCTATCCTAGTGAAGTTGAATGAAGTTGTTTGGAATAAAAAAGTTGAGGTTTTCTCCCAAGGGGGAGATGGTGTACTCCGATATCAGGACTGATTGTATGTGTCGGCAATAGATTACTTGAGAGAGCGGATGTTAAGCGAGGCCCATGGCTCTCGGTACTCTATCCATCCAAGTGATACCAAGATGTAACGTGATCTACGAAAAGTCTATTGGTGGAATGTTATGAAAAAGGAAATAGCGGAGTTGGTGGCTAAGTGTCCGAATTGCCAACAGGTGAAGGTCAAGCATTAGATGTCTGGAGGTATGCTTTAGGACATTTGTATTCCTACTTAGAAGTGGGAAGAGATTATTTTAGCTTTAGAATTTGAGTTAGCTAGGGGCTTGTCCCAGCATCTTATCAGATAGTAGAGGCTTTTCAGAGATAGACTTAGCATGTTTAGTTTCATAATGCAGCATTGTTACATTATCGCTTTATAATGTTTTGTCTTCTACTTATTTATGTTATTGTTCATTTCTGCTGGATTATTCTCTTAAGTTAGTCTATGTATGTTCCATGGGTTATTTTGGAGCCATTCGTGGTTCTAGGTCTCGTGTCTCGTTCCGGGGTCCTAGCTCGGGTCATGACACATTAAGAAGGATGTTACCCCATCTATCATTGGGAAATATCAAGTTACTATTCTCACCACTACCATCTATGTCATTTTCATTCACAATAACCCAACAATACTCACTAACATAATCACTTTTCTTCACATTTAACAAGTATAATAGAATGCTAATTCAAACCTATCAACGTGATCAACTCAATCTTGATGCAACAACGATTTTCCCTTAAGAAAGATGTCATTCAATCCATCACCTAGAAAAATCAATCATCACAATCAAAGGGGTTACACAGACTTCACCCTCAATTACATTTCATGGAATCAATCATCCTACTAGTCATACAAAATAACATGAAGAAGAAACTTCACATACATTTTCAATGTCATATCAACCGAATTACACCCCAAAATTCAATGTCAAGATAACTTATGGACACAAATGGGGGAAAGGGAGAATGGAAAAATATAGATTATCATACTTGTCCTACAACACTTCTCAATCAAAAAGAAATGCATATCTAAGCAAAGGAGCATACAAAAATAGTGTGAAAATAAGTGGGTAAGTGAGATCCAAGCTTCAAGCAAATGGCAATAGTGGTGACGATGCTAGCTATCCCACGGTGGTTTGGTATTATGGAGATGAGAAAGTGAAAGAGAATGTGAGAGTGAGGGGTTTGGAATGTGGAAAGATATATAGAGTGAATGGAGAGTAAGTGTAGAGTTAATGGGGAATGAAAATGGAGGTAAAGGGCTAAAAAATTAGGTTTTTGAAGAAGGTGGGGAAGGTGAAAGGTTGAGGTCAAAGACGGGTTGGGTTTGTCAAAGTGGTAGTCAACTTTTTAAAACCATCATACCTGTGTATGCGCCTGCACATGCTGCCGCAAATTTGGATCTTCTTCATGCATATAAAGTGCAAGTATGGTTTAGATATGCTAGTTCATTGCTTGGGACCTACATCGCACAAGCGTGTCGCAGGTCCCTGTCTGCATTTTGTAGATGAGGCGCAGGTACCTTGCTTGATAACATTTTTCTTCCAGGTATTCTAGACATGGTCTGGCACTATATCTACTTGCTACAGAATGGGACATGTGTTTCACAGCTCCAATGCATATGTACCATCTTGCTTCCTTCAACCTTTTTCCATAATCCAATCTCCTGTATTCCTACAACCAATAACAATAACAAAGAAGTGAAGCAAAAAGAAATTTAAAGACAATTGGGTTGCCTCCTAAGAAGCATCTTATTTAATATCGCGGCTCGATGATGTCAACTCAGGAGTCAACAAGGATCTAGAGGCTCGACCTTCTCATAAGGGACCTTGTCCAACTCATTTGTGCATCAATCAGTATCTCAACTCTGCACTCATTCGGGGGTTTCATTTGTTTGCTTTCATTGAATGTGACATCCTTACCACCAACTCTGAATTTGAGTTCTCCCAACCCAACATCCACTAAAGCACGTCGGTAGCTAAGAATGGATGGTCTAAAATAATGGGCACCTTGACATTGCAATCTAGCACCACAAAATCATTCGGAAGAATGAATTCATCAACTTCAACCAACACATCAAAAAGGAACCCCACCGGGCATTTAATGGATCTATCCGCCATAAGAAATCTCATCAGAGTAGGCTTAGGATCTCCCAAATCTAACTTATTAAAGATCACAAGGGGTATTAAGTTAATGCATGCCCTAGGTTGTATAAGGCCTTGTTAAACAAATACACCCCAGTGGTGCATGGAATTGTGAAAGCCCCTAGATCCTCTCTCTTTGGAGCTAAATTGTTGGCCATAATTGTTCTGCAATGATGCGACAGCTCAACTGTGCCCATATCGATTACCTTCTTCAGTTTCAACAACTCCTGCATGAACTAGCACACCCAGACATTTGTAACGGAGAATCTACCAATGGGATATTCACGGACAATTTGCTGAACATATCAACGAGCTTCTTGAAGGTTGTCCTCTTTCTTTTTAATCAATCGCTAGGGGTAAGGAGGTGGACATTCAGGCACCTAGCCTTTAGCACCTGGATCCTCCTTTCCTTTATTATAATCACGCACAAGTTGATAAGGAGTGCCAACCTCTTCCTCCTCCACCATCTTATCATCATCAATTAGCATAGACGCACTTGGCACCGGATCTTTCAACTTCTCATTACTCTTCTTTGTACTGACATTTTATCACCTGCATTTGTAACTACCTTGCCATTCCTAGTGAAAATTGTCATGCAATGGTCGTCATTCTTTGGATTTGTCATAGTGTCACTAGGGATAATTCCCTTCATCCGGGGGTTCATTTGAGAGGATATCTATTCATTTGCGCCTCAAGTTGTTTTATTGACGTTGAGTGAGAGCTCACAGTTTGAGCAAGGTTAGATACCTCACCCTTCAAATGTTTCACTCTATTATCGGTTGATTCAACTCTATTCAACACCCTAGCCAGCATTTTTAAAATTTCAGAATTCTTGGGATCACTCAAACTTGTTTGCATTGGAGCCACATTAGCCTTTGGAGGAAGGATGTATGGATTAGAGCTTTGGTGATTATACCTATCACCCTCTCTCTCATGCTCAGAATCTCTCCATTAGCCATCCTTATCTCTATATTGGGCACCCAATCTCTCCATCCTTAATTCCCATCAAGAGGACGCCAAGAGTCCTGGTTTGCACCTTAGTAACTCAGACGAGAACCCATTATTTGGCTCATCATATAATGGCACTCTTCATAAAATCTAGCATGAGGAGCTTCATTCTTAAAGGAGTTACTCAAGCTCTAATAGAATTTACACTTTTTGTGTCGGAGCCTATCACATGCTTAGAAAGCAACTCAATTTGAGTCATCATTTTATCCAACGTCTCATATCTCTCTTCATCCTTTCTTCGTATCTCAATTATCATGTGGTTGTAAGGTGCACTCAAGGACACCTTGGTTTTCCTTATGTGCCAAGCTCAATTAGTTTTTGTCATTCTATCCAAAAGGGCCTTTGCAAGTCTGAAGGTTTGGTCCAAGATTGAACCACCAGTTAGATTGTTCTCTATGAACTTGTTAATTGAATCAAGGGACTGATTGAAACATCGTAAAAGCACTCTATCCGGCAACCCATGGTTTGGAAAAATGGCAAATTTCTTCTTGAATCTTAGGCACACCTCGTGTATTTGTTCTCATGGGAGTTGTCGGAAGTTCGTGATCTCATCACGCAATTGTACTATTCTAGAGGGTGGAATGAATAAATCAAGGAATGTTTCAGTCAACTCATTCCATAATGTGATAGAATCGGGAGCTAGCTCCTCCAAAAATGTTGTGACATCCCCTGTGAGAGAGAATGGAAACAACCTCAATCCAATTGACTCTTGGCTGACGTTTGAGATGTTGAATGATTGGTAGATTTCAATGAAATTTCTTATACGCCGACTAACATCATCACTAGCTAGACCACCAAACAACTCCTTCATTTAGATGAGATGTAGCATGGTGCTAGTGACATGAAGCATTGCATTCCCCAACATTCGAGGTAGGCGAACAACACCAGTTATATCATGAGCAATAAGCTCATCCTCAACATCCATAAATCCATCCATACTGCCTATGTCTCTAGTGTGGCTCATGTTTTTCCTAGTCATTCAATAAAAAAACAAAACAAAGTAAAATAAAATAAGATGCAACACGAATGTAAATCAAGAAACAACAAATGAAAATAAAATTTTAGTCCTCGGCAATGACGCCATTTTTTATATTGACCAAAACAACTCACCCATTAGTGAGGTGGTTACAATCATCACAAAATAGGTAACCCAACAAAGAGTTAGGGTTAAATCCACAAGGATTGGATGTTAGATTCACCAAACATCGTAAATTAATTCACACAAGTTGTATTATGTCTAGACAATAAAATAAAGTTTGGGGGAATAGGTTAAACGACTTCAAATATTAAATTTAATAAAATAAAATGGGAGAATCGGTTATTGATAGCAAGATGAGAGACTAGGGGTGTGCATTAGATGGGGCATTGACTTAATAGGTATAATTAAAAGCCTTAGATTCAATTAGTGTATGGATAAGCTTGGTTTTAAACTACACTCTATGTTTCTCAACTAAAAGAATGTGTTTACCTTGAGTTTTCTCAAACCCCAAAGTCAATCTCAACAAATCATCCAACTATGCTTGATGAAGATTTTAGACTATGTCTAGCTCTAGCTCTTTAGTGGAGTTTGAATTCTTGGTTATAGACTATTTCTAGCTCCAACACATAAATCAAAATTCCAAATCCTCAGTATTGAATTCCTACCCAACCTCACTTTCCTTTTTCAAGCAAAAGCATGGTTAGAGAGGTCAATAAATCTTTGCAACCATCAGTTATTAAATTAAAAATTGAGAAATTTAATAGGGCCATGCTTTATACTCAAATATAAGATCGATTAGTCGATACTTACTCAGATATTAACACCAATCATATGCACATACCCCTAGAAGGGAATTTATCTACTCAACTAAGGAAAGAGAAATTACACCAAGAAAAAATATCTCAATTCCATTCATCATCTACAAATAAAATAAAGTCTCAACATTTGAGCTTTCAACAATGGTGTTTTTCCTAAGAGAATGAAAAAGAATATAAAAATTGTACTATCTCTACAATATTCTATCTATTGTACTATTTATTCAATACAATGTCTATTCTCTCTATGATATCCACAATTGGGGTAAATTTCAGCATATATTCCAAGCATAGCTATCAAAAAATGTCCTTGGAAGCTTCTCAGGTACACATATAGCATTCTGGATGATTTTTCCCTTCAACAGTGACATAGGTCACTAGCGCTTGCATGTGCATTTCGCAGGTGCCATTATGTGGCTCGCAAATCCTCTCTCCGCCATAACCAGAGCTCCTTTTACACCATCTGTGATGGCATATGCGGTTGCAAATACCAAACTGCGACTCGCATGTCAAATTCAAGCCAATATCTAGATCATTCAACGCGGCATATGCATTTGTATGGTACGCATATCCCTTATTATCTTCCAACAGCTTACTTTCAGTTCAATTCCTTCATATTCTTATTTTCAATCAAATGCCTGGAAAAAAGAAGAGAAAAATCATAAAACCTTTCTAAATCATGTTAAAACAAAGCAATAATTCATGCTTAAGAGCCAAATGAGTTCTTAAATTACAAACTCATCAATCATCCCTAGTAGAAGAAGTTAAGGAAAAGCAGGACAGAGATCCCCTCTTGCTTCAGTTAAAGGAAGATGTCCACAAGCAGAAGGTGCTGAATTTCGCACAAGGGGAGACAGTGTCTTGAGGTATCAAGAATGGTTATATGTCATGAATGTGGATGCCCCCAAAGATAGGATCAAGGCAGAAGCACACAACTCCAAGTATTCTATTCACCTAGGTTCCACTAAGATGTACCATGATTTGAGTGATGTATATTGGTGGAATGATATGAAGAGAGAGATTGCAGACTTTGTGACTTGATGCCAAACTACGAACAAGTTAAGGTAGAGCATCAAAGGTTATAAGGTGTAGCATAGAATATATCCATCCCCGAGTGAAAGTGGGAGATGTCAATATGGACTTTATCACCATTGTATCGAAATTATGTAGGTAACATGACTCTATTTAGGTGATTATAGATCAAATGACTAAGTCAGCTCATTTCTTACTGGTCAAGACTATAGATTTAGCTGAGGACTATGCTAGATTGTATATTGGAGAGATAGTCAAAGTTCATAGAGTTCCATTATCTATCATATCGGATTGGGGTACACAATTTACTGCCTAGTTTTTGAAGTCATTTAAGAGAGGTTTGGGTTCGAAGGTGAACCTTAGCATAATGTTTCATCTCCAGACAGATGGTCAGACAGAGCAGACTATTCAGACTTTGGAGGATATGTTGAGAGCATGTGTTATTGACTTCAAAGGAAATCGGGATAACCATTTACCTCTTATTGAGTTTACATATAATAACAATTATCACTCTAGTATTCATATGGCTCTCTATGAGGCTCTTTATGGATGAAGGTATAGATCTCTGATTATTTTGTTTGAAGTTGGTGAAGAGGAGTTGATAGGACCAAACTTGGTGTAACAACCTATGGAAAAGGTTAAGATCATTTAGGAAAGAGTGAAGACTGCACAAAGTTGGCAAAATTCTTGTACAGATATAGTGTGTAGAGACTTTTAGTTTGAGGTAGATGATTGGGTTTACTTGAAGTTTTTACCCATGAAGGATGTCATGAGATTTGAGAAGAGTGGTAAGCTCAGTCCCTAATTTATTAGTCCATATAGAATTTTGAAGTGAGTTGGCAAGGTACTTTATGAGTTGGAGCCACCAACAAAACTAACATCAGTCCATCCAACTATTTAAATATCTATGCTTAAGAAGTGTGTACGACACCTCTCACTCTTGTCCCTATAGAGAGTGTGGGATTTAAGGATAACTTGTGTAACACCCCCAAAAATTTCTTAGACTAAACCTAGACTTGGAATTAAAAACAAAAATAAACAGAAAAGTTTGTCTAAAATGACTCAACTAATGAGTCATTCTCAATAACAACGACCCGTTGTCTGAGTCATTGTCAGCCTTGTACTTTTAATTCCTCAAACGAACAAGTGATACAAAAACCTGTTGTTAGAAGTAATGGGTCGTTGTTCAACCTGTTCTTGCAATACCCAAAAACCTGTCAAATCTTTCTTCAAAATAATAAGCTAGACGACAAGTCATTGTTTGATATAACGACTCATCATAGGGAGCCGTTAGAGGAAATCTAGAAAGGGTAGAAATCCCTCCAGTGATAACAATAGGAAATAATGACCCATTATTTCATAAGAAGGGTCATTCAGTTCATCTATTTGGGGAGATTCAGAAACTAATTAAAATTTCCTCCAACGACGACGAGTAGTGACAATGACCCATTGTACCAACCAACCGGTCATCGACCGTTCATTGTGAGAATTCCAAAGAAGGGAAATATTCAGACCAAGGACCAAAAACTTGTCCGTACGAGCCGTGGTCACCACCAACGACTCGTTGTGTGACCTGTTGAGTCATTACAGACAATTTTCCAGACTTTTCTCTAGGGGCATTTTTATAACTTCCCGCTATTTTGGTTCCTAAACTACATCATTTCAGGATAATTTTAATGGTTTTGGAGGGGTAAATTGTTCTTCTCCTTCATTCCCCACCTAGGTTATCAGATTAACGCACGTAAACTCCATTGTTCCTCTGTCAAGTAAGAGCTAGGGATTCAAATTCTTCTAAGAATTTTTAAGCTGCTTCTCAGAGATTCATTCTCCAGGTATGTAGGGATTTAGCGGGAGTATTCCTTTCACCCTTATCTCCCAAAGTTTTAGCAAACCCTATACATAAAGTATTTCTAGAAATCATGATCTAGGAATTTTCTTTCAACGGTTGAATTTTTCCCTACTTTCTCTATGATGTCAGGCTTGCATGATTATAATGGTTAAGTACACATGACAGTAATTTCAGTTATACCATATGTCTCACTTGAACTTGGACTTGGCATGATTTTTCATAGATTTTACTTATAAAACTATCAATGTTTTAAAAGAGCATGAATTGTCACATATATATATGAATTTCTCATAGAAATGTGCAAATATTTTTTATAGTAATTTTCATCATCTCCAGTATGCTCATTCATAGTAATATTATCGTACTCAATATATTCAGTAGAATCAGTTTATCAGCATGTTCGTTGTTCTTTAGACTGTTACTACACTTTTAGATAAAGAAGCTCTGAGAAGTGTTAGAACACAATTTCTTTCAGGTCCTTCGACTCTCAAAACACTTATAGATAAGTAGTTCTGACATAGTCTTAGGACATCAATTTTGAGTGCACAACTAGATATAAATAGGTTTTTACTGGGAGTAGTACTTAGCACTGAGCGGGCTGGGTTTAATGCACCTAGGTTCCCAGAACTATGTCACACCATAGGTTATTAGCCTGAATGGGCCCTAGATAGTGGTCACACAGCTTAGCCATATACCCTGGCAAGGTACTGTGGGCTCTTTTCGATGGGGTGTATACATCAAACTCCACGTCTAGCTCACGTGGTTATATTTCAGTTAGATTCTCTCTCACAGTATAGATCATTCTCAAGTCATAGAACATGTTTATGATCCTTATATCATTTTTATCAGTTTTCAGTACTCTCAGTTCTATGTTTATCTGCGACATGTATAATTTCAGTCAGGGTTATTTCATATTATTCTGCATGTTTATTTATAATATTATTTTAGCATGATTATACTCTTAACTTTCATGAACTCACATATTGATCGCATATTTCAATGTGCTATATCGTTTAATGATATAGGCTCAGGTACCCAGTCTCAGCATTGCAACTAGTTTCTCCCGATGATTTCCAGTAGTCTGAAATAGTGAGTTCTCATCTCTCAAGGGCCGGAGTCTTGACTTCAGTTATTGCATTTAAAGTTTTATACATTAGAGTTATCTAGGGGTTTTTGCCAATAACTCACCAATTCTTTTAGAAGGCTTTCAGACAGGATTTAATAGTTTCAGCTTGAGTTCTAGTGTTAATTAAATTTTAGTATCTTGTCAGATATTTTATCTATAAAACTTATTTGGTTATTGTTTTAATTAAAGTCGCTCAGTAGTATTTTGTAGTAGTTCAGTTATTATAGAATTATGCCATGCCATGAGTTTTCTTGAGGTCACTTGTGATCCTAAGTACAGTGTTGCGTCTAGGGTGCAGACTCAGGTCGTGATGACTTATCTTATGAGGAAGTACCAGTTGAGATTCTAGATCGTCAGGCTTGTAAGTTGAGGAAAAAAAGGCCATTTCTGTGAAAATGTTATGGAGGAATCAACTAATTGAAGGAGCTACTTAGGAAGCTAAAGAAGATATGACGACCAAGTATCCTCATCTATTCCATCCTTGTCCAAAACCATCTTGAGGTAACACTCCCCTATCATAGTACTCTTATCAGTCTCATGTCCCAAAATTATTGTTGAAGTTCTTATTATGGTTGCATATTCCATGAATTTAATTAAGTCCAGTCTAGTTACTCTTAGTTTGATCACCGACCACTCCAACTTAGTCTTCATTTGAGGATGAAAGATCCTAATTGGGAGATAATGTTACGACCCCCAAAAGTCCTTAAGATCAAACCCTAGACATGAAGTAGAAATCCAGTACAAACCAGATGAACATTGATCACCACCAAATTATATCTCTCAATGAAGTATAAAGTAGTCATTGTCAAATATAGTAACCCAACTAGTTGGGGTCGATCCCACAGGGAATAGGTCAAAAATAGTATTTTAATGATCATTAAAACAACCGGTAATCCATAATTCAGAAAAGGGGTTGCAATAAAGGAAAAAGTAATTTTTAACAAAGAGTTTGTTATCAAATTTATGAGAAGAAACTAGAACTGTTGATACATGAAATTGAAGAAATATAACTAACTAGACATAAAGTGATTGGAATTAGAAACCCTTGTGAAAAGCCACAAGGACCTCCAATTCTCAAATCAAGAAACGCCTAGTTCTTAAGAAAACCTCAAGGGAGTTGATTCCCTTGCAACCCTCTTCTTTATACAATTAACAATCAAAAGCTTGACAAAAGCTTAGCAATCTACTACACTCAAAATATTATTTGTTAAAGTCATGAAAATCTACCATAAGTATTAGAAGAGCCCCTATTTATACCAACTAATTAAAAAGAGAGACTATTAAAAATATGCCCTTAATGTGTAAGGGCCTTGTTTGGATGGTCATTTTTTTTCTTGAAATTCAATATTAGCCAATTTCACTTCTAGCCACTTTATTTACTCCTTTGGCCATCTTGTGTACCTCTCTTACAAGGAGTTCCCTCCAAGAGCTAATTGGCACACATAAACTCTTGTTTTTGAATTAGTAACCATCAAATCTGGCAAAAGGTGTTGGGGGTTTATCCTTAAGCCCATGGTCCCTTTCCAATGCTTCATAATCTTTGAAGATTTGAGAAAATTTGGGGTCCTCAGGATATAAAGATTTTAAGCTTTCAAAACACATCAATTTGGAAGTTGATCACGGGCAAAAATATCATGCCCGTGATACGCTTTACAACTTAAATTAGTCTTGTTGTCTAAGTTATTTTATACATTTTCATGTGATTTTATATAAATGTGAAGATATGTGCTAACCAACATGATTAGCCTTTGTTTTGTAGGTTTTGATGATTTTGAGGAACTAATCCATGAGTTGGTGAAGTAGAGGCTTGGAGGCAGGCAAACACGCAAGCGTCGGCAAAGAGGAGGCCCAGAAAGCAGCCCACTGCTTGACGTCGGCAGCGTGCCACTGGCGGGCGAGCTGCCCCAAGACAGCCCACTGTAGCGTTGGCAACGTGCCACGGCGGGGGTGGCGCGACCAGAGGCTGCAACGCGCTGCCCAAGCGGCGTGCCACGCTGCATAGCGCGAGTCTTCTTAGGGCCCGATTTTCGGTGATTTCCGGGAAGCCTCGCGTTTAGGCCGTGTCACGGGAAGCGGTGCTCGCGTTGCACTCGCGACACGTTGCTTATTGATACAGGAAAAATTCCTACAATTATAATAGCACACTTAGGTTTTTATTTTCACATATTCGACTTGGTGGAGCAAGAACGTGGGTTACGGGCGATTTGTGAGGACGAAAATTTTTAGGGTTTTCTCTGTCCTTTCTTCTTTCTTTCAATTGTTGCATGATTTCCATTCATTTAATGATGTTCAATCCACAAATGAGTGGCTAAATCCCTTTCTTGCGAGGTTATGAACTATTGTATTGAAATGTAATTATTGATTATGCGGATTTATTTCATCTTTTCTTCTATGGTTGTTCTATTTAATTCTTGTTCTTACTACGTTAATATCGGCCAATGTTAATGTAAATCCAAAAATCGGTTTCACCAGAGACAGAAAGCTGGAAAGTTGTCACATTAATAGGATATGATCTTTCTTGGTTTGGGAAAATTGAAATTGATTTACCTTGAGGATAGAAATATACTGAGAAAGTCGTATTAGTCAAGTGTGGAATCGATTTTGTATGGCTAGAACATGAATTTCTTCTTATCATAGAAATGTAGGTGGAAGGTTCATGATTCTTAAGTTGGGTTAAATACGAGAGTTTTAAATCCATAGGCATAAGTTAAGGCCAGCAATAGGAGAAAAGATAAACCATGTAAATCGATAATTTGATTTCTTTACATGTTCGTTTTAGCCTCGGCATGCTCACATTCATAGTTAGGACACGATTGTATAAATATCTTACTTTTGTATAAAAGTAGTTTCCAAAATATAAAAACTCTTCTTTACCTTTGTTGTCTTCATTATTAGAGTTTTAGTAAATTAACAACGAAAGGTTTTACCACGTAGTCCGGTCCACGTAGGTTCGACATTCGGTTCTTAAAAAGGGCCCACTTTATATTACTTGTCTGCTTAGTACACTTGCGGGCTCATCAAGGATTTTGGCGCGTTGCGGGCGCGGTGGTAAATTTTCCTAAGTGTGGATGCCGGAAATTCTATACAAGCGTTGACAACGTTTTTTAATTTTATTTTCTTTCAATATTTTTGATTGTTTTTGGATACTTCTTGACATGACATCGTAGGAACACAAATGGTTTAAATGGTGAATACTCATATTTTGAACCTTTTACGAGTTTCGGAGGACACCATGGTGGCAGCATTGTAACACGTGCAATATATGTGGTGGTCAAAATGGCCATTAGGATGGCTGATAAGTGCATATTCCCCTCCCGAGCCCTACTATGATCCTTGTTGGTTTGATGAATCGGTATCTTGAAAATGAGGATTTGGGACGCCAAGACCGAGATAGAAGACATGCTGAAACAACTCCTTGAGCAATCGAAGCGATGAAGGAGCGTGCTTAGCGTTGATAAGTCGGGAAGAGGAAATGTGGGAGCTGCAAAGAGGATGAGCGCTAAATTCATGGAGATGATGGAAGAGTAGGTGAAGCTTGTGATCAATTGCAAGCAAAAGTTGTAGGCGATATTCAAGAGGAGTTACAAGAGGAAGACAAGGGTGAATTTTCAGATGAAGCCCGACATTTAGAACATAAGTGTCCCAAAGTGATGATCTCATACTTGTAGAAAACTTCCGTTCGGAGAGGAGATGGAGTATACCCCAATTGAAATTAATGGAGAGATAGATGTTGATGCGGAGAAGAGGTATACAAGTAAGGAGGTCAATTGCATTCTGGTTTGGAATCAGGTGCATTGGACCTCACTCGAAGCATTTTCTACCTAAGTTTGGTTGACAACATAGAAATAGAGTCTTCAAAGGCGATGATGTCGAGAGGAGGACCAAGAGCCCATATATTCTGAAATTTGTTGATTTCAATAGAAAGATGACTTCACTTACGGGAGGACCAATAAACGTCAAGGCGACATCTATTGCTTGGTCCTTACAATTTTTCACCACCACCAGTGGAGCATAAAAGGAAATTAGAGAAGCAATTAGGGTGAATTCATATCCTCAAAAGGCGGAGCAAAAAGTGGTGAAATGTAATACGTACGTGTGCGACGTAAAATTAAGCGTTGCTTGGGAGGCAACCCAAAGGGTACCATAGTACCAATTTAATTTCTTGCATTTTTATTGATTTTAATTATTTTTCATCTTTTGTTGTTTTTGGTGGAAAGTTAAGCACGAGATGGAGGGGAATAAGTACCCTTGGAGGAGGAAGCTAACAAGAATGAAAGAGAAAAAGTGTGGAATTAGAACTTTGCGTAAAGTTGAAGGAAACCATGTTTTAAGCTAGGCCTAAAGGCCTCGGGAGTATTTCTCACCCTTTTTAAATATTAATTTGAATTAAATAATTAAAAACTATTTATTTAATTTCAAATATTAAAAATTTAAAAAATTTTTGTGCTTAACAAATTGTAGGTGAATGTAATGCTTGTGTGAAAAGATTGGAGAAAGTTGAAAAAAATTTTTGTGAGTCAAGCATGAATTCATCACCCGTTGGTTTTTCTTTTAGGTTCTTTTCCGACGGGGTCTTGAACTGAAGAATAAAAATTTTTATTTTTTATTTTTTTATTTTTATTTGTATACGTATATCATGTTTTTAGTCGTAGCTTCAAGGGGCTGTTCCGTCGATGGATGGATGACTGACCGTCTTGAGGAAAATTAGTCAATAGGTTTTGTTTTTTGTAAACCCATAGCTAATTGATGCTTGATATTCTTGTTATGTGCTATATATGATTGTGAGATGCAAGTATGTTCAGTGTTGAAGCATGTAAATGTATAACTTTGTTTGAGAATCTTAGGCTCTTGAATTTGACTCAATACGATTGAAGCTTAATTTTGAATTCTTGTGATTAGGTGAGAGTAGTACGGAATGTGTCTTGAATTGAGCATGTGCCATGAGTGTAAGGTTTTTGAGTATTCTATGCTGGTAATGTAGTTGTCTAGAACTTGCACAGAATGCGTTTATAAAAACGAAATGAAGGATGTGAAGTGTAGGAGATGATTTAGGCATTTCTTTGAATGAACCTAATCCTTATCCCTCGTTTTACCTACCTTGAAAACATTAATCCCTAGTCAGCCCCTTTGAGCCTTAGCCTATTCTTTGATAGCTGCAACATAAGCTTAATCCTTTTTATTTCATTAGCACGGAACTTGATCCAAAGCTCCTGAGCGCTTAAGTGAAAAATGCAAAGTAACGGAGTAAGAAGAAGAAAAGAAAGAAAGTGGAAGTTGTAAAAGTTGAAAAGGTCAAAGGTGCACTTGTGTAAAAATGGTTGATTGTTAGTAAGGGTAAGAAAACAAGCGAATGAAAAATTATCTATACAACTACCGTACTAATGAGCTAAAAGTGCCTGAAAGAAATGGGGGAACGAAGAGGAAAAAGAAAACTACCAAGGATAAAAAGGGAAGTAAGGGAAGGGAAGTTCACAATGAGGGCGTGATGTATTGAAAGCGCTTAGGAAAGATAGTCACTATTACGTCACAATAGTACCTACCTACACTGAGTACATTACAACCTAAAAGTCTGCATGATCTTGTTCTATTGCATCCTCAAATTAGTGGAGTAAAACATAAGGGCAAGCTTATGGTCATTACGATGTTGCATGTGAATTCTTTGTGAGAGTGGTGAAATTCTATTTATGTACCCACACATGTTTAGCGATATAAAAATTATTTTTGCGTGTGAAATTGGGTAACTTTCTTTCCGTGAGGGCACATGTTTAATAAGGATATAGTTCGTGTGGGATCTCTTAATCAGTTAATTTGCACGAGGTTGTTAAGATTAAGAGTCGATTCTTGAGGTTAAGAAGTCTTAACATAGTTGTATTTCATTTTCATTGATCAAAGCGTGCATGCTTTATTTTTAGCTTGTATCTTAAATAATCATCATAGCCGTAATTTGAATCATCGTGCTAGATTAGTTATGTATGAGTCTTCATTTACATGAGATGTAAAAAGGTTGTTCGAGGACGAACAAGGCTTTAAGTGTGGGGTTGTGATCACGGGCAAAATATCATGCCGTGATAAACTCTGACTTAAATTAGTCTTGTTGTCTAAGTTATCTAATTCATTTTCATGTGATTTTATATAAATGTGAAGATAGGTGCTAACCAACATGATTAGCCTTTGTTTTGCCAGGTTTTGATGATTTTGAGGAGCTAATCCATGATTTGGTGAAGTAGAGGCTTGGAGGCAGATAAATACTTTTATAACGTCGGCAAGGAGGCTAAAACAGCCCACTGTAGCGTGGGCTTAGCGTGCCCGCGGCGAGCGGGCTGCGAAAGCCCACTGCGGCGTTGGCAGCGTGCCACGGCGGGTGGGCTGCTTGTGACCAAGAGGGGCACACCAGCAGCATGCCCAAACGGCATGCCACGTTGCCAACACGGCGGAGTCTTTGCTTGGGAAGTCGATTTTGAGGTGATTTCAGGGAAGCCTCCGCGTTTGGGCCGTGTCACGGAGGCAATGCTCCGCGTTGCACTCAGTGACACGTTACCATTATTAGGGAAAAATTCCTATGATTATAAATACTTTTACTTAGGTTTTATTTTCACATATTCGACTTGGTGGAGCAAGAGCGTAGGTTACGGGCGGTTGTGAGGGCCGAAAATTTTTAGGGTTTCTCTATCCCTTTCTTCTTTCTTTGATTGTTTGCATGATTTCCATTCATTTAATGATGTTCAATCCACAAATGAGTGGCTAAATCCCTTTCTTCCTGAGGTTATGAACTATTGTATTGAAATGTAATTATTGATTATACGGATTTATTTCATCTTTTCTTCTATAGTTTATTCTATTTAATTCTTGTTCTTACTACGTTAATATCGGCCAATGTTAATGTAAATCCAAAAAGATCCGGTTTCACCCCGAGAAGACAGAAAGCTGGAAAGTTGTGCATTAATAGGATATGATCTTTTCTTGGTTTGGGAAAATTGGGAATTGATTTACCTTCGGGATAGAAATATACACAGAGAAAGTCGTATTGATCAAGTGTGGAATCGGTTTTGTATGGCTAGAACATGAATTTCTTCTTATCACGAAATGTAGGTGGAAGGTTCATGATTCTTAAGTTGGGTTAAATACGAGAGTTTTAATCATAGGCATAAGTTAGAAGCCCAGCAATAGGAGAAAAGATAAACCATGTAAATCGATAATTGATTTCTTCACATGTTCATTTTAGCCTGTCGGCATGCTCACATTCATTGTTGAGACTCAATTGTATAAATATCTTACTTTAATTATAAAATAGTTTCCAAAATATAAAAACTCTTCTTTACCTTTGTTGTCTTCATTATTAGCGTTTTAGTAAATTAACACTTGAAAAAGGTTTTACCGTAGTCCGGTCCTGTGGGTTCGACATTAGGTTCTTAAAAGGGCCACTATATTACTTGTACAACGTGCATGCCGGGCTCGTAAGTCAAAGTAGTAACCAAACAATGCTTCCTAGACAAGCATCAGCCACCACATTATCCTTCCCTTTTTGGTATTGGACTACATAAGGGAAGTCTCAAGGAATTCAATCCATTTGGCATGCTTCTTGTTCAACTTTCCTTGGGTCTTAAGATGTTTCAAGGACTCATGATCGGTCCTAATGACAAACTCTTTAGAACACAAGTAATGTTTTCAGTACGAGAGATCTAGCAAACCATAAATTTAAAGATCATAGGTAGAATATTCAAGGTCGCACCTTTGAACTTCTCACTAAAATAAGCAATGGGATTCAAATCTTGCATCAAAAAACGACTCAATTCCCACATTACTAGCATCATATTGAATTTCAATAGTCTTATCAAAGTCGGGCAATTGCAACAATGGTGCAGAGCTAAGCATTTATTTCAATGTTTCAAAAGACCTTGCTTACTCCTTACCCCAAATAAAAGGGACATCCTTTCGGATCACCTTGTTCAAGGAGCGGCTATGGTGCTAAAACCCTTAACAAGACATCTATAAACTAGCCAATCCATGAAAACTACGAACATCATAGATGGATGTAGGAGTTGGACAATTTCTAATAACGTCTATTTTGGATTCATCAACCTTAACACCCCTTGAACTTACAAAAAAACCCAGAAAAAGAAGACTTCATCAACACCAAAAAAGAGCATTTATCAATATTAGCATAAATTTGTTCACGTAGGCTTTATCAAAAAATATCTCAAATGATCAATATTGCACCCATGAATGTGCTATACACCAACACATCATCAAAATATACAACCACAAGTCTACTAGTGAATGGCTTCATCAAATGGTTCATTAGGCGCATGAAAGTACTAGGAGCGTTAGTAAGACCAAAAGGCATCACCAAACATTCATATAGACCAAATTTGGTATTGAATGCTATTTTCCATTCATCCCCTAGTTTCATCCGAGATTTGATAGTAACCGCTCCTAAAAGATCCAATCTTGAAGAATGTCACGAAGCATCAATTCATCTAACATGTCATTAAGTCAAGGAATTGGATGGCGATACTTCTGAGATTTCATTGACAATGCTACAATCGACACATCCTCAAGTGAAACTCTTTCTTTGGAACCAAGATCACTAGAACCGCACACACGGAGCTCATGATTCTCTGCCTTTTAAGGAGGACATCCACTTTTCTTTTGAAGTTCTTTAGTGTCCATTTAATTGGATCGATGGCTTGGTTTGTTTGGCAATTGTAACCACTGATATGAAGTCAATTTGATGTTCAATACCCCTCAAGGGGCACTTAATCCTTTTGGGGTCTAGCAGGAACTGCGTCATCGCCAATCCTACAAGATAAGAAATAGGACTAGGCAAATAAGGGGTTAGTTTGTTAGTAAGAAAAGAATAGTCCCTATGCATAAGAAGGACCACCGGTTGCCTCTCCTATAACTCCCCCCTAACTTCATTGATACTAGCCAAGAGAGCTACCTTCTCTTTCGGCTAGAGGTGCACTTCTCTTTGATCTCCTTTCGGCACCAACTCCACTATTACCCACAACTCCTTTGCATTTCTCATTCAACTCCTTCATTTTGATGTACATGTCACTCACTTGCAATGGATTCAAGGGGTAGAGAACATGTTTGCACCCCTCATGTACAAAGGAATATTGAGTGGTTCTACCATGTGATGAGTAGCTCTATCATATTGCAAAGGTCGCCCAAGTAGCATATGACAAGTTTGCATAGGCACCACATCACAAAGAATCTCATATTGGTATTTACAATTCTTGGCGGAGCAGTGTAGAACTTGTTGGGGGACCCTCAATTCCCTACACTAACTCAACCATTGAAGCTTGTAAGGAGAAGAGTGATTGGTGGTGGGAAGGTGAAGAAGTTCTACCAAAGAAGACCTTGACACATTGGTACAACTACCACCATCAACAACCAAGGAGAACACATTCCCTTTAATGAGACATTTAGAGATGAATAGATTTTCCCATTCATAGGTCATCCATTGCCTTACTTATCATGGCACGGCCGAACTACATAATTTGGAATAATGAGCTCCCGTCTTGGTATATCATTGACTACCAAGGCACCTTGGATAGTGCATAAGGAAAAATCAACATCATCACCATTCCCACACTCCTCATTCAGAATTATAACATAACCCTACACTTGGGGTTCATCAATGTATCAATAGCGTGCCCGCAAGTGTATGCGGGTAGAATACAAGTAATATAGTGGCTCTTTTTAGGCTTAGGATTGTCGAACCCCTGGGGGTGGACCCATTCCTCTAACTATCCATTTCTAGTGTGTTCTTAAATACCTAAAGTGTTGGTTATAGACATTTTCGATTGAAGAATAATTAAGTCTAAGTTTGGGTCAACGAAATATTACGAAGGTGCTCTAGGAGCAAGATAGAGTTAAACCCAGATAATCATGCGCTAATACATTTGCAATGGAATAAGCATGGAACTATCAATTATAATTTCATAATTAGAATTGCATGTTCATGGTCTTTAGAGTCTCTAAACACGGCAATCTGGCCTCACTTTGCATCATTGTAGGCGAGGAGTTTAATTTTCTGGTCGCGGGCAATCAATTATGTTGTGGTTTGCAGGGGAAACGATTGGGACTTTCGTGCGTCTAACCATTTAACTTTAACTTAGCCTCACAACTACTTTCTTGAGTGGTGATGTGACATCCCAAATTGGTCTTTCATAACTTGAGTGTATGTCAACCAAGCAAGGTGTTAAGGTATATTTCTATCCAATCGCGGAACCTCTCCCGAGATAAATTCATGCTCCCCACATTCTCATGTCTGAGCCTAGAGTAATGCCTTCTCAAACTATTTCCCAAGCTAACAAATATGCTTTCATGGTGATCAATCATAAAAACAACCAACAAAAGCAGAATGCAAGGCAGAAAATAACAATCAATAACTTAATTAAAACAAACAAACAATAAATATATAAAATTAAAATCATAATCCATGGCTTCAACCCTAGAGGAAGGGTTACAGCCATTCATGTTCATAAAACTCTCTACACTACTATTAATCTCTCCTAAACTACATACTTACGATATTGGTAGATGAGAAGGAATTTGACAAACGCTAGCTGAGTTCTCCCACTTCTCCCTTCACTCCTATGCGAGTTTTCCCGAGAATAAAATCGTGACCTGGAATTAGGAGCTAAGGGTCCTGTTATAGTAAATGAAGCGTGATTAATTTGGCTTTGTCGTGGAAACGACTCAGTGTCAAGGTGTATCGTGTTCTTGCCTCCGTGTGCACCCGGAGGCATCACAGCTCCTTTGAAATCACCAGAAATCGGCCTCGGCGGCACCACCTAGCAGCGTTGGCAACGTGGCACGCTACTTGGGCAGCGCGTTGGAGCCTCACCAGTGGCGCAGCCACCTGTGTGGCACGTTGCTAGCAATTGGGCTGTCTTGGGCAGCCTTTCACAGTGGCCGTTACCCGGCAACGAGTGGGGGGCATTTTTGGCAGCCTCCTCTTCCTTAGACGTTCGCGTGTTTATTGATCTCCAAGCCTCTACTTCACCAACTCATGGATTAACTCCTCAAAAGTCATCCAAAGCCACCTACAAAACAAAAGTTAATCATGTTGGTTAGCACATATCTTCACATTTATATAAAATCACATGAAAATGAATTAGATAACTTAGACAACTAGACTAATTTAAATTGTAAAGCGTCTCACGGGCATGATATTTTTGCCCGTGATCCACACTATCCGACACTTAAAGCCTTGTTCGTCCTCAAACAACCTTTCACATATCATACGTATGGAGAGTCCCACATAACTAATTTAGCAAGTTGATTCAAGCTACGGCTATAATGATTACATAAGATACAACTTAAAAATAGAACATGCTATGAAATACAACTATGTTGGACTTCTTAACCTCAAGAATCGACTCTCGATCTTCGCAAACTCGTGCGGCTCAAGCGATTAGAAATCCCACATGAATTTTATCCTTCATTAAACATTGCCCCTCACACGGAAAGAGTTACCCAATCACAAACACAATTTTTACATCACAACATGTGGGTATATCAAAGAATTACACTCACTCACAAAAAGGGTACTACATGCTTCATGTCATGACCCATAAGCTTGCCCTTAGTGTTTTACTCCACTAATTTGAGGATGTATGAATGTAAAATCAAGTAGGACTTTGTAAGTTGTAACGTAACTCGAGTTGAGGTAGGTACTATTATGGCTAGTAATAGTGACTATCTTTCCTAAGCGCTTTTAAATCATCACGCCCTCATGGCGAACTTCCCTTCCCTTACTTCACCTTTTTATCCTTGGTAATTTTCTTTTTCTTCTTTTGTTTCCCCTTTTATTTAGGCGCTTTTGACATCGGTAAGGAGCTCTATGAATAATTTTCATTACTTTGTTTTCTTACTCATACTTGATAATCAACCATTTTTCACACAAGTGCACCTTTGACCTTTTCTCAACTACCACAACTTGCTACTTTTCCCTTTCTTTTCACTCCTTTTACTCCTTTCTCTTTCAGATTTTTCTTCTTCAAGCGCTTAGGAGCTTTGGGTCAAATTCAAGGTTAATGAAAGAAAAGGATTAGAGGCTTATATTGCGGCTATCAAAGAATAGGCTCAAGGCTCAACGGGGCTAACCGAGGATTAATTTTTCAAAATTAGGAAAATGAGGATAAAAATTTAGTTAATTCAAGAAATGCCTAAATCATTTCCTACAATTCACATCCTTCATTTCGGCGCATACACACACCGGGCAAGTTCTAGACAATCCACAATAGCATAGAATACTCAAAAACCTTACACTCATGGCACATGCTCGGTCAGACATTAAATGGAACTCTTACTCGGCTAATCACAAAGAATTCAAAATTAGCTTCAATTATATTGAGTCAAATTCAAGAGCCTAAGTGTCTCAAACAAAGTTATAAACTGGCATGTGTCTTGAACATACTTGCATCACACAATCATATCTAGAACATAACAAGAACATCAAGCATCCATTAGCTACAATTTCAAAAACCCGACATCTATCGACTAATTTTCCTCAAGACGGTCGTCATCCATCCATCGTCGGAAACGGTCCCTAACTATGACTAAAACATTATGTGCAACCGAAGAAAAAATAAAAATATTTTTACATTTTTATTTTTTATTTTAAGATTATAATGTTATTTTTTTATATTTATCAACAAATAATTTATGTTTTAAATGTTCAAATTTTTCACAAAAGCATTATATTCACCAACAATTTGTTAAGCACAAGAATTTGAACTTTTCTGAGAATTTCCCCACCGCCAATCATGCTATGTCCTCATAGCATCCAGTGTATTCTGGTGAAATACTCCTGAGGCCTTTAGGCCTAGCTAATAGCATGTTTTCCACAATTTGCACACGTGGGTGGTCGACCCCACACTTTTCCTCTTCCATGCTTACTAGCTTCCTCCTGCGAGGTACTCGAGACTTCCCCTCCACACATTGCCTAACTTTCCACCAAACACAAACAAAAAATAGAAATAACAAAATCGAACAAAAATAAACAAATTTAAACATTGTACAGGAGTACCCTTAAGGTTGCCTCCCAAGCGGCGCCTTATTTTGCGTCATTGACTGACGTGGTGCCTTTCGAGGACATCCTCATACACAGGTTCACTTTTGAGAACCATCTCCTTTTCTTCTGGCTACATTTAGAGGATACGGCCTCCACTCTATTCCTCCCTGTCTCCAACTTCTTCTCCCGATTGAAGTCCTTTATCGGACTTGGGGTGAACACTTGATATTGCCTTTGACCATGCACCTGTGGAATCATCCACCCCACACTCATCCTCACCGCAGCACACATAACTTGACAAGGTTTTTTACGTAGTGTGCGGATGGGTTTATTTCTTAGTAGACACGGAAGGTTTCTCTTCATCTCGACCCTCATTTTTAGGGTCCCGCTTCTTTCAAATCAATCACCGCTCCTCAGGTGGCCAAGAATGGCGAATCCCAGATTAGGGTACTGGTCATCAACCTAAAAATCTAAAACAATAAAATCGTGTATAATAAATTTACCTACTTTGATGAGAAGGTCCTCTATGATTCCATCAGTGTCACTCGCGACTTGTCGGCCCAGAATTTGCAACATCAACCTTGTCGGTCTCGGTCTTCCCAACCCCAAGGTGTTGAATAAGGATAGGGGCATTAGGTTAAACTGCTTCCCTAAATCACACAAAGCTCAGGCAATGACTTTGCAGTTGTATGGGGAGGTAAAACTCCGGGGTCTTCAGGCTTCTTTGGCATTTTGCTCAATACCACAGTTGCCTCCTCGAGTCGGTGCTCTGATACGGACGTCCACCAATCTAACATTGTTCGCCATTAGTCCTTCAAGTATTTAGCATACTTAGGCATTCCATATGAAGACATCGGATAAGAGGCAAATTTATGTGAAGTTCTTTGGGAATTTTCAAGAACTCTTTACTTCTATTCCTCCTCCTTGCTCTTTTTGAATCTACGAGGAAGAGGTGGTGGGCACCTACCGATTGAAGGTTGTGCATTTTGTGTCCAGCACTCCGATTTTCTCGGTATTGGTGGATGGTCTGGTCTTACCCAACTCCATTTGCACCTCTTTTCTCAACTCTTTAGGTGCTGCATCAAATGTTTGTCTTAAAAGCTAAGGCGATGGCATTGATGCTGCGGGGGTTTGGATACTGTCGCTTGGTAATCCCTTGCGGCCTCATGTTTTGGCAGCTGCTATCGACCCACTTGCTTTTCGGGTTGGGGTGGCTGCTATTTGTTGATTCATTAAGTCTGTTGCCATCCTCAGCACGATTTCTGCTAAATGATTACGGGTCTCCACTGTAATTTTCTGTGATGTTTCCTCAGTACGGTGCTCACTCACGCCCATCAATGCACTTTGTCCTGGCTGACGTGCGTGTTGTTTAGGTTGCATAAAAGTCTGCTTTTGGTTTCCACCCCAAGAAGAATTCGGGTGGCCTGCCAATTACATTGGAGTTGTTTCCGAAATTAGATTCTGCATTCCCAACAAAATTAGTGATTAGGATTGGCTCCACAGATTAAGCGTTGTGCCCATTATTACCACAAAATTTCACCAACTGCAGACTGGCTGACCCTTTTAACGGCCACCCAGTGTGGTGCATACTCGGTTCATGGCGAGTCAACATTTGATATTGAAATGAAGCTATTTGTCTTGCCAAGGCATTCAAACCATACACTTCAATCAACCCTGCTCTTCTTCCTACCCCTCTTGATGATTATTTGTGCCACTCTGGATTTCCTTGTGCAATTATTGTTCACCAAAGTGTAAGCTCATCATACGTCTTCTCCAAGGCTTGCCACCCGATGCATAGTCTAGTAATATTTTATTGTGTGGGTCTAGACTTTCTACAAAGGTAATAGTCCGGCCACTTCATTTGATTGCTGGTGATGAGACAGATCTCTCAACAGCTTGGGCCTCTCTAGGAGCATGTATAAGTTCTCATCGGGCTTATTGCTTGGCCCGGCTATCTCACTTCTCAACCGCAGTCTTGCTGAAGGAAAGAATCGATAAGGAACTTTCTAGCCAAGTCATTCCATGAAGTTATGGGTCGGTGGCTCGGCCTTGACCACTTTTCGCCTCTCCCAACAATGAAAATGGGAGAGGGTCAATCGGACATAATACGTGGATTGCAGCCAGAGTGGGGCAGAACGTGTCACTGCTGCAGCTTTCTGTAAGTCTTCTTTGCGAGGTCCCTCATGTGCCATTCAAGTGAATTGACCACTAGAATGTAACATTGCACCATATTCTGTTTAAGCTCAAAGTTCCCTCCGGAGCTCTAGGTTTACGGATACTAGAGTCCACGTTAAATCATTGGTGGGATGGCCACTTCGTGGCCGGTCTTCTTGTGCTTACGATGACATGTGCTTGCCCTGGCGGGTTGTTTGTACCTTTCTTGAAGTCTCCTCAACTTTTGCTCTAGAGCTATTCTCCTTTGCAAATGGATTGACGTTCGGAGTTCAAGCAAAGCGGTTCCACAAGCTCTCTATTTCCTAGCGGCTCGGCGAGACAGCTTTGTCTTTGCAAATAAATAGACTAAGACCAAGTTTCTCAACACTTAAGGAAATTCACAAATCACACAAAAATAGATAAATTATCAAAACTTTGCAGGAGTCCGACAACGGGCGCAGCAGCGTGCGCAAGTGTACGGGTCGTGCAAATATAGTGGCTCTTTTTAGAGCCGGATTGTCGAACCCACGGGAACTGGACCCATTCCTCGAACTATCCATTTGTAGTGTGGTCTTAAATACCTAAAGTGTTGGTTATAGACATTTCGATTAAAGAATAATTAAGTCTAAGTTTGGGTCTTGAAATATTAAGGTGCTCTAGGAGCAACATAGAGTTAAAAACCGGAATAATCATGCGATAATACGATTTGCAATGGAATAAGCATGGAACTATCAGGTGTTATTTCACAAAATTAGAATTTCATGTTCATGGTGTTTCGAGCCTCTAAACACGGCAATCTAGCTTCCTTTGCATCATTGTGAAGAGGAGTTTAATTTTCTAGTCGCGGGCAATCAGGTATGTTGTGGTTTACGGGGAAGCGATTAGGGACTTTCGTGCGTCTAACCATTTAACTCAACTTAGCCTCACAACTACTTCTTCAGTGGTGATGTGACATCCAAATTGGTCTTACATAACCCCCGTGTCAACCAAGCAAGGTGTTAGGTATATTTCTATCCAAACACGGAACCTCTCCGAGATTACTTCATGCTCCCCACATTCTCATGTCCCGACCTAGGTAATGCCTTCTCAAGCTATTTCTCAAGCTAACAAATATGCTTTCATGGTGATCAATCATAAAACAACCAGCAAACGGAATGCAAGACGATAATAACAATCAATAACTTAATTAAAACAAACAA
Organism: Datura stramonium; assembly: GCA_018107945.1. NCBI lineage: Eukaryota > Viridiplantae > Streptophyta > Magnoliopsida > Solanales > Solanaceae > Datura > Datura stramonium. The sequence goes on from JACEIK010000895.1 coordinate 299,725, forward strand.
ACAATAAATATATAAAATTAAAATCATAATCCATGGCTTCAACCCTAGAGGAAGGGTTCTAGCCATTCATGTTCGTAAAACTACTCTAAACTACTATTAATCTACTCCCTAAACTACATACTTACACGATATTGGTAGATGAGAAGGGAATTTGACAAACGCTAGCTGAGTTCTCCCACTTCCCCTTCACTCCACATCACGGTTTTCGAGAATGAATCGTGACCCCATGGAATTAGGAGCTAAGGGTCCTATTTATAGTAAATGGAAAACGTGATTAATTTGGCCTATCGTGTAACGGCTCAGGTGTCACGGAGTGTATCGCGAGCCTTTGCCTCCGTGACACGGAGGCATCGTGGCTCATGGAAATCACCGTCGGCCTCGGCGGCCTCATTTGCCGCGTTGGCGGCGTGGCACGCTGGGCAGCCGTTGCAGCCTCTTGGTCGCGCGGCCACTACTGTAGTGTACGTTACTTAGCAGCGCGGTGGGGTACATCTTGGAGCAGCCTACGCGCAGGTGGGCTGTCTTGGGCAGCCTGCCTGCCGTGGCACGTTGCCGACGCGCAGGTGGGCTGTTTTGGGCCTCCTCTTTGTCGACGTTCGCGTGTTCATTCCGTCTCCAAGCCTCTACTTCACCAACTCATGGGTTAGCTCCTCAAAAGTCATCAAAACCTACAAAACAAAGGGTAATCATGTCGGTTAGCACATATCTTCACATTTATATAAAATCACATGAAAATGTATTAGATAACTTAGACAACCCGACTAATTTAAGTTGTAAAGCGTCTCATGGGCATGATATTTTTGCCCGTGATCATCAACCCCCTCAACAACATCAACATCATCATAACAATACTAACCATCAGCCAACACAATGAATGCCCTCTGATTGGGGCACTCACTTATCTTATGACCAAAACCTTGACATTTGTGACATTTAAAAGGGAGAGAGGTGTTACCTCCTTCCCTTGGGGGAAGATTAGGAGTGGGCCGCTCTACTTGATTGCTTTTGGCAAAGGGCTTCTTAACATCTTGCATGGTGCCCTTGTCCCTTTTCCAATTGAAGAAGAAGTTTTTCCAACTTTTTTTTGTTTCAACTACCTTTGAAACCCCTTGATTTGTCGAACTTCTCCTCTTGGAGCCCCACCTCTATCTCAATAGCCGCCTCAAGAGTTTTATCGATATCACGATAGTGGTGGAGTCTCATACGGGAAGCAATCTCCTTAATCAACCTATCTCCTCATCAACTATAACATAACCCTGCACTTGGGGTTCATCAATGTCAATTACTTGACCCGACCATTAGACATCCTTGGATACTCTAAACCTAGTGCTCTGATACTAAGTTTGTCGCGACCCGAGTCTATATCCTAGACAATACACTGTACTTGGAGTCACAAGTAACCCCAAGTCAACCCATGGTCTATCATAACACTGGTAAACTTAGTAGACATAAGCGGAAGCTTTACATAAATAAAATCATTTAAGAAAACTAATTTGACAAAGTCCATACATCTGAAAAACAATACTGAATAACTGAGTCTATGTCTGAAAGCCAACTACTAAAAGATGAGTTGCTGGGACAATCTCCCAGCTAACTCTAAAGTCTGACTAAAAGAACTAGCTGAAAATAAATATCATCCCCGGAAAATAAGGACTCATGAAATACAACTATTGTTATTGTCCGAAGGAAACTACTAATGATGCTGGGACTATGAACCTGCACCTATATAATGATACGAGACAACATGGAAGGTATGCATTAGTACTTTGAATGTACTGAATAAGTGAAAGATATAAGCATGAAAGAAAAATAACTTAACTGAAATGGCATGAAATGACCAACTGAAATGCTGCAAATTGATACAACTTAAAAATTACTGATATGATCAATAATGACCCTGGCTAATAGTCATAAACATGTCCTACATATGAGATACTAAACTGGGCTAAACTAAACTAAATTGAACTGAGACTGTACTGAATAGTGGGAGAGTCTATGACCGACATATAACCACGTGAGCTAAACGTGGAGTTCAATGTATACGCCCCATCGATAGGACCCAATATACCTTTCCATGGTATTAATGAATTAACTGGGAGATCCCAAATTTGGGGCTCAATGAGCCAAGTAACATACGGTGCTAACGTAGTTCTTGGAACCTGGGTGTACTGGAACCCCGATCAACTCGGTGCTAAGTCCTACTCCTACTAAAGAGTCCTAGTATGACAACTAAGTTGATAGCTCAAAGTTGGGGCCCAAGACTAAGATAGGGATATTTATTTGGAGCTACCCTGAGAGTCTTATTGGACCTAATACTGTAATTGGTGTTCTAAGACTGGTCAGAGATGCTTATCTTGGAGCGTTGTAACTATCTAAAGAACAAACTGATAACTGATAACTAATAACTGATTCTGATAACTGATATCTTGGAGGCATTACTGATACCTCAAGAAAAGACTAGTCAAACTGATCAGCTGACATTTTTGAAAATACTAAAGATACTAATATTTTTATTGAAACTGAACTAGCATGCAACTAATAGAGAATTCAACTAATATTAATGATATGGGAAACCCAACACTGATAGAATCATGAAACATCAATAACTAGTCAATCATACAAGACTCTAATTCACTGTATCCAAGAGCTAGGGCTAAATCCATCTCTACAGGAAGCAAGTAGCAACCTGATCTCTAAGTTATGGAAAAATATAGTAACTAAAAACATGAACAATAATCCACATGAATTTAACCAAATTCTAACTGAAAAATTACTAAGATTTTGAAACCTCAAGGCTAGGACTGATAAGAAAATTTAGATGGATTTTGGGGCACAAGGAAAGGACAATTCCCTTGTTAAATTCTCACATACTTGGTTTAGAAATCCCGAAGAAAACTCTTGAGAATTTGAGAAGAAGAGTTTAATGCCCTAGCTTGCTCTGGGAGAACTATCCGCGTAAATCGTACTTCTGATTTTGGGAGATCGAGAGTTGTGTGAAAGTGAGAGGGAATTATGGAAAATTCCTTGGAAATTTCGCAGAAAAATCACACTCCTAGTCCCAAAGAGGGACTGGAAGATTCATTAATACTGACCACGACTCGTGGTTTGCCTCGTCGCCAGCATTGGAAATTTCTCATCATAAGTTACCATGAGGGAAACCATGACTAGTGGTGTACCTGTCGAGTTATGGTAACCAGCCGTTGGGAACACTACCAACTTTCCAACATCCAAGGCAAGACCTTGACCACGACCAACCTAATGACTCGTGGGGTTACCCATTGTTTGTGGCTTCACCCGTGGTCAACCCTAAAGCCAACAATCCAACCAAGCTCATCCTCCTCCCCATGAGTCACTTAACGACTCGTGGTACACCCCACGGGTCACTGGATGACTCGTCCTATGACCTAGTGTAGAAAATTCTATTTTCTCCATTTCAACCCTCGGGTTTGATCTTAGGGCTTTCGGGGTATTACAGATTTAAATTATCAACCCTTGTGAAAAGGAACAAGGACCTCCAATTCTCAAATCAAGAAACACCTAGTTCTTAAGAAAACCTCAAGGGAGTTGATTCCCTTGCAACCCTCTTCTCTACAAAATTAACAATCAAAAGCTTGACAAAAGCTTAGCAATCTGCTATACTCAAAATATTGTTTGTTCAAAGTCATGAAAATCTATGATGAAAAATTAAAAAGCCCCTATTTATACTAAGTAAGGAAAAAGAGAGTATTACAAATATTCCCCAAATGAGTAAGGGCCTTGTTTGGATGGTAATCTTTTTCCTTGAAATTCAAGATTATCCAATTTCACTTCTAGCCACTTTCTTCACTCCTTTGGCCATCTTGTGTTCCTTCTTCTACCCAAGATATGATCCAAACATGGTCTATCATATGCACTCAAGTTCCTCCTTTTTCATGAAGAGGCATTGTAGATCTTGGAGCTCTCTTTCTTGACTCCTTGTGAACGGTCTTGAAGGAAGATGGATTGCATCAACTGTGTTCCCAATAATTTTTTAATGTAGTAGGATTATTTTATTAGTGATCTATACTGGTGAATTTTGCGCAAGACTGGCGAATAAGTTCATTTAACGTCTATTGACCTACATAGATGAATTTCACTCTAAGTCCTCTCGGACTTTAGGCATTTCTATTTTTCCCTCGCCATATATCTTGGATTAACTATCCTTGATTAGAGCTCAAATTAATTAGTTGGTAGACTGAAATTTCCATTATTATTCTCTTTTCCTAACTTCAACTTCATTGGTCGAGCAAGTTGATGATAAAGGCTTTTTTCAATGTTTGCAACCGCTAAACTAATTAAAATAAAGAGAATAACAATCCACTCTATTAACCATTCAACAATCACTATTTTATTTTACATACTTTCGTTAATTTATCATGGTTCCTACAACCCTAGCTAAAGAGATTAGCCGCTCATGTTTGAAGAAACAATCACATAATATTCACAAGAAGTCATGATAAAATACTTACAATAATATGAAATTGTTTGACAAATCCTGAAAGCTAAATAGAATCACAAGAACTTCATGTTTTTTCTCCAACAATTGTATGGAATAATGTTTTCCACACCTGCAATTTTGGAATATGTGAACAATAGTCAATAATTAACCGGTGTCTCTAAAAAAGTACTGAGAGGAGTATATATATAGTACTAGAATAAATTTTCATATTTTCCTACATGGATTGGCATTGGAATTTTCAGGCTTTTAGTCAGAGACCAGAGGTCTGCATCGCGCCTCTCCTTGTACCATCTGGGCCTTGCGTCAGGCAGCTCCTTGTGCCAATGTGCCCTGCACGCCACGCAAGCTAGTGCCTAGACATGGCTGTGCAATGCCAAGCTCTATATGCCATGGCAGTTGCTCCTTTTGCATTTGGCTTCACAAAACTTACTCTTTTAAGCCTCAAATAAGTAAAAAATCATCACTTTTATCCGTGAAAATATCTAATCATGTGTGTTATCTCTTTTTCATAAATGTCATATAAAACCAAAAAAATCACATATAATTTATTCTCAAAAGCTAAGTATGGGAAAAATATGGCAAATAAGTGTGTAAATACGTCCAATATCACCACAACACACTTAAAGTATTGTCTGTCCTCGAACAATCTACTACTTCCCCACTTAAGTTTCACACAAAATTCACCCTACGAACATGTCTATTTACACTCAGGTTCATTAGAAAATTCAATCAAGCTCCAATAATCCACTCAATATACTTATAAGATCAACATTCAAAGGTAACATATCGAAATTACATAGCTTCTAGAACTAACTAAATAAGACATATTTGGGCCAACATGAACATATGTAATTAGCAGCCGAAGATACACCTAATTATGTGCCCCTTACTATTTTGGGGAGATGCCTTTGCACTCACATAATATATAACAATTTTGGGCATAGATAAACAATATCACTCTCTCTTTCAAAGAACTTAACATGCATGCAAAAGATGACCTACACGCTTGACCTTAGTATAAATACTCCACTAAATATAGAACATCGAATCTAAGATCAATTAGGACTTAAGATGGTTGTAATGCAGGCTAAGGGCCGGGTAGGAACTATTTGGCCAAGATAATGCCTAATCTCCCTAAGCACTTTAATACTTTACAACACTTTCACTCATTTAGCACATTCTTCAAGCTTATTGTTTTTCTCCTTATACCTCCCTTTTGTTGACATTTTTCAACTAAGGAGAGTAGTATGAAATTTTCAACATTAAGCTCATTTCAATTTTTTTCTACTTTTCTTTATTTTCATTCCTTATTTTTCAAACTTTTTCTCTTTTTCTTTCCCATGAACATCACCCTCCTTGGTTTGCATTTTTCACCTTTTTCTTTTCTTCTAATTTCCACACTATAGTTTTTTTCCCTTTTTCTTCTCTAGTAGTGCTCCTTTTATGCAAAATTTTCAATCAAAGTTCTCTAGGAGTCATTTAGATCAAAAAAGGTCAATAGAGCAAAAGGAATTAACCTTGTAATAGGGCTATCAAAAGAATATGCTAAGGTTCAAAATGGCTAACTGGGATAATCACATCAAGGTAGGTAAAGGCCGGATAAAAATACGCTACCAAAGAAATGCCTATATAACTTCTTACTACATTGTCATTTTGCTTAGCACACACCGCGGGCAAGTTCTAGACATCAAATTGCAAGCATGGAGTATATGCAAAAATATCTCTCACACACAATGGCACAACTGGTTCATTAACGACAATTAAGATTACATAAACACATCCATATTGAATGTCTCACATTATTAAGCCCAATTTTCAAGCATAGGAGTCAAGTTTCAAAAGTCTAAGTGTTTCTTCCTTTTCATGCATTTTAAGTGAATTATATAAAGTCTCAATGATATCCTAAATGAAGCACCTAGCATTCATAAGGTTTCCATTTCTTTCTCTCCGACCAATGACTAATTTTCTTTTAACATGGTCATCATCCATCCATAATAGGGAAAAGTCATGACTATGACTAAAAAGAAAATCTAACCCCTCTAGAATTTTCTAAGGGACTATCCACCGGAAATGTACTAGAAACAAAAAGTGGGAGAACCCAAATAAAAACAAAATAAAAACATACAAAAACTACTACAAGTTAGCAAGATTAAGTCATGCATCTCAAAAAAATCAAGGACCACTATGAAAAAATTTAGCAATTAAGACATGCATGGATCAAGAAAGTTTATTTCTCCCACCCTACACTTAATCAATAACATTGTGGTCAGCACTAAATTAACAAAGCAAAAGTAAAAAAGGTGAAAGAAAAACATCCTGGGCCAAGTCCTCGTTGTTTGTAGGGGCATAAAAAGCTTCCCCCATCTCTTAGTCATCTCCATCATCAACATCAGACTCCAAATTGGAGTCAACTCGAGCTTGCTCAACATCAGTAGCATCATCATCATCAAAAGGCTCCTCAAAATCTAGCCCAACTCTGTAGAGAGCTCTAGAATGCTCGCTCAATGGATAATCGATGTTTAGCTACTACTACTGCTCCTCAGCCACCCCACTCATCCTTAGTTTAAGCATTTGCTTGCCATACAAGTGACTCAAAATATTATTAATCAGCACATTGCACTTACTGTTGGAAAATAATGGATTATATATACCCTCGGGCGCCTTTGTCTTTGTCACATCTAGCCTATTTGGGTCATACCTCGATTATAATGGACCACCCCCTCCTCAATCTACTGCACTCTCAAAAATAAATTCAGGAGTCCCCCAAAAATAAATCTCTGTCCTTTCTTCACCCTTGCTCTCCTTAATACATCTCTACTAATCAACCTAACATTTATCAGCCTCCCAGTAATTAAAGAAAACACCAAACGAACTCTCTCTCTAGTCACATGTGTCATATGCTTTCCAAGAACAATGAAACCATGAATAATTTTTAACCACATTCTTTTCTCTCTGCTCATATAGGCATATGGTAATGCCATGTGATACCCAAACTACTGATGTCGGGTCCATCTTACTATAGATCTAGGGACACTAAGAGTATGTCGGATTTCCCTATATAGAGTCCTCAAGAGAAGGTCTTTCATTGGACGTGGGTCATTATTTGGAGTACCAAGAAATCTATTCAAAGTAGTGGGTGTAACATTCACAATTTTCCCTCTTATTTTTACTTGGTTACTCCTCTCCTTCGGCTCCAAATTGGCAAAAAACTCCCTCACCAAATTTAAATTACACTCTCTGGGGACATTGAATGCAAATCCAACCCAAGATTACGTATACTTCCAATCATATGACAGAACTAAGATGCTAGGCTATCTCTATCAATTCATAATTCATGAGAATATTTAGACTCTTTATGCTCTTTAAACCATTTTTTACCTTCTTACTTTGTGATCCAACGGTGTCCAAATCGTGGTGGTGGTTGTTGTGGCATGTTATCATCCTCCATTGGTGCATCTTCACCCATCCTTGCTCTAATGGTACATTGTCTTAAAGAAGCCACTACCTTTTCCTTACTACATTTTTGAGCCATTTTTGGAGAAATTTAAGAAAAATAAAGTATTTTGTGGTTTGGGAGGAATATGAAGTTTTGGAGAGAATTTTGAGAGAATATAGGGATGTGCAGCATGAAGCTATGAAGAAAAGTGAGGAAATATCTAGGTTTTCCAATTTACAACTCTCCATGGTTGGGAAGACCCACATTTTTTGACCTTTTCGTGCCTGGTATAGCATTCTGCATTGTATACCTCCCTGTGGGAGTCTCACTACACATCACAAACTCCCATGCGGAGTTCCTGCTGCACATTATAGACCTCCACATGGGGATCAGTCTCCACCTCGCAGTGCCCTGTATCTTGACTGGCCCACATATCCCGTTTTCAATCCGTTATGCTCCAAAATTCCATTGAGGTTTATGGATTAATTCCTGCACACTTAAACAAACATATCAACTCTAAAAAGTATTAAAGAAAATCAGAAAGTAAATTACCTTGGGTTGCCTCCTAGGCAACGCCTGATTTAACGTCGCGGCACGATCAGGAATATCTTTATTACTCGATCTTTATTACTCAATCTTCATCAAGATACCCGATCTTCCTCAGGTGGCACTCCTCATCCATAACATTAATCACAGAAATAACCTTCAAGTCTTTTGGTATTTTAGAATCTTTACAAACCTTGAATATTACTTCATCACCATTTAATCAAAATTTGAGCTCACCCCATTCCACATCAACCAATGCCCTTGTAGTTACAAAGAATGGACACCGCAGTATGATGGAGATTTCAGAATCAACTTCATAAACCAGAATGACAAAGTCTGTCGGAAAGATAAAATCATCGACTTTACTAGGACATCTATTAACATGCCTATAGGTATCTTCTTTATGGGGTCGCCATAAGTAGCCACATTGATATCCGTTTGGGTTCTCGTAAACCCATCTTCTTCAATATTGCGAGCGACATCAAATTTGTACTTGCACTGAAGTCATATAGAGCCTGTTTAAAATTAAAGGACCCCACTATACATGGAATAGTAAAATCCTCGGGATCCTCTTTTTTTTAGAGCTAAGGTGTGTGTGAAAAAGGCATTGCAATGGTGCTTTATTGGTTCAAAGCTTACCGCTTTTTCTTTGTCACAAGTTCTTTCATCCACTTTGCATAGCTGGGAATTTGATAAAGAGTCTCAATCAAGGGAATTTACTTACTCTCCATGGCCTTCTTCCTAATCTACTGAGAGACTTGTCTTTTAGGTCTAGGGATTTTTTCTCTGCTGCAACACCCCTATTTGTATTGGGCTCCTCATTTAGAATAATCTCTCTCCTAGTAGTGATAACCATGCAATGACCCTCATTCCTAGAGTTTAGGATTGTATCTCTTGGAAGGGTCCCTTTTAGTCTCTGATTAAGTGTTGTAGAGACTTTCCCCATCTAATGTTCCAACTGTTAATGGATGTAGAACGTGAATCCAGTAGTTGACTCAAACTCAATAATTCTCCGCATATCTCTTTGATTCCCATCGATAGGACCCAATATACCTTGCCAAGGTATAAAGGCATGAACTGGGTGATCACAAGTCTAGGGCCATAGGGCCAATAATATAACCTACGGTGGAAATGTAGTTCTGGGAACCTGGGTGCATTTGAATCCCGGTCCGATCGGTGCTAAGTCCTACTCCCACTAGATAGTCCTAATCTGACTACAAAGCTGATAGCTCGAAACTAGTGTCCAAGACTTCTTCAAGGATGCTTATTTGGAAGTACCTTGAGAGTATTATCGGACCAGATTCTTTAACTGGTTTTTCAAGACTGGCTAGAGTTGCTTATCTGGAAGCGTCGTAACCATCTAAAAAACAAACTTAAATAGAAATTGGAGATTCTAAGACTGGTCAGAGCTACTTATCTGGAAGAGTCGTAAGAGTCAAAAGAACAACTAATATCTAATAACTGATAACTGTGTCTCATAACTGATATCTGGGAGGCACTACTAACACCTCAAGGAAAGACTATGGTCAAACTGATCAACTGACATTTCTTAAATTACTGAGAATGCTAATATTCTGACTGAAACTGGACTAGCATGCAAATGATATAGATTTCAATTGATATTAATAATATGGGAATCCCAACACTGATAGAATATATCATTATGAATACTAATCAACTATGCAAGACTCTAATTTACTACATTAAAATTCTAGGGCTAGAATCCATTTACAGGAACAAGTATCAGCATAGTCTTAAGATAGGTGAAATATAACAACAAGTAACATGAATAATATTCCACATGATATAGACTGAATTTGGATAAAATTTTCACATTTGAAACTCAGGACCTAGAATTGATACGAAAATTTAGATAGATTTTGGGGGCACAAAGGAAGGATAATTCCCTTTCTAAAATCTCACATACCTGGTGACGAAAACCCCGGAGGAAACCCTTGAGAAGATCTGAGAAGAAAAGTTGAACCCTTGCTTCTACTCTGAGTTTTTCTGAAAAAGTTCTATAATCTGACTTCTGAGGGAATGAGAGGAATGAAGTATAAATGTCGATTACCCCTCTAAATTCCCTGAATATAACCCAAAATGGTGTATTTTAAGGATTAAAAATCCGGAAAGTTACAAAAATAACCCTGGGAGAAAGTCTGGAAACCTGCCCGATAGGGAGCAACGGGTCACACCACGATTCGTTGGGACCAGTTGTCTGTCTGGGCCTCAAACCTAGGGCTTACTGGAATTTGCAATGGGTAGGGACCACGACTCACTAGAATAACTAATGGGTCGTTGGTACCTCACGTTGTTATTGGAAAAAAATGGGGGAAACCCAAGAACGAGTAACACAACAACTCATTGGTAGAACCAACAGGTCGTTGTATCAACTCATCATCTCCTCTAGAAAATTCTAAGGATCCCTGGACTTGTCACCACGGGTGGACACAACAGCTCGTTGTGTGATAAATAGGTCATTCTTTCCACTCGTTGTCACTGAATGAGTTGGTCAAAAAATACCTGGGAGCCCCAACTGACGAGTCACACCACGAGTCGTTATATCAAACGACGACTCATTGATTGACACGTTGGTTCCTAGAAAGGGATCAACTAGGTTATGAGATGGGGGTGCAACGAGTGACATGATCACTCGTTACTCCTCACAACGGATCATTCCATGTCCTTTTTGTTCTCAAAGGATCATGGCAGGGCTGACCACGACCGAGATAACAGGTCATTGGAGCTGACAATGACTTGTTGTCTCGGTCATTCTGAGGAAAAAATCTCTAGTTTAAACTGCTGAGTCTGAGTTTGGTCTAGGAATGTTTTGGGGTGTTACAATATTTCCCTTGGGATCATTCGTCCTCGAATGAAGGCTAAAACTGCTGGAAAACTGGGAAAAGAGCCGCAATTCCTAGACTGGGACTATGAACTAATTTATGTAGGAATGACTGACTCCATAATGATTTAACCATGCTAACAGGGTTGATGTAACTAGGATACACATTGAAAATATAAATAGAGTTGATGAGTAGGGAATTGAACAGCGTATTGAGGAGGAATTTAATACCTAATGTTGGAACTGAACTGGAAGAGAAAAAATGAGGGTATTTGGCCATCATGTCCGCTTTTACCTCCCATGTGGCTTCTTCGACTAGATGGTTCCTCCACAAGACATTCACTGAAGTGACTTCCTTGTTTCTCAGCTTATGGACCCGACGGTCTAAGATCTAAATTGGGACTTCTTTGTAAGAGAGACTATCTTTCACTCCCACACTGTCTAGTGGAAAAGCTGAAGTCGGATCACCTATGCACTTCTTCAATAGTGACACATGGAAGACTGGGTGCACAGATGCTAACTATGGATGTAATTCTAACTCATATGCCACACTACTAATTCGCCTCAATATCCTGTACTGTCCTACATATCTCGAACTGAGTTTTCCTTTCTTTCCAACCTCATCACCCCCTTCATGGGTGAAAATTTTTGGTAAACCCAACCATCTACCGCAAATTCTAACTCTCTCCTCCTCACATCAGCATAGGATTTATGTCGTCTTTGCGCTGCTTTCAACCTCTCCCTGATAAGTTGCATCTTCTGCATAACTTTATAAATTGAATCTGGCCCTATCAAGGTAGCTTCACCAACCTCAAACCACCCTATAGGAGACCTACACCTCCTACGATATTATGACTCAAATAGGGCCATCTGAATACTTTAGTGATAGCTATTGTTCTATGCAAACTCGATGAGAGGCAAGTGATCATCCCAAAATCCGCTGAAATTTATCACACAAGCTCTCAACATATCTTCTAAGGTTTGAATAGTTCGATCAGCTTGTCCATCTGTCTGAGGTGAAAATTTTTGCTGAGCTTGACCTGAGTAGCAAGACCTTTCTGAAATGACTTGCAGAAATGTGAGGTGAAGTGGGTAGCCCTATGTGAAATAATGGACAAGGGCACTCCATGTAGTCTGACTAACTCCCAGATGTACATCCTAGCATAATCCTCAGTTGAGTGTATAGTTTTAATTGGGAGAAAATTTGATGACTTGGTCATCCGATCCACTATCACTCAAATTGAGTCATGTTGTCGACGAGTATGAGGTACACCTGTAATAATGTCCATATTCACTTCTTCCCACTTCTGGGTAGGTATGCTGATATCCTGAGTCATATCCCTAAGTCTCTAATGTTCCACCTTGACATGTTGGTAGTTTGGGCACTTAGCCACAAATTCTAGAATGTCTCTTTTCATGTCGTTCCACTAGTAGATATCCCATAGATCGCGGTACATCTTTAGTGGAACCTAGGTGGATAGAATATCTAGAACTGTATGCTTCCTCTAGTATCTGTTGTCTCAAATCACCTACATCCGGTACACATAGTTTGCCCTGGTAACGGATCACACCATCTCCCACTTTGGAGAAAGCCTCCACTTATTTTCTGAGAAATGCTTCTTTCATCTTAAACAGTATGGGATCTTCATCCTGCCTTGGCTTAACTTCGAAAAATAACGAGGAATCTGATGCACTTTACATTACTACCCCGCCCTCAGCTGAATCAAACAATTGCACTCCCAATCAAGCTAACCTATGAATATCCCTTGCCAATTGTTTTCTACTCTCTTAAACATGAGCCACACTCCGTATGGATATCCGGTATAGGGCATCAGCCACCATATTGGTCTTTCCTGGGTGGTATAGCACACTCATGTTGTAATCGTTCAATAGCTCCAACCACCTTCTCTAACGAAGATTCAAGTGTTTCTGACGAACACATATTGAAAGCTCTTGTGATCGATAAAAACATTGATGAGCCCGCAAGTGTACGGGTCGTGCAACTAATATAGTGGCTCTTTTTAAGAACCGGAATGTCGAACCCACAGGGACTGGACCCATTCCTCTAACT
>JACEIK010000895.1:332308-348783 GCA_018107945.1 Datura stramonium
ATATAAAATCACATGAAAATGTATCAAATAGCTTAGACAACACGACTAATTTAAGCTATAAAGCGTATCACGGGACCTATATTATTTCCCGTGATCAAACATCCATGTGATCCCCATAAAAGTAATGCCTCCATATTTTCAACGCAAACACCACTACTGCCAACTCAAGGTCATGAGTCGGATAGTTCTTTCCATGAACCTTGAGTTTTCTTGAGGCGTAAGTTATCACCTTACCCCACTGCATCAGAATGCAACCGAGTTCAATTCTAGAAGTATCACAATATACTACGAACCCATCTGTTCCTTCTAATAAGGTTAAAACTAGAGTCGTAGTGAGTCAAGTCTTCAACTCCTGGAAACTCTTCTCACATGCATCTGACCATTGAAACTTCACCTTTTTTGAGTTAGCTTAGTCAAAGGATATGGAATAGAGGAAAATCCTTCTACAAAACATTGGTAATAACCGGCTAGACCCAAGAAACTTCTGATATCGGTTGGGGAAGTAGGTATTGGCCAGTCTTTCAATGATGCTATATTTTGAGGATCTACCTAAATGCCCTCACATGAGACCAAGTGACCAAGGAAAGTCATAGACTTTAACCAGAAATAACATTTGCTTAATTTAGCAAACAACTGGTGGTCTCTGAGCATCTGTAGTAGTATCCTCAGATGGTTAGCTTGTTCCTCCTCATTTCTGAAGTATACTAGAATGTCATCAATGAACACAATGACGAACATGTCTAGATACTGCTTGAAAACCCTATTCATGAGGTACATGAATGATACAAGGGCATTAGTTTTCCCAAAGGACATAATCATTAATACATAGTGACCATACCGAGTTCTGAAGGCTGTTTTTGGTATGTCACATTCTCTGACTCTAAGTTGATGATACCCCGACCTGAGATCTACCTTGGAGAAATAACTGGCTCCCTGAAGCTAATCGAACAAGTCATCAATCCTAGGTAGGGGATACCTATTCTCAACTATGACTTTTTTCAGTTGACGGTAATCAATACACATTATGAGAGTACCATTTTTATTTTACACGAATAATACTAGAGCACCCCATGGAGAGATGTTGGACCTGATGAAACCCTTATTAAGAAGGTCTTTTAGCTGCTCATTCAACTCCTTAAGCTCAGCTGGAGCCATTCTGTATGGAGGGATGGAGATAGACTGAGTGTCTGGAAGAAGGTCTATGCCAAAGTCTATTTCCCACTCGGGAGGGACTCCAGGCAGATCTTCGAGAAACACGTTAAGGAACTTGCTGACAACTGGAACGGACTGGATAGTTGGGGTCTCAGATATGGAATCTTTAACTTGAACTAGGTGATAAATTCACCCTTTAGTAATGAGCTTCCTCTCCTTAATGTAGGAAATAAACCAACCCTTAGGCGCTAAACTACTGCCCATCCACTCTAAAATTGGTTCATTAGAAAATTGAAATCTAACGACTCTAATTCTGCAGTCGATTGGGGCATAACTGGAGTGTAACCAATCAATGCCAAGAATGAGATTGAAATCAACCATGTCTAACTTTACTTGATCAGCTGGAATGTCCTTATTCAATTCTGAGAATGGGCAGTTTCTATACACCCGGCTAGCTCTAACTTACTCACTAACTGGGGTAGAACCTGAGAATGGTTCTGAGAGGACTTCTGGAATGATTTCAAACTGGAAAGCTACATATGGAGTCACGAACGATAGTGTGGCTCCTAGATCTAGTAGGGCATACACATCTATGTGGAAGAGATGTAACATACCTGTGACAATGTCAAGTGAGCTCTCCTAATCCTGATGAGAGGAAAAAGCATAAAAGTGGTTTTGGTGCTTGCCGCCATCCATACCTGAAGTGTTGGCCTGCTGGAGCTGCTGAAGTGGTAGATTGTTATCTCCCCCATCCTGTTGATGGACATTCCCTAATCCAATGACCTAGCTGTCCACACCCAAAGAAACCCTCTTTGCCTTGGAGGCACTCACCTGGATAATTCTTGCCACACTTAGGGCAAGCTAGATAACGGTTGCTAGCATTGTGACTCTGGGACTGAGAGCCAGATGCTCCACCCTTTCGATCCTTACGGGACAGAAAAGTAAGGGCGCTGGCTGATGTGGGTGTTGGAGTCCTCTACTACTGCTACTGCAGTGGGTGGCTACTACCGCTAGACCTCTGGTGTCCATAATTTGATTGGCCAGTACAAGCCTGCTAATTCTCCCGCTCCATATCTTTCAACTTTTCTGCCTCAATATGTTGGGCATGAAGAATGAGGCTGGAGAGGTCAATATACATTATGAGCATCGCGGTCCTGTACTCTTTAACTTCCATATCTTATACTCCATTGATGAGCAAAAGCATACGAGCCTTTGGATCGGCTACCATCTCCGGAGCATATCTGGACAGTCGCGTGAACTCCAATGAATATTCCTCCACTATCCAGTTGCCCTGCTTCAAATTCATGATCTCCACAACCTTATCCTCCCTTAACTCCCAGGGGAAAAATCTGTCTAAGAATTTTGTGGTGAACTCTTCCCACTCCATCGGTTCCGCCTACTGGTCTCCCTTCTATCCACTGATCATACCAAGTTTATGCCACCCATTTCAACTGGTAGGTAGCTAGATCGGAACTCTCCATGGAACTAACACCCATAATCCAGGTGATCTTCTGCACCTTATCTATAAAATCCTATGGTCCCTCTCCTACCTTAGATCCATGAAAGGCTGGAGGGTTCATTCGGGTGAAGTCCCAAACTCTTGAAGCTGTTGCGGACCCATTTTAGTTTACCAGGACCACCTGCTGGTTCACTTGGTTTGATACTATCTATGCAGCAGCTGGATTGCCAGTCCGAATTTCACTGAGGACATTTGGTCGTCCTGAGGTGCTGCTGGAGCTGGTGGGGCAGGTCGGTTAGCGTTTCTAGCGCTTCTTTCATTTCCACATATTGGAACCATAGTTTCACTTAAACAAAATAGAGCACGAGTTATAAGAACGTTTCTAGAATTGAACTTCAACGCATGATAAAGGAGTATGAACAAAAGGGAGTTTTCCTAATAACATCTCGTAGCCTCCCTGTCATAAGTGTGGCGCGCTTCACACGCATGAAAAAGACTCTACTTGACACGACTTTCATATATCCTAAGCTACTCTAAACCTAGTGCTCTGGTAACAAGTTTGTCATGACCTGAGTACTTGGAGTCACAAGTAACCCTAAGACAACCCATGGTCTATCATAACACTGGTAATCAGAGTAAACATAAGCGGAAGCTCTAAACAAAAAAATTATCTAAGAAAGCTAAATGGATAAAAGTTCATACATCTGAAAAACAATACTGAATGTCTGAGTCTATATCTGAAATCCATCTACTAATGATGAGTTGTTGGGACAAGCCCCCTGCTAACTATAAAGTTTAATTGCAAGAAGATAACTGAAAAAAATGTCGTCCTTGAAAGATGAGGACTCACCAAAAGCTGCTACTGGTATTGTCTGAGGAAATTCTACTGACGGTGCTGGGGATGAGAACCTGCGCCTATATTATAATACGATACAACATAGAAGGTATGCGTTAGTACTTTTAATATACTTAGTATGTGAGAGATAATATAAACATGAAGAACAAGTAACTGAAGTGTAATGACATGTAATGGCCAACTAAAATGCTAGAAACTGATACAACTGAAGTATAACTGATATGGCCGATAGTGACCCTGCCTGATGGTCATAGACATGTCGTGAATCTGAGATTCTGATCTGAGCTAAATTAAACTAAACTAAGCAAATTTGAAACTGTACTGACTAGTGGGAGAGTCTATAACCAACATACAGCCACGTGAGCTAGACGCGGAGTTCAATGTATACGCCTCATCGATAGGACCCAATATACCTTGCCAGGATATAAAGGCATGAACAAGGTGATCAAAAGTCTGAGGCCATAGGGACAATAAAATAACCTATGGTGGCAACGTAGTTCTGGGAACCTTGGTGCGCTGGAACCCCGGTCCGCTCGGTGCTAAGTCCTACTCCCATTGGATAGTCCTAATTTGACTACTAAGTTGTTAGCTCGAAACGGGGGCCCATGACTACATCAGGGATACTTATTTGGATGTACCCTGAGTGTATTATCGGACCAGATTCTATAACTGGTGTTTCAAGACTGTCTAGAGCTGATTATTTGTGTGTGTCATAACCATCTAAAGAATAAACTGAAACTAAAACTGAAATTGGGAGTTTAAATCCGATTTACCCAGGTATGTGAGGCTATGAATGCGAGTTCCTTTTGCTCTCATTCTTTAAACTCTTCTGAATTCCATGAGTTCCAGTCCTATATTCAAGTTTCATGTTCTTATGGGGTTTATTCCAATTCTTGTGAAATTCTCTATGATCTATCTATGGGTCAAGCCCTAAATTATGATTTATGATTTATGATATGATTTCTCTCAAGTACTCATTATAAATTTATGAATATCAAGTATATACATGTTTTACAAGTATGCATGGATTTAATGACTTATGGATTTATCAATCTTGGTCGATTCACGGGCCCTTTTTCATTGCTAATCATGTACTTCAAATGGGATCCATCATTTTATTATTTTATTTGGCCATGCACTTCATGAATTATTTTATGATTACGAAATGAGCCCTTTAGTGCATGTTTTTAGGAGCAGTGTCTAGCATCGAGTAGATCGACCATTCCGGTAAACCCTGCAGTCTCAGAACTACGTGCCACTATAGGTATATATATTTATTATTGGATCCCTATGATATCACCACGCACACAAATCCCCCTGCCTAGTAAGCTGGTGACGGTCCTGACCACTTGGGTGAAATAGTGGTGCATCATGTAAGGCTCTATCATGATGGTGTCGGTTAAGAAGAGTCCTCCCATTTTTCGTCACGATTTATGCATGGTTATGTTTATGCTACTTTGGATCAAGTCATGTTTATTGAAGGTTTTCTCCTATGGATATGATTATGACTGAATTATGCATGTTTTTAAAACCTTGAGCTCTTATGTTTACATTATGATATTCACTTTATGATCATATTGTCATACTCTGATGAATTCTTATGTATTTAAACTGTTTGTTTTACTTACCTTGCATACTCAGTGCATTCCAAGTATTGACCGCATACTCTATGTTGCATCGTTTCATGATACAGGTCCGAGGGGTTAGTCTCAGCCGTATCATTAGTCCTGCTCCTCTCTCAAACTTGTCTATCAAAGATTGGTGAGTCCTCATCCTCCGAGGATATTCAATTATCTTTAGTTATGTTCTCTTAGTGACAAACTTTTATCGAGCTAGTTAGGGATGATGTCCCATCAATTCATCAGTTATGTTAGAGGCTATTCAAATATTATCTAGAAATCAACTTGTTACTTCTAATTTGGTATTGGCTTGATATGTACGCAGACTTTCGTCTAAGCATGTTTTATTATATCAGTATCTACTTATAGTATTCTTTTAGTTGATATGTTTATGCCATGGATCGAATTGGAGCCTCTCGGGGTTCTTTGTATCATGTCTCGATCCAGGTCTATATTCGGGTGGTGACACTAAATACTCTCGGGCATTAGGCATTTTTATTTTGCCCTCGTCATGTGTCTTGGATTAACTATCCCCCGTTAGAGCTCAAGTTAATTTAGATGAGGGTTGGTAAACTCAAATTTCCATTATTATTCTCTTTTCCTAACTTTAACTTCTTTGGTCGATCAAGTTTATGATATAGACACATCTCAATTTTTGCAACAGATAAAACTATTTAAAACAAAGAGAGTAACAATCTACTCAATTCACCATTCAAGAATCACTATTTTATTTTGCCTACTTCCGTTAATCCATCATGGTTTCATAACTCTTGCTGAAGATATTAGTCGCTCATGTTTGAAGAAACAATCACATAATATTTATAAAAAAGTCATGATGAAATACTTACAATGATATGAAATCATTTGACAAATCTTGAAAGCTAAATAGAATCACAAGAACTTGATGTTTTTCCATTTACAATTGTATGGAATAATGTTTTCCACACTTACAATGTTTGAACACATGAATAATAGTCAATAATTAAGTGGTGTCTCTAAAAAATGTCCTAAGAGGGGTATATATAGTAATAGAAAAAATCTACATCTTTTCCTCTTTTGACTGGGATTAGAATCTGCAGGCTTTGAGTCAGACACCAGGGGTCCATGTTGCACCTGTCCTTGCGTCATTTGGAACTGTCACGATCCAAGTCTATACCATGGACAAGACACAGTACTTGGAGTCACCAGTAACCCCAAGCCAACCAATGGTCTATCGTAACATTGGTAATCTGAGTAATCATAGAGGAACCTTAAATAATAACATCATTTAAGGAAAACTGAACAATAAACGTTTACACATCTGAAAGAAATATTGGAAGTCTGAATCTATGTCTGAAAGCCATCTGAAACTGATGAGTTGCTGGGACAGGCCCCCAGCTAACTCTACAGTCTAACTGAATGAAAAATAACTGGAAAACTAAATATCGTCCTCGAAAGATGAGTACTCACCATTGGATAACGTTGATATCACCCAAAGAAGATCTACTAATGGTGTTGAGGCTGAGAACCTGCGCCTGTATCATAATACGGTACAACATAGAAGGTATGCGTCAGTACTTTGAATGTACTGATTAAGTAGGAGGAAATATAACATAAAGAATAAATAACTAAACTTTAATGACATGCAATGACCAACTGGAAAACTAAAACTGAACAAACTGGAATATAATTGAAATGGTCTAAATGACTGTGACTGGTGGTCATAAGCAGGCCCTAAATCTGAGATACTGAGTTGAGTTAACTATACTGAACTATTCTAATATGAGCTAAACTGAAACTATTTTGACTAGTGGGAGATTCTATAACCGACATATAACCACGTAACCTAGACATACAGTCCGATGTATACACCCCATCGGTAGGACTCAATATATCATGCCAGGGTATAAAGGCATGAACTAGGTGATGACAAGTCTGGGGCCATAGGGCCAATAAAATAACCTACGGTGGCAACTTAGTTCTAGGAACCTGGGTGTGATGCAACCCCTATCCTATCGGTGCTAAGTCCTACTCCCATGGTAGTCCTAATCTGACTAATAAGATGATAGCTCGGAACTAGGGTTCAAGACTAAGTCAGGAATACCTATTTGGAAGTACCCTGAGAGTATTATTGGACCGAATTCTATAACTGGTGTTGTAAGACTAGCCAGAGATGCTTATTTGGAAGCGTCATCACCGTCTAAAGAACCACTAAAATCTGATATCTGATATCTGAGTCTAATAACTAATAACGGGGAGGCACCACTGACACCTCAAGCAAAGATTGTAGTCAAATTGATCAGCTGACATTTTTGAATAGTACTGAGTATACTAATATTCTAACTAAAACTAGACTAACATTAATCTGACTAAGATTTGAACATATACTAATAATATGGGAATCCCCAACACTGATAGAATCAAGCAATTCAGATAATTAATTGAATATGCCAGACTCTAGTTTTCTGCATTCAAAATCTAGGGCTAGAAAATTCATCCCCATTCGAACACTCAGGGACTAGAACTGATAGAAGAATTAAGAAAGGGTTTTTGAGGACACAAGGGAAGAAAAATTCCCTTGCTGAATTCTCACATACCTGGTGAAGAAATTCTGGAGAAAATCCCTTGAGAATTTGAGAAGAAACAGACTACCCTAGCTCCTACTCTGAGTGTTTCTGAAAGAAGTTTTTATGAACTAATGTTCTCAGGGAATGAGAGGTGTGAAGTAATCGTTGATTACCCCTCTAAATTTCCTAAAAATTAACCCCAAAAAACATAATTTAGGGATTTAAATCATGGGAAATTACAAAAATATCCCGGGGTAAAAATTTGGAAAAACTATCGGCAGGGACGAATGGGCCACTCAATGAGTTATTGGTTGAGACCACGAATCGTTAAGACCAGTTTTGGGTCTTGAGGCCTTTGTCCTGGGCTCACTGAAACTGACAACAAGAAGGAACATGACTCATTGGAAGAGAAAATGGGTCATTTGTTCCACCCATGCTCACTGGATGAGGATTCTAGGAAGCTTGACAACAGGCAACATAACGACTCGTTGGTAGACCCAACAGGTCGTTGTATCGAGTCGTTACCTCCACTGTAGGTGTTATTAAAAACCCCTAAAATTGACATTACGGGTGGTCACAAAGACTCGTTGTGTGATACAATGGGTTGTTGTTGCCACTCGTTATAACTGAAGGAGTGTTTTTGGGTATCCAAATTAACGACTCATACCACGAGTCATTGTATCATATGACGACTCGTTAGTTGAGTCGTAAGGTCCTAGAAGATGAAATTCTAAGCTGGGGACCAATAAGTGACAGGACGACTCATTGTTTCTCACAACGGGTCGATCCATGTCCCTTTAGTTCCCAAAGGACTAAGCAAGCCTGACCACAACTAACACAACGAGTCATTGGAGCTGACCGTGACTCGATGTCTCGGTTGTTCTGAGGAAACTTTTTCTGGTTTCTTCTGGATTTTTCTTGCAAGGTCTGAGTGTGGTCTAGGAAAGTTTTAGGGTGTTATAATATCTTCCTCTTGGGATCATTCATCCTCGAATGAAGGCTAAAACTACTGGAAAACCAAGAAAAGAGCTGTCATTCCCAGACTGAGACTATGCACTGGTTTCTGAAGGAGTAACCGACTCCGAACTGATTAACCATGCTAATAGAGTTGATGCGATTAAGATGCAGATTGAAAATCTGAATAGAGCTGATTAGTATGGAACTGAACAGAGTATTGAGGAGGAATTTAACACCTGATAATGGAACAGAACTGGAAGGGATTAATGAGGGTATCTGGCCATAATGTCTTCTTCTGCCTCCCATGTGGCTCCCTCAACTAGCTAGTTCCTCCACAAGAATTTTACAAAAGCGACTTCCTTATTTCTTAGCTTAAAAACCTGATAGTCAAGGATCTGAATTGGGACCTCTTCGTATGAGAGATTTTCACACCCACACTGTCAAGTGGAACGACTGAAGTTGGATTACCGATGCACTTCTTCAATAGCACACATGGAAAACTGGGTGCACAAATGCTATCTCTAGAGGTAATTCTAACTCATATGCCACACTGCCAATTCGCTTCAGAATTTTATCGGGTCCCACATATCTCGAATCAATCTTTCCTTTCATCCCAAACCTCATCACCCCCTTCATGGGTGAAATTTTTAGATAAACCCAATCACCTACTAAAAATTCTAACT
Organism: Datura stramonium; assembly: GCA_018107945.1. Taxonomy (NCBI): domain Eukaryota; kingdom Viridiplantae; phylum Streptophyta; class Magnoliopsida; order Solanales; family Solanaceae; genus Datura; species Datura stramonium. The sequence goes on from JACEIK010000895.1 coordinate 341,581, forward strand.
CTCTTCTCCGCATATCAGCATAGGATTTTTTTCGGCTTTACACTGTTATCAACCTCTCACTGATAAGTTGCACCTTCTACATAGCTTCATGAACTGAATGTGGCCCTATCAGGGTAGCTTCACCAACCTCAAATCACCCTATAGGAGACCTAAACCTCCTATAATACAATACCTCAAACGGGGCCATGTGGATACTGTAGTAGTAGCTATTGTTGTTGTTATACCCCGGGAGCTCAAAGATTGGACCCAGGAGTTGAAATAGGAAAATTGTAAAATTGATGTTGCAGGCACAAAAAGATTCATGGGACGGCTCGTGAGGAGACCCCACGAGTCGTCAGGTGGCTCGTGGGGAGGCTTGGGCGAAAAGAAGGACTGAGATCCCCACGAGTGAGGTAACGACTCGTGGTCAGCCCGTACGAGTCATCATTTCACTCGTGGGGTGATATTGGAAGTAAATTGGAAGAAGTAACTAGTGTACCTAAAGGATGGGACCCCACGAGTCCTCGCCAGTCCCAATGACTTGTGAACTGAGTCATAAGCAAGCCGGTTGAAAACTGAGGTAGTGTACATGACTGAAGGTGACCACGAGTCATGGTCTAGAGGAAAAATTCATTAAGTCATTTGTTATGTGCCCCACTAGATATGTCATCCAGTGCACTTGATGGGAGACTCGACGAGTCGTTGCCCGTCTTGACGAATCGTCAGGTCACCCGTTAGGGTCACTTGTCAGTTATTTTGTGCGAAATAGTAAGGGCTTTCTCGTAATTTCTTGAGTTCCTAAGATCTATACTACGTTGTTTAAGGTTCGTTTAGTGCGTTTTAAGAAGGGTAAAACCTATCCTAAGCCATTATTCTCATGCATGCATGTTTGAAGGGTTGAAGAGGAGATTCAAGGCAAAATCTCAAGGTTTCTATTGGAATCACAGCTTGGGCTATTAGAGGGTGTTAGAATTAACAATTTTCAGGTATGTAAGGATAAGAGTGGGTGTTTTCTTCCACACCCATGCCCAATACATATCAAAATGTGATAAATTATCTATGATTAAGTACTGGGTTATACTCAATTGCATGATTCTTCAATCTCTATACATGGTTATGATTAGATTGTATTTATATTGATGATTTATGAAGCTTGGGTGGATTCTAAATTGTTTTTCCCTTATAAAAATTGTTTTCTAACATTTGAATCTAAAAGGCCCATGGGTGAAGAGTTCATAAAATAGGTGATTTATGGAAAATGTGTGATGATGATGAAGTTGATGATCAAAAACATGTTTCTAAAACTACCCATGATTTTGATGTTGTTTCCAAAATGAATTGATTTTATCCTAGTATGATAAAGCTTTGGGTGATTCCCACATGTTGATTAAAGTTATGATTTTCCTGACATAATCTTACCGCATTGTTTAAAGTGAAATTTCCCCATTCTTATTATAAATTCTAGCTTGTGGTTTGTTGAGTAAATATTTCTACATGTAGCTTACCACATGATTTTGAGTAGATTCTCCCACCTATAATGGAGCTTGTGGTATGTTTCAAAATAAAGCTTCTCATATGCATGAATGTATAATTGAGATGTATGTCCTTATTGAGCTTTGTCAAAGAACAATGTTGAGATTCATTTTTATATGATGTTGAGTCTATGCATGATTTCGTCATTTAGCTTTGTCAATAGACAATGTTGAGCTTCGTTTCATATGATGTTGAGTTATGAATGATTTCATATTGAGCTTTGTCATTATACGATGTTGAGCTTCGTTATATACAATCGAGAGCATTGTATGTTTTTGGGAGAAGAGTCTAGCACCAAGCGGGTTAAGGGTCGATCACCCTATTCCCTAGAACTATGCGCCAACGTATGTTGATACTATTATATTAATGGGACCTCCCTTGTGAGCTATCCTCGGCCCGATTGGCCCTTCAGCTTGATATCGATATCATGGTATCGTCCATCGCCCTAGTAAAGTTATGTATGGCTCTACCCACTTGAGTGTGATAGTTGAGACCACATAAGCTCTATAATNGTGATAGTTGAGACCACATAAGCTCTATAATGGTATGTTGGTTAAGTAATGAGTGTCCCATGGTCTATATCATTCATATTTTTATATTCATTACTTATGATGATTACTTATGCATGCATGTTCAAAAAGGCAAGGTTTGACTCATTGTTCAGCTTTCGATATAAATGTTATGTTTAATCTTTGAGTCATTCGAGTAAATCATGATGTTCTAAAGCTATGCATGGTCATGCTAGGATAAGAGTATGATTTCAAAATGAGTGCATGTAGCCTTCTATTTACACTTAAAATCTTACGATATGTTATGGAATGTTTTAAATGATTTATTTACTTAAGTTGTTTTACTTACCTTGCCTACTCTGTATATTCCACGTACTGATCGCATATTTTCTATGTTGCATCATTTCATGATGCAGTACCCGATTCTCAGGTTCAGCCCCATTCATAGTCGTTGTTCAGAGTTAGCACCTTCTCATTTGGTGAGTCCTCATCTTTAGAGGACTAGACCTTTAGTTGTTTTAGATGTCCTTTCAGTTTCAGTATTGTTGAGGTAGTTGGGGGTGTTGTCCCATCAGCTCGTCCAGATTAGAGGCTTATCATACTTAGACGTGTATTCAGCTTCAGATATTTATTCTGTTGTTATATTAAGTTTTACTTCCGCCGAGTTTATAATTATGTTTTCTTCATGTGTATTGAATGAGTTAGTTGAATGCTTATGCCATGGGTCGACTTGGGGTCTCTTGGGGTCCCTTGTCCCTTGTCTATGTGCTAAACTCCGTTTGGGTCGTGAAAAACATGGTATCAGATCCATAGGTTTGATGTGTACTGTGGAGTTTGAAAGCCACGTTAGGTAGAGTCTTTTCATGGGTGTGAAGCGCGCCACACTTATGATGAAGAGGATACTAGATGTTATAGGAAATCCCTTCTTTCATGATATAAGTCGTGCAATGAAAAGCCTTTCTATCCTCCTAATTCGTGCTATTCGCGATTGCAGAATCATGGCTCCTAAAAGGACGAATGGAAGGAGGAATGGAGGTGGTGAGGGCCACAAGGATGGAAACAGTCATGGGCATAAGCCAGCCCCACTAGTTAAGGATCCTCAGGCACCGGATCCAGCCGTTCATGTTGAGCTTCGATCTTCCATTCAGATGCTTGCGCAGGCCTTGACTGCTCAGGTCAATCAGCAGGCCATTGCACATGTTCCTCAAACGCTAATCCAGCAGCGGCCAAAGTCTGAGTCTTCTTGAGAATGAACCGCCAGAGTTTCTCGGGTCCAAGCTAGATGAGGACCCGCATGATTTCATTGATGAGATTGTCAAGATCACCCAGGTTATTAGGGTGAGTAGTGTTGAGTGCATAGAGTTGGCCTCCTACTAGTTGAAGGGGGTTGCGCATTATATGGTTCCGTCAGTGGAAGGACAGCAGGGTTGCTGGAGCAGGTTCGGTCACAAGGGAGGAGTTTCAGGTTGCATTCCTTGATCGGTTCTTCCCTCGAGAGATGAGGGAGTTGAAAGCAGATGAATTTGTTAATTTGAAGAAAGGAAGGATGACTATTCAAGAGTACGCCCTTGAGTTCACCCGCCAATCTAAGTATGCCCCGGATTTAGTGGCCGACAAGCGGGCTCGGGTGAGCAGATTTGTGCATGGTATAGCCATGATATTTGGACAAGGACAGCAGGATAGCTATGCTCTATCAGGACATGAACTTTCCCCGCATTGTGTAGTACGCTCAGCAGATGGAGGAGGCACATTCAAGGAAGAGGGAGGCGAAGAGAGCTAGGATCGAGGAACACAGGATCTCTCAACAGCGGTCCTGTGGTGGGCAGCGATAGCAGAGTGGGCGAGCGACAGGCTCGAGTTGTCATAGCAGTAGGCCTGCAGACTCCAGCATTCCAGCTTGTCACAAGTGCTGCCGAGGACACACAAGCCAGTGCCTGGTAGGGTCAAGAGCTTGTTTTGGATGTGGGCAGCTTGGACATATGCTCAGATATTGTCCTGTTGCGAGACAGGATCAGGTTGGGGGATGAGGCCCAGCTTCTAGTTCAACAGCCTCTCCCCCACACATAGCACATTATGGGGAAACTACTAGCACAACTGGCGGGCAGCGCTAGAATAGATTCTATGCCTCAGCCACTTGTCAGGAGAAGGAGGCCTCACCATATGTAGTCACCGGTATGTTGAGAGTCTTTCATGTTGATGTATATGCATTGATAGATCCGGGGGCTACCCTATCTTTGGTGACACCATATATATCCAGTAGCTTCGGAGTAAGTCCCGATGTATTATCAGAGCCCTTCAAGGTTTCTACTCTAGTAGGTGATTCAGTTATAGCTAGACGGGTGTATAGAGATTGCCCGATCTCAGTTCTTAATAAGGTCACCTTAGCATACTTGATAGAGTTAGCCATGACCGATTTTGATGTTATTCTCGGCATGGATTGGCTATTTGCATGCTATGCTTCAGTTAATTTTAGAACCCTATCAGTAGAGTTCAGATTTCCGGGTAAGCCTGTCTTAGAGTGGGAGGGTAGTTCAGTTGTTCCTGTAGGTTGATTTATTTCCTACCTTAAGGCCAGGAAGATGATTTCTAAGGGTTGTTTGTACAATCTATTTAGGGTTAAGGATGTGGAGTTTGAAACCCCGACTATCCAGTCTGTACTAATAGTTCGTGAGTATCCATAAGTCTTTCCTGATGATTTGCTAGGTGTCCCTCCTGAGCGGGAGATTGATTTCGGTATAGACCTTCTTCCTTACACACTACCTATATCTATTTCTTCTTATATAATGGCTCCAACCGAGCTAAAATAATTGAAGGATCAGTTGAAGGACCTGTTAGATAAGGGATTTATTAGGACGAGTAAGTCTCCATGGGGTGCACCAGTGTTTCTTGTTCAGAAGAAGGATGGTTCGCTTCGAATGTTCACTGACTATCGGTAGTTGAACAAGCTCACCGTCAAGAACAAGTATCCTTTACCCAGGATCGATGATTTTTTTAACCAACTTCAAGGTGCCAAGTGTTTATCCAAGATTGATCTCAAGTCCGGGTATCACCAGCTCAGGGTTCGGGAGAGTGACATCCCAAAAACTGCTTTCAAAACTCGGTATGGTCACTAAGAATTTGTTGTTATGTCTTTTGGACTAACCAATGCCCCTGCAGCTTTTATGGATCTAATGAACAAGGTGTTCAAGGAATATTTGGACATGTTCGTGATTGTGTTCATTGATGACATCCTTATATACTCTCGAAGCGAGGAGGAGCATGCCGCTCACTTAAGAATAGTGCTTCAGACCCTCAAGGATCGTTAGTTGTATGCAAAGTTCAGCAAATGTGAGTTTTGGTTAGACTCAGTGGCATTTCTAAGGCATGTGGTATCAGGTGAGGGCATAAAAGTAGATTCTTAAACGATCGAGGCAGTAAAAAACTGGCCCAGATCGGTGAACCCATCAGATATCAAGAGCTTTATGGGCTTAGCGGGTTACTATCAGAGATTTGTGGAGGATTTTTCGTCTATTGCCGCACCATTGACTAAGTTGACTGAAAAGAAGGTGAAGTTTCAATGGTCGGAGGCTTGTGAGAAAAGCTTCCAAGAGTTGAAGATCCGACTCACTTTAGCACCAGTATTGAACCTACCGGAGGTTACCGATGGTTTTGTGGTGTATTGTGATGCTTTGCGAGTCCGACTCGGGTGTGTGTTGATGCAGATTGGGAAAGTGATAGCATATTCCTCGGGACAGTTGAAAGTTCATGAAAAGAATTACCCGACCCATGATCTTGAATTGACTGCACGGTGTTTGCATTAAATATATGGAGGCATTACTTATATGGGGTCCACATGGATGTACTCACGGATCACAAGAGCTTGCAATATGTGTTCACGCAGAAAGATCTCAATCTTAAGCAAAAGAGGTGGTTGGAGTTACTAAAAGACTACGACATGATGTTCTTTACCATCTGGGTAAGGCTAATATGGTATCGAACGCACTTAGTAGACTTTCTATGGAGAGTGTGTCCCACGTAGATGAGGGAAAGAAAGAGTTGGTGAAAGATGTCCATCCACTTGCGAGGTTGGGAGTCAGATTGGTCGACTCGACCGATGGCAGCTTTGTTTTGCAAAACGGATCAGAATTATCTTTGGTGGTTGATGTCAAATCTAGAAAAGATGAGGACCTGATTTTAGTAAAGCTGAAGGAAGCCATTCGAATTCAAAAGGTGGACATTTTCTCCCAAGGGGGAGATAGTGTACTACGGTACCATGGTCGTCTATGTGTTCCAGATGTCGATAATTTGAGGGACCAGATATTGCATGAGGAACATGGATCCAGATATTCTATCAATCTGAGTATCACAAGATGTATCATGACTTGCGGGAATTATATTGGTGGAACGACATGAAGAAGGATATTGAAGAATTCGTAGCCAAATGCCCGAACTGTCAACAAGTGAAAGTTGAGCATCAAAGAATGGCAGGCGTATTACAGGATATGCTTGGAAGTGGAAAGAGGTTAACATGGACTTCATTACTGGCGTACCTTGTACATGCCGACAGTATGATTCCATTTGGGTAGTGGTCGATAGGTTAACCAAGGCTGCACACTTTATACCGATCAAAACCATAGCTTTAGCAGATGATTATGCCAAATTGTATATTCGGGAGTTGGTCCTGCTTCATGGAGTGCCCTTGTCCATTATTTCAGACCGAGGTACTCAGTTCACCTCTCAATTTTGGTAGTCTTTCCAAAAAGGGCTTGGGACTCAGGTTAAGCTCAGCACAGCATTTCATCCGCAAACGGATGGCCAGGCGGAGCGTACAATTAAAACTCGAGGAAATGTTGAGAGCTTGTGTAATGGACTTTAACGGTAGTTGGTATGATCACTTGCCTTTAATCGAGTTTGCTTACATTAACAACTATCACTCCAGTATCCAAATGACACCATTCAAGGCTCTTTATGGGAGGAGGTGTAGATTGCCTATCGGATGGTTTGAGGTTGGTGCAAAAACTTGTTCGGTCGTCTGGATGACTACACACAAGTGCACGTGGTCGAACAAGTAGTAAATGGCTCAAGTAAGCCAAGTATCGATCTCACAGGGACTGGACTACGATAGCAAATCTACTCAAGTGTCAATAAACTGTAACTCTAAAAATGCAGACAACAATGTAAAGAAAAGTTTTTATATTTTGTT
>JACEIK010000896.1:3583-54818 GCA_018107945.1 Datura stramonium
CTCTCTTTTTTAAATATATATAGGACTCATCTTTTAAGTTAGTTTTATCTTATCATTTATTTATTCATTATCATTTATTTATTCATTTATTACGTATACCACCCCAAAACTTTTCCAATTTGACATGAGTCAAGGTTGGATTATGATAAATATTATATGATTTAATAATCGAAATAATTAGTCTCAGAAAAGATATGGTTTTGGCCGTATATATCATTGCTAGAACAAATTAAAAAGAGGAGAGGAAATTGAAGCAGATGAAAAAGTCAGATAAGATGACATCTATTTGTATAAATTTAAAGCTTTATATTTCACTTGTGCTATATTTTTTTTACAGGATTGTTATTTAAAAAGCTTCTCGAAAACTAAATTTCAAATAACTAAATTAAACCAAAGTCTACATCTAGTTAAGAAACTAATATAAATCTATAGATTCAAAAATGTGTTACATATTGCTATGTTTTTAGTCATACATGTAGAGATAATTAATATGAAGCTTCCAGTCAATCTTGCCTCTTTAGATAATAAGTTGGATACAATCAATCCTGATTCAACCAAAATAACATATTTTTCGACATAAAAGTTACTCTCTTTTTATATAATAAAATAATTAAAAATTTAAAATATTTTTGTGTCTCAACTCTCTCATTCAACTACTACTTTAAAAACACATCAACATTCTCCATACTTCTCATTTTTCTCTATTTTTTATCAATATCAACACAAGAAAGATGACATCCTTTATATAGGTGTAGGATATCTTCCGCAAGTAAATGTCAAGAATGTGGATAGTCATTTGAGGTATAATGCGGTAATAATTTATAGATTATGATATTAGTGGTTACATAAGTTACACCATAAATAATGATCACTTTATCCACTTTACGACCACTAATATGTCATATACTTTAATATTTTTTAGTAATAAAATGTTTACGCCAACAGGATAAATTCAAATGTGATTTTAAAATTGAGAAAAGGGTCAAATTTACCCTTCTATTTTAGTTTAATAGCTAATTTTACTCTGTCATACTATAAATCTATATTTTCCCCCGCCATCATTAAACTATTCATTCATACCCCCATTAATAAAAATCTCTAAATCACAATAAATTATTCATTTTTAAAAATAAAACTTATAAACCCATGATATACCACGCCCACCTGCCCAACTTAACCAAAATACGCCCAAATTTCACCCAAATAAATTCCTGTTAACAAAATCACCAAAATAAAATCGTGGCTTTCTCTCAAGAACTTTCACCGTTTGCCGCCAAATGTTTCCACCTCCGCCGCTAATTCCGTAACACCGTCTCGACTGTTTTCGCCCTCCACCGCCGCCACCTCCTCCTCTTCTAACCTTTGCTTCTCTTCTTTTATGCTAAATCTACATAACTCAATAACCCACTCATATTCTTATCCTACTAGTGCGAGCCCACCTTCACCTCCACAGACCAAACCACCCAATAATGAAGAAGACTCCTCATCATCTTCATGTATTCGTTGCTCATTTTCATGTATTTCTATTGAACTTTTTGTTATCCTATTTATTGATTAAGATATTAAATGCTATCAAAGCTAAATTCGAGTTGATGCTAGTACTTCGCATCTTTTTGTAAGATTACTATGTTAGAACTTAGAAACAAGATTCATGTCATGAACTACAATCTTAGACGAGGTTTTAGCTTCGATAAGTATTAGGTAGGAGAGCATGTTTTCCTTTTGTCTTTGGGGAAGTTGGGGGAGGAGGAATTGTCCACCAGAGATCGGTTGGGAATTAGTTCAGTTTGTTACAGGATTTTTTTTGGGCAGGTGTGTTAGAAATTTGAGTTTCTTTTGGTTAAGTTGGTCGGGCAGATTAGATTGTGAGTTTTTGGGTTTTATTTTTAAAAATAAATAATTTATTGTAATTTAAGAATTTTCGTTAAATAAAGTGAATAGTTAGATGACGGCGGGATAAATATTCCCTCTTCATGGTATGATAAAAAGTAGAATTAACTATTAAATTAAAATAGAAGGAGTAAATTGATATATAAAAATTTAAAAATAGAGTTCAAAAACCATATGTTTGGCTTAGTCAAATTTTAGGATAATTCAAATGCAATTTTCAAATTGAAATTAAAAAATTATAAAATTCAAAAACATGATTTAAAATTATAAATTTAAATTTAAATTTTAAAATTTTTAAGTTTTTAATTTGAAATCTTATGATGATTATAACAAGATTTAAAATCAGTTATTGTTTAAAATAATAAAAAGGGTAAAAATATGGTACATGTAATTACAGATTTTGAATAACTTGGTAATTTCATTTTGTGGAACATTTATACTAACTTGACAGATGACATTATCTGGAGCCTCTACATTATTTATAAATATAAATATTTTTGAATGTTATTATTTTTTGTTTATTTGTTAAATACTAAAATAAGTAAAAGATTTATTTATTTTATGAGAAAATATTATTTATAAAATAACTTATATCGAATTTATCCTATTATATCGTAAAATATCGAAATCAGAGGTAAAAATATTAAGTGAATCCGTTAAATTTAATATAAAATAATAATATAATAATTTTGAAAACTAAAATAATTAAATTATTGAATCAAATTTTTAGCACGTGCCATATCTACATCTAACTCAAATAATCATCTTTTTAAATAAAAGGTGTTAATTAAATATAGTGCCATGCATTGTTTCGTTTAGTTATGAATCATTATTGAACATATTTTCACCCAAAAAAAAAAATCTGAAATAATTACTTATCTTTTCAACCATAAGACCACCTTCGAACGCCATGAAGCCATACATATGCATCGACTTTAGTAAAATATTTTGAATAGTTTGATACGAATGACATTTTTTCTGAAATTTTGTGTAGGGGTATTTTCATTCACACACAAGAAAAAAAATTTTAAACCGTACCTGCGGAAGTCGTTTGGTCGAAAAAAATATTTTTAAATTTTAATTATGAATTTCTAAATATTTGATTAAATATTTAAAAAAACAAAAAAAACATGTAATTTAATTAAAATACAAAAATTAAAAATATTTTTAAAATTGAAGTTTTTAAGTTTTTAATTAAAATAAATATTCTATTTGTTTAAAAATAAAAAAATAATCTAATAAAATAAAATAAATAATTTGCAAATGAAATTCCCACGATATTATGTAATACCGTCTTCAATAATATCCCATAGCTCCATCCCCATCATGAATTGCGTTCACAGATTGGTTTGAGTTTAGTAAAAAAATAAAATTAGTAAATCAGTTTCTCAAATATTAAGGCAAAATTAATTAAGTCAATTTTAACTTAAATTATATGTAAAATTCAGCATAATACTTTAAATAAAAAAATTTTTTATTTTTTTTATTTTTTTTATTTTTTTTGTATTTTAAATTTTATTTTAATATAACACTATCAATATATATATACACACACCAAAAAATTGTACTCATTGTCCAAGAATTAGCCATTTCCAAAAGATAATTCTAAAATGATTTTTTTGCAAAATTATTCAAGTTCATTAAGGATATGTCAAGATATCAATATGCAGCATTAATGTTTGTTTAAAAATTGAATGTATAATTAATATATGTATTCGATTTTATGAATTCCTTTTTCAAATTATTTTTTATTTAAAAAGTTTGAAAAATTTCTTCAAATTCAAAATTAAAATTTTAATTTTTAAATTTTAAAATCTAAGCAAAACCAAGCAAAAAAAAAAATCAATTTTTTGATTTGATCTGCTATTTTGTTTGATTCAATTTGTCATGATTCATGAATATCTCTATTCATATATATACCTTAAGTCCCCAATATGAATCTCAATAATATTTTCAATATAAATTTTATATATAAATTTTATTCATTATTTATTAAATATTAAAAAAATGAAATAAAGTATTTATTTTTCACAAAAAATATTCTCTAATTTGTATCAAATTACACACCCTAAATATAAACCAAAAATAAGATAACAAAAGTTTGTTCCCTTCAGTTCTAGGGCTTGATCTAATCATCCATTCAAAACCTCGTGAAGTAGCTAAGCTAGCTAGCTGTCTCTTGCGTGCATACCTCAACTACTAAGGCGGCGTTCGGTTCAAAAACAAGTTTTACTATATTGAGATTAATTATATAAAACTAGCAATATAAAAATTATTTTTTGTTTTTTAAATGAAAAAGTAATAAACTTAAAATTATCCCTTTGAAAATTTGATCTTAATTAATTTCTAAAAAGAAAAATTAAAGACTATTTTATCCTTTTTTCATATACATGTTAACATGTTATAATCAATGTTAAACATATAAAATAGAAAGTTTAACTTTTAGCGGATGCAACTTAAATATTCTAAATTGAATTAAAATTTAAGCATAAATAGCTACAAGTATGATGTATATAATGGCTAGCTGGTTCTTCCTCTATCCAATACACTCCCACACGATCTTATCTAATGTTCAAAGCCACCAAAAACATGATACTCGCTATCATGGATACATGCATGTATGGCTTAATTTTCTACACTAATTTGTTAATTAATATATGAAAATCTGGCTCAAATAGCTTTTATATTTGAATCTCTCCTTAATCATCAATTTGTTAAAAAACGGTAGCTAGCAAACCACGTGACAAAACATAACATAGTAGTGCTGGATCGATGTCTCTATTCTGCAGAAAAGATTTAATGTGCACCGTTTTCATAGAAACAAACAAATTTTAAGCTTTACTCAGCAATCATGGACACATGTCTATGTCTCTAATGCCCTTAGCTATGTGTAACCGTCTGCAAATATCTTTATATACATGTCCTTCCAATAATTAATTAAATGTCTTCAAAATTCTTCCAAGAAATAATTAATTTTCAAATTAAAACAAAATAAAAGAAGAATGTCCACCAGCTGGAGTAGTCGTACTATGATCACCACCTTTCTTCTTTTAGCCATTGTTGCTAATAATGTTGTCATTAGCAACCAAGATGAGGTGATTGAAAGAACAAGGTATGGGGTGTTAAGTGCCATGAAGTGGGCTCAGGGTCTAAAAGGACTTGACAAATTAACGGCAGAGGACCAATATGGTTCAATAAATTATATATTTTCGAGCAGTGATGAGTGTGTGAAGCTTTATGAAGACACTGAGCCAAGGCTAGCAAGGTTAGTCTCTGGTGGTGATCAGAAGTATTACTACAGCCATGATGATGCTGTTACTTGGTTAAGTGCAGCACTAGCAAGTCATAGGAGTTGCTTGGATGGATTGGAAGAGAAAGGTTTGGGTGTTTTTACAAGTAGTGAAGAGGCTCGAAACTTGACTTTGTTGCTTAAGGATGCTTTGTTTCATTATGGACAACTAAGGAGTCGCACAAGGGCTAAAACTAGAAGGGGTGAGTTTTATTTTGGCACATATCATGCCAATTAATTACTTCTTTCTTTTGTTTTATTTTTTCAGCTGCTATCTCGTGTGAGAAACAAAATTTTTCCTATATTTCCTAATGACTCCGTGTCAACAGAACTCGAACTCAAAACGTCTAATTAAAAATGAAAGAATATTTACTTCGATCACAACTTTTACCATAATAATATCCGAAAGAATTTTATTCGTATACAATAATAATACGATGTAATGTTTATAGTGTTGGTATAATTTAACATGATGTGAAAAGATATTTACCTTATTTTTGTACTGAGTTATTGATTTTTCTTGGGAATATTTACTTGCATTAAGCATGATTTAATTGTATAAATATACATTATTAATGTGTGGAAATTACTTGCACTAGTAATTTTTCTTTTAACTGTGCTCCTTTTGTTATTGTTTAGCTAGGTCAGTTAAAGTGAATGAAATGGAGCAGTGTAGAGCTCTAGTTGATTACACTATATATACTGCACCACGTGCAGTAGGACAAAATCTACATCTGTGTAAAGCCTAGCGTGTAGAAAGCCGGAAATGAGCTACCACGTCATAGTTTTTGTTCTTTGATGGATGGCTTTATTTAATATTTTATTTGAACCTTTATATATCGACACAGTAAAAGTTTACACTATCTGGTTGCCTAAATCATAATTACATATAATTCTTCAAAAACGTAAGATAGTAAAATAAAGAAAGTAATTACATGCGGCTTCAAGAATGAAATACAATCCAGAATTGTCTAGGGACAAGTTATCTCGCGATTTTACGGGATTATAATATGGGAATTAATAGTGACAAGATTATTCTGTTAACATATTTTTATCTGTTGGTGTTTGATCCATTTGAATAAAAATGAGATCTAGGGGCATAATATCAAAAACGTGTTTGGTTTAAACTAGATAAATTAGGATAAACAATTGTAGTTTTAGTTTTAATCTTGTCTTTTTAAATAAAATTTTTGGGAAAAAGATTTTAGAGAAGAGCAATTGTGTCATTTTCTTGTTTTATTTAAAGATTACTGATCCCGGAAATTGATATACCACGCAAAGTGTAGTATAAAATTCAGATCACAATAATTGTATAAATAGTCCGGGGAATGCCAACAAAACTAACCCCTCATATATTTTTGGAGACAGGGGCACAACGGAGACCAATTAGCTCTAGGGAAGGCCAGGGGCTTTTGGCATCATGGAATGCAGCAACATCCAAAGCAGATATAGTCGTTGCACAAGATGGTTCAGGCAATTACAAGACTATCAACGACGCTGTGACTGCACTCGTTCGTATGACACGACCAGAAAGAACAATTGTATATGTCAAATCTGGTACATACCGCGAAAATGTCGAAATTGGAAGGGGACTCAATAACTTGATGTTTGTTGGTGATGGCATTGACAAAACTATTGTTACTGGTGATAAAAATGTCCCGGATGGAGCTAGCACCTTGGGCTCAGCTACATTTGGTAAGTCCTACCTATACTAGAAAGTAAAGCAAAATGACTTTATATAGTCAACCCCCACGAGCTGGTACTTTTCATTGGCCAATCACGTGAAAATTCTTTCTTAAAAATAAGATTCAATCCCACGACCTCTGCATGCCTACTCTGATATCCTGTTAAAGTGTGTGATCATCTCATTTAAAAGTTTAAACTTTTAGAAAGAACACACTTTTATTATTTAATGATAATTTCAACAGATGTTCGAGTTAGTTTGCACATTTATTGACACAACATCTATGTTGTTTTTAGCTAGCACAAAAAGTACTTTGTGGCCACCAAAATTTAGAGAGAACTAATAGTCTGTTTAGCCAAACTTTTTGGGACACCAAAAGTGCTTATTTTAAAAAAATGAGGTGTTTAGCAAAAACTGTTTTTCAGAAGGTAAAAAAGTTAGTTTTCCCCTAAAAGCATTTATTTAGAAAAACACTTAGAAGCACTTTACAGAAAGCTTGGCCAAACACTAATTGTTATTCAAAAGTTTTTTTAAATTTATTGGCCAAACACAAATTGTTTCTCAACAAAAGTACTTTTTGATAACCCCGTAAAAAAAACACTTCACAAAATAAACTGATTTGAGGAGTTTGGCCAAACAGGCTATAAATCGGCTAGCATATTTTCCTTCTATCAAGATTTGAGATGATTTCATTTCACTATTTTGACCGTTAAACCACACATTAAGTGTTCCATGTACCTAATCCAATTTCATTTTTATTATAGGTGTATCTGCTGATGGATTTTGGGCAAGGGACATGACGTTTGAGAACACAGCAGGACCACACAAGCATCAAGCAGTGGCACTAAGAGTAGGCTCAGACCTCTCAATTTTCTATCGCTGCAGCTTTAAAGGTTACCAAGACACGCTCTTAGTACACTCGCTGAGACAATTTTATCGCGATTGTCACGTATATGGCACCATCGACTTCATATTTGGTGATGCATCTGCGGTGCTTCAAAATTGCGACATTTTTGTTAAGAGACCAATGGATCACCAATCCAACATGATAACAGCGCAAGGCAGGGACGACTCAAATGAAAATACCGGGATTGTTATACTAAATTCGCGAGTTTCTCCATCCTCAGAGTTCGGTGCTCTTAAAGGGAGTTTTAAGAGTTACCTAGGAAGGCCGTGGAAGAAGTATTCAAGGACGGTCTTTATTAAGACGGATTTGGACGGATTGATTGATCCAAGAGGGTGGAAAGAATGGAGTGGTAATTTTGCACTTTCAACGTTATATTATGGAGAATATATGAATACAGGGAGTGGAGCTAATACTGAAAACAGAGTAAATTGGCCTGGTTTTCATGTGCTACGTGATGCCAATGAAGCAAGCCCGTTTACAGTGAAAAATTTCATACAGGGTGATTCTTGGATACCAGCAAGTGGAGTGCCGTATTGGGCTGACATATGATAAGTCTTTTGTTAAGAGACTCAAGATTGTGGAAGGTATTAAATTAGCAAATGTGCATGTTACTACTATAATTGTATTTATAGAATTATACTACTCTGTGAATGGTATATTTCTTCTATTGTATTTATTGAGATCAAAACTCTTGTGGAGTTTAGCTTTAACTTCTCCTTCAACATACAGGTGCGTATGAGATAAGATCTCTGCATATAAATTGAAGAATATGCATACGTATTCATGTAGTACTAGTTAATTATGTTAAAATCATTGTTATATCACTAAGTGTTTATGTAATTGTATATATACACTCATACTTCTAAGTTTCAAAATAATTTATCGAGTCCACAATCATTTTTATCATTAAGTTTTCTAAGAAAATTATATCCACATATAGAACAAAAGAATCATATATCTGAACTTAAGTAAAAGGTAGGAGGATGACTCATTTTCAAAATGCTAGAATGGCCAAGCGAACTATAAAATATACAAAACAGTAACTTGATGTAGCGAATTAGTAATTTATGTACTCTCAAGATTATGAAAATAAAAGAGCTTGTATCTTCTGGGCAGAACAATTACAAGTACCATATCATATATTCACTTTCTTTTGAAACCTTTGGTATAATTTTTTGAAGATTGTTCTTAGGATAACTGCATTTTATTTGATTTTTTTTTCCAACGGAGGGTAATCAAATTCACCATCCAAATTTTAAATCCATCCGATAGAAGCATCAGACTCGTGTACCATATAAGGTTTTCAAATTCTTCATATGAATGCTAACGTGGTAGCTGAAAATAATTTAATAAAACGTAATTAGTCATATCAATTACTTTGCGGAAACAAAAAAAGTCTTCCCAAAATATATTATTGAGCATTTTAATCACTTGCTTCACTTAATTGTTCATCTATTATACTTTTTACAATGTAGTCTGTAAGCTTAACATCGAAATCAAAATCATGAAAATTAGAACCTCGTCTTTCTGAATCCTTTCCACAAACTATAGCTAAAATTTGGGGCTTAAAGGACGACCTTTTTTATGCTAAACTTTTAAAATAGACAAGGATTTGAGCGATGTATCAAAGAGGGCAAAACACCAATTGCCTCACACCTTGCAAACTGACTTAATCGACTAATGTACGACGTTAAAATTATTCTTCATTTAAAAAAAAAAAATCATACAAAATATGTACTCTAAAGAGATATTTTTTAAAAATGAATTAAAAAAATTAAAATAAATAAATTAAAATAAAAGAATTATNATAATTTGTTGAAATTTTTTAAAGGAAATTAATGGAGTACAAATGTACAAATTGTTGGAAAATTTTTATTGCGCGTAATATTTGATTTTTAGCGGTCCATATATTTGACCATATTTTATAGAGTAAGTAAAGCACCTCAGCCTATCTTTCTTCCTTTTCTTTTTTCCTTGGTCCTTTTTTGGGCTGAAAACCCTAAACTGAAAAACCCCTATTACTATTTTCCTCTCCCTTGCAAGAAACACCGATAACCATATTCAAAGGTCAGCTTTACCTCAATCGTTATAAACCATACACTCTTTTTTTTTTTTTAAATTTTATTTATTTATTTATTTATGGATTTTATCGATATTAGGGTGATTGATAAAGATTTGTACCGTGTAGAGATATTGAAAGAATCCATGGCAGGAGGATCAGAAGTGGTTGAAGCTGTTTTATCTTGTGCGAAATGTAGCAAGCCTGCTCATCTTCAGTAGGCATCCACTCTTTGTAATTTTTGTATTTTTTTTCTGACTTATATGAGTTTTAAGTGTTTCTGCAATTATAAAAAAAAAATGATAGTTTTGTAATTTCTTTTATTGAATTTGCATGCTTTGATGTCTTGGATACAGATATATGTTTTCAGATATTCAACTGTGTTCGATCTTATGCGTACTGCATACTTGTGTGTTTGGATATAAGACTTAAAGAGAGTTAAGTGGATTTTTTAAGGGGTCAATATGAATGAGGAGGTTCTAATTCCAGTAGGTAGAAAATAGTATTTTTAGTTTTATGAATTGAAGACGGAATGGGGGGATTGCTATTCAAAGTTTAGATGGAACGGGTTGGAGCTGGAACTTAGTGTTGTTTTCATTTTCGTGAGAACAAAAAATATTGCCAATTAGCTAATACACCTGAATACAAATAAAAATCATCTTAAATGTTCTTGGGGATTTTCGTACCCTTTATGTAGTGGTGATAGGTTAAACTCATTTTTTCAGTTTGAGTATAGGTTCTATTGTTGGCAAAGGTAGTACGATGCGAGATCAAGTCATGAGTTTGAATACTAGCTGGTGAAGCAAGTTTAGCATCTGACAGCGCTGATAAAAGAAAGTTTGGTATCTAAGTGGTAAAGATTAGAGGGAAGACCCACTATCCTCTGGGGTTTGAAGCTGGCACCAGCAGATTTCTCGGTTATAAAAAAAAGTATAGGTTCTATTGTGGAATAAAGCTGAATGGTTGAAAATGCTGATGATGTCTGGATGTGTGAAGTGTTTCTTATAAAATAGGAAGATGAGTATTCTGAGAATTTCCTTATTTATCGCATAAAAAAGGGAAGGGACAGTAACTCTGATGCTGGTGTCTTTCTTCTATCTTTTAGTTAGTTTATTTGTATTTCATGGAGTCCTCCTTCCTCGTTTTACTTTCCTATCCTTGCTGGGTTACCTAGTATAATATTTTGTTGATTCTCATAGCTCATAGACTCTCGTTTGACGTACTGTTTCTGTAAGGATATCATCAGTTTACCTTTGGGGACCTTCGTTAATCATCCTTGGACTTTGAAACTCAATGCATCCAATACCTGTATGTGTGATCTTTCAGCTGTTGTAGTTGTACTGCCAATAATTGTTTATTTGGTGCTGTTACTTTCAGAGAAGAGTTTATGTCCCTGATATCTCTGTTAAATTATTTTTTCTTTTATTTGAAGGTGTCCTAAGTGCGTGGAGTTAAAGCTTCCTCGTGAAGGAGCTGCTTTCTGGTTTGTAGCTTTGGCCATTCTCTTTCTGAACTATCTTCTCCATTTCTCATTATTAAGTTGGAGCTTAAATTTGGGATTACTGATATGTACAGTTTATATCATAGCTGAAAATCATCCATCTGTGTGAAATAAGCTATTCTTCTTTTTAGCAGTTTGTACATGGAATGTATTAGTTCGGTATAGCTGTTGTGATGTAAGAGAGGGATAAGGGTGTCTGTGCTCCTTCATGCTATGTTGGCAGAACTCTTTGTAATAGGACAACTTATTATATTAGAAAGCTGGACTCCCTATCTGCATTTTTTGTTCAATGTCAGAAACTCAGGTTTCAGTAGTGGAACAATGAGAAGACATTAGAATAATATAGCATTCCAGCTACTAAACAAAAAGATTGGAGAACTGCAAAGTGGATTTGGAAAGTTATTACTTCTGAGAATGTGAACTGAAAAAAACGAAGGGCTAATGGGACGACAATCTCTTTCAATGACAATAGTTAGATCTTTATTTTCTCTGGCCATTAGCGTGATACCTTGATTTTGATGCAAGTTGCTTCTTGTCAGCACGCAGGATTGTTTCAAGGCATCTTGGAGTTCTCACAAGTCTGTCCACTTGAAGGCAAAATTATCTTCTCTGGCAACTGAAACTCCAGGAGAACAAAATGCAGCCTCACCTAGCGATGGTTGGCTATATTGCTTGAGGAAAGGACAGGCTCGAACACCGAAAATTCCGCATTTTGACTGGACTGGGTATGTTGGATATGGTTCTTAATCTTCGGCCTTCATTGATGTAATATGTACTTGCTTCAAAACCTTGTTTTGGATTTCCATGGTTCCTCTCCAACCAGAAAAGTTAGAACTATGCATTTATTTTTTAATGGACTACTTTTATTTTATCATATCATATCTTACTTAAACTTGGAACTCTCTCGGTCATATTTTAAGTTGGTCCCAAAACATCACACTCTGTGAAAGACAGTAAGACACTGTTTTGGCATCAGTGATTGGTCCTTAGAATGTATATCTCACTGACATTTATTTCCAGCTACAGTTTGTTGGAACTGTCTGCTCTGCAACGGAGAATTACTAAAGGTCCTGACATGTTCTTGATGAAACTACTGATAAAAAAAAAGTTCTTGATGAAACTAAAACTGGCTAGCAGAGTCTATTTTGGAGTCAATGTGTTCCTTCTTCTCCTTCACTTGTTTGGATGCTGTTCTTTGTTGTCCTTAACTTTGTCAGGTTATGGAATGCATTTCTCACTGATATTTATGTCCAGCTACAGTTTGTTAGAATTGTCCTACTCTGGGATGGAGAATTACTAAAGGGGCTTTTCAAGTTCGTGATGTTACTAGGTGGCAAAATTAGCCCAACCCAATATTTTGGGCGGGTTGGGCTGGTCTGGGCATATTTCATGGCAGGTCAATCTGGGCTCAACCAAAGTCTCCCATCAAAGTTGGGATGATTTGGACTAAATATATAGCTCAAATTGACTCATAAGGTTTTCTTTTTTGGGTTTGATATGTTAAAATATAGCCATAATAAAGAAAGAAAAGTTTTTTGTGGGTGGTTAAACAAGTTATTAGAAAACAAACAAATAACTTAAAACTTGGTTAGAGTTGGGCCAGTTGGGCTATGAACCATTATTTAACTCATCTTGGCCCAAAAAACCTTTGGGTGGGTTAATGACCTGTCCCCCATTTTGACCACAAATTCAACCTAACTTGCCCATTTTGACACCCTTAGATGAAACTAAAACAGCCTAGCAGAGTCTATTTGAGTTAGTGTGTGCCTCTTACTCTACTTGTTTGGGTGCATGTTTTCTGATTCCTATACTTTGCTATCTTACTGGAATATTCTTTCCTTATTTCATGCTCAAATTATGCAAACCATTTTTTGTTACCAAAACTTGGTGTTATGAAACCTGAAGTGATTGTTCAAACAGCTATATGCATTAGTTGTGAAGAGTAAATAAACTTATGAGTTGTCTGTATTTTCTGAACGATTTCCTTCTAAATCTATGCTTCAGAATTAGACTAGGGGCCTTATGCCAATCAACATCGTTATTTCCCATTTCGCATTATTTTTACATTGCTTTATTGTTGTTATTTCCCCCATATCTGTATCCCCATTTGCAGACTATTTGGCAGGCTTTATTTAAGCTGAGTTGCTATTTCCCCCATATCTGTATCCCCGTTTGCAGACTATTTGGCGGGCTTTATTTAAGCTGAGGGTCTATTGGATAAAACCTTTCTATCTCTCGATAGGGGTAAAGTCCGTACACTTTACCCTCCCTAGACCCACTTGTAGGATTACACTGGGTATTGTTGTTATTGTTATTATTTCCTTCGGAATAAAAAAGGAACCAGAACTAATTATTTGTTGTGATGTTGGGGTGAGCATGAAGATTGTTTGATGCTCAGCAGTCTGTTGATGCCAAAATATTCAAAACCTTGTGTCATCAAAAGGAATTTGTTTTCAAGTATTCAACACAATTATCCATCCTCATCTTCTAAGAGTCTGATATCAAAGATGAGAAGTTCTCTAGGTTTTTGTATTTGTGTTTTTTTTGGGGTTTAAGGCTCTGATAGCTGAAGTAAGATAAGTTGCCCTGCACCTTAGAACTTGTTTGGATTGGCTTATTTTAGGTGCTTTTAAGTCAAAATAGCTTTTAAGCATTTTGTAGTGTTTGGATAAGATAAATAAGTGCTTTTAAGCACTTATTTTTAAGCCAAAACAACAAAAATAAGCCAATCCTAACTTATGGGCTTATATAAGCCACAAGTTATAAGCTCATCCAAACAGACTCTTAGTTTCTTAGTTTAGTCAGGAAATTATTAAGCTTTACCTAGCTTCCTAGACTAGACTACTGTGGTCTTCTGTTATGGAATGCCAAAAAGTTAGTTTCCTTCTCATTTTTTTGCTCCTTTTGAACATAGGTTTTTGCTAGGCGCTTGCTGCAAGGATAACAAAATCACTCTCCCTATGTTTTTTTTTAAATGTTTCCTCTCTTATTTTCTGGAAGTTGCTGTTAGCGTTTGTTTGTTGTCCGAAACCTAAGGTGCTTACTTTTTTCAGGACTCTAAGGCCCTATCCAATATCAAAAAAGCGTGTTGTACCTGCTCACGTTGATCTACCTGACTGGGCAAATGATGTGAGCCATCTTAACTGATTTCTGCATATTTCAAGTGTAGTCACCGTTTAATTCACACACACATACAATCATTTATACATAGACATGCGCCATGTTCTATTTTTGCGCTGTCTGTTACGGAGCTGGATACTAAGAATGTTGACAGTTGCTTCAACTAATTTGCTTATCATTAGGTGCATAGGTGCCTAATATTGCACGTTTTTCTCTGTCTGAATATCAATGATAGAAAATATGTTCTTTATTTTATTTTTTTTCTGTTATTTTTGTAGGGTATCCCAAAAATTGAACCCAATAGTGACTTGCAGCATGTTGTTGAGGTACTACTTATGTTGAGTTAGTAATGATTTGCAGTTACACTAGATTTCTTTGTAGTAACAAACAAAGTTTTTGCTCACCACCTGCTTCTTTTCTCTTTAAATGTTCTGAAGATCAAAACTCCAGAGCTGATTGAGAGAATGAGAGAAACTTGCCGAGTAAGTATTGTCAGTTTATGTCTCTTGATTATGTTCTACCGACAAATTAGTTTATGTCTCTTGATTATGTTCTACCGACAAATTATCTTCTTAATTGAATCATTGTTGTCTGTTTATGAAGCATTGCCATTTACTATACTATTGCTATGCCGGGCATTTGCTCTGTCCTTTTATTAGATACCATGTACTTCTTCACAACCAATATTGCAGGACAGTTAACGGGTTATGAAGTTAATATGTATCTATTCTTGGAGAGCTAATGCCACACTTTAGAGTATTGATGTGGTCTAGGAATCCAATTCTTTATCAGAAATAGAGATTCTTACAATATTTGTGTATCATACTGTCAGTTTAATGATTCTAAAGTACATGGTTGACTTGAGAGGTGGTAAGGGACAAATATCTGGCAGTGCTATGCTCCTTCAGCTTTATTGCTCGTTATTTTTGAAGTTATTGTTTATTCATATCCATGTACCTTCAGATAGGAAGGGAAGTTTTGGATGCAGCTGCTCGTATTATTCGACCTGGTGTGACTACTGATGAAATTGATGCAGTGGTCCATGAGGCTACCATTGCTGCTGGTATGTTGATAGGACTCTTATTATTTTAATCACTTCTCATGCTTGCATATTTTAGTTGTCAGGGTCATTTCCACTTTCCAACATTACATTTTGTTTGTTTTTGAGTGTATGTTGATATGTTCAAAAGGTTAGAATCCGTGCTTTAATCAAGTTATGTTGAAGCACAACCCTTTAGTTCCTTTCGACTTACGCATATGCACTTTAGTTGCGCACATTATGTATGATACACTGATGATACTGGTCTTATACTTGGTACAAGATGTTCTCTTTGCTCCCCAAATTGAGAACCAACGTGATCTAAGTTCCTGATTCCATAAGACTATGATGCTCTGTTAAGATAAGTTGTTGGTAAATCATCCTAGCTGAAGTTTATTGGCTTCATATTATATCAATGACAGCTCACAGGAACTCCTGTTCTTAGGAATATTGCTATATATTGGATCGCTTAGTCTTCTAATATGTGGATCTGGTGCTTTAAATCTTTTTTTTTTGGTTGCATATGCAGGTGGATATCCATCTCCCCTAAATTATCATTTTTTCCCCAAGTCATGCTGCACGTAGGTACTTTACCTTGCAAATGTTCTTTATGCACTGTGTAGGCAGGTTCTAGAAATTAATAAAAGATGGAAATCTGTCTGCTTGTTGCAGGTCAGTCAATGAAGTGATCTGCCATGGGATTCCAGATGCAAGGTAGGTCTTACATTCAGCAATGAGACTAATCTTACTTGTTCGTTCAAATTAGGTCTAGTACCCCCTTTGTTTTTTAAGTGAGGGGGAGGAAAGTTACTGCTCTTACCAAGTTACGCTTTTTGAGGGTTTAATAACCGCTCAACTACAGATGAATCTAGACACTTAGTCTCTTATCAATTTTCACCTGTGTCTGCTCTTTCCTTGGTGCATTTACCGTGTTATATGTGCTTACTAGATGTATTGTTTTGAAAAGAATTTGTTTTATGCTGTATGTCATTTGGTTTCTCTTTATTCAGGAAATTGGAGGATGGTGATATTGTAAATGTTGATGTTACTGTATATTACAAGGGGGTTCATGGTAAGAGCCAATTTTCCTGTTGATCTATAGGTAATGTTTCAACTTTTGCAGAATTGATGTTTAACTAGTGCACTGCTGATTATGCAGGTGATCTAAATGAAACTTACTTTGTGGGTAATGTTGATGAAGCATCTCAACGGTTAGTCCAGTGCACATATGAGTGTTTGGAGAAAGCAATATCAATTGGTAGGTTGTGTTACTGTATATTATGCCTTGGATACTTTATGTACATAGATTTCACTGTTCTAAGAACCTCATACTTATGTCCTCGATTCTGAAGTAAAAGGTCTTCTTAGAAGACATGTCCAGTAGTTTGCATAGACAAATACAGTACGACTCGTCAATTTGACTCGTTAAATATGTATTCTTCTTTGATATTCGGTCAATGGTTCTCTTTGCGCCTGTCTATGGCAGCTTTTCCCTTTTGCTTGCATCTGCTCTGTATATATTTACTTGGTGGTGACAAATGGTCTTGCTGAGAATTCTCTTTTCAGTATGTTATTGAAGAGTTAGGAAGCTAAGTTCAGTAAATGTGTAAGTTAGAGGCTACAATGTTGATCAAAACTGTAGGTGTCATTTTTTCATTGTGCAATTTCATTGCAGTTAAGCCTGGGGTTCGGTTTCGGGAAATTGGAGAGGTCATCAACCGACATGCTTCTATGTCTGGATTATCTGTGGTAAGATAAAATCAAAAATAGACTGCCTACTACCCCATCAAGTGGACCAGTGAGGCTCAGTTTTTGTTGGTAGCTGACATGTTTTGCATGTTCTCGTTTTCTTGCGAACTGCGGTAACAGGTGAAGTCATATTGTGGTCATGGCATTGGAGAGCTTTTCCACTGTGCACCAAATATTCCACATTATTCAAGTATCCTCAACAATGTCTTTTAAGATTTTATGGTTTATCAAAAAAATTGTCTTTCAACATTTAAATCTACTTGCTGGGTCAAGCAGTGAAATGTACATATTTCCTGCAATATCACAATAGTTGGTGGTATTGATTTAACATAATATTTTCAGTTTTGGTACAGTTAGTACCTCTAGGATTGTGGTGATCTAAGTAAAATTGGCTTTACTTCTGCCTGTTTTCCTTTTGGTTACCTTAACCTGATCAGGAAATAAAGCAGTTGGTGTGATGAAAGCTGGCCAAACTTTTACCATTGAGCCTATGATTAATGCTGGTAAGTTCTTCAGTTCTAAAGTCATTGTGTACTATTCAATATAAAATCTCTCTTTTCCTTGTGTCTTGATTAATTCTATATCAGGTGTTTGGCGTGATCGGATGTGGCCTGATGGATGGACTGCTGTGACAGCAGATGGAAAGCGAAGTGCTCAATTTGAACACACTCTCCTGGTATTACTTTGTTTTTACCTCCTTTATGGTATTTGAATGATTAAATGGTAGCTTTTCTTTACTGCATGCCGTCTCAGATTGAATTGACATACTTGGCTTGATGAATTGGTCAGTTGCAACTGAACACTGTATTTAACTGGAGAAAACACTTTCTCAGATCTAATTTCCCGTTGCTAAACTGAGAAAAGTTAAAATACTGGACCCAATGACACCCAATATGTTTGATAACACCAGATTCTGGGTGGAACTATTGGTTTCTTTCTCGAACTCACTATCATATTCTGAATGCTGAGTTAAAGATGTCAGAAATTACAAACAAGTTTTGCTTGTTGATTGATGTGTTTCTGGTGATGGATAATTTGTAGGTCACAGAGACTGGAGTTGAAGTACTCACAGCTCGCCTGCCGACATCTCCCAAGGTGTTCCCTTGGTTGAGTTCTTGATTTGTCTTTTGCATTCTTTTGCCAGTCATGAAAAAGTTTCTAGTCTATTTATGTGTAACAAATGTATTTTTTTTTAATTGGTGAACTTTTGAAATTTTGGTCTCAAACTAGATGAACAAATCAGCTTTTTATCGACTCAGGTGCTATAATGGAAGGCCTGATTTCGTATTAAATTAAGCTCTACTTAAGGGCTTGTTTAGTGGTTTGCTGTTAAGAAAAATAATTCCGTTATAAAATTTTGTTAATCTAATATTCGTTTTTTCTTTTGCTATAAAAGTGTGTATACTGAGCAGATTCTGTGTTATGAATATAGCGCTTTGTTTTTGTAGTGCTCTTACGTAATATAATGGCTGGTTTTGGGTATAGAATTTTGCATTAATAAGATAACTGTGGGTAGCTTTGAATTATTTCTGGTGAATAAATGTCAAGCACATGGCACGACCCGTCGGTTTTTTTTATCAGTGGGTATGAGGATGAAATTTAAGCATATTTTATCTCATTGTCATGAGGTAGAAAATTTACTTTTGATAGATTCTTGATTTGAGAAAGTTATCTTTTCATAAAATAGTTTGAGAGAAGCAAGAATAAAAACTTAAGATAGACATTTTTTGAGAAAAAGTATTGATAATATAATTATCATTGATAGATTCTTGATTTGAGAAAGTTATCTTTTCATAAAATAGTTTGAGAGAAGCAAGAATAAAAACTTAAGATAGACATTTTTTGAGAAAAAGTATTGATAATATAATTATCAAGGATAACAAAAGTTAAATCAGGAAAGGGGATAGGCAGATGCTCAAAGATTGGAGCACTGCTTTATCACTGTGCAGGGAGTACGCTCTACTATCTGCTAATTACTATAACGCTTGATTGTCATATTTTAAAAATTTAGGATCATGTTTTTTAGTGAGCTATAAATATGTTCTCTTTTTGGTCAGATAAAATAGAGAAAATACTTTTTAGTTAATTCCTTACTTTTTTTTTAGTAATAAACTGTGAATATTACCATTACCATCCAAACTGTACATATACAAGTATTTACATTACAATTCCAATCAAAGGAAAGAAATAACCAAACTACTTTTTACTCTTTTTACCAAGTAAACAAGCTATCCATTCTTTTCATCTACCTTTCTCCTTGTGTTTCAATACCACCGCCCTTGTTTTAATTTCCATTGTGTTCGCCCAAGAAGATAGCCGGGTGTCACAACCTTGTCCCCGTAAAAGTCCCCATTTCTAGCTCTCCAAGTATGGGTATATGAGCCGCACTCCACACTGCAGCAACTACTTCCTTCTTCCCTCGCCTCCATTGCCTCCTTTTGATCCATCTACACACCTCTTTACATTTATACTAGGCAGCCATATCTCCAGCCAACTACATAACAAAGCCCCATCACTTCCTTAAACCATACACAATCACGTACTGTGTGCACATGAGTTTCCACTGCCATCGGGGAGAATACAAGCAACATTGAGTGTACTATCCACTCTAATATTCAATCTTACCATTCTATCTTTTGTTAGTAATCTATTTTGGTATGCCAACCAAAGTATTACCCTATGTTTAGGGCAACATAATGAAGTTCCAAACTTACCCAAATTCTCCTTCCATCTTGTTAAGATCCCCCAACAAGGCAATATAGCTTTTTGATAGTGAATATTCTCCATTTTGTCAAAATATATCTACTATTTGGTACCAATGCAAATATCTTCTTTAATGGAGTTTAATTTCCTCCAAAGATTTCAAACTCTCGGAATCCATGGCAAGCCAGAAACTATACATTATCCAATTCGTTTCATATATATCTCATTCACCCATTTCACCCACAATATATCTTTTTTCTCAGCTACTTGCCACACCAATTTTTCTGCACGCGTTCACACTCCATTTCCCGCAATCCTAATATTCAATCCACCATGTTTTAGGTTTACACACCGTCTCCCATGAAACCAAGGTGAATTTTCCTCTTACCTTCACCTCCTCCCCCAAAGGAATTCCTTACATTTCTTATCCACTTCCTCGAGAATGCTTTGAGGTGGGGATGAATACAACCCCCCAAAAATTATAAATGGAGAATAGCACAACATTTATTACCTGTATTCTTCCCCGCATATGACAACCGTTTAGCACATGCTTGTGTAATTCTCCTCAGGATTTTTTCGACCAACCGATAGCAAACCACCTTTCCCCATTAAGCTAGTGGCAACCCTAGATACCTCATTGGCAATGTGCCTACTGCAAATCCCCGTGCTCCTTAGTATTTCAAATCTTCTTCTATAGATACACCAAAGCCTATGAATATTTGTGATTTCTCCATGTTTGCATTTCTAATTCATAGTGGGTATCAGCAAAATGCCGCAACACCTCCATAATCTTCCCCGATTGAAGACAAGTTCCCTTTACAGAAAATCATCAAGTCATCTGCAAAAATAAATGAGTTAGTTTATTAGACTTGCACATTGGGTGAAATCTCAACACTGATCTTCACTCATCAAATCCTAAGCATCTTGTTAGGTATTCCATCACTAGGACAAATAGGAGAGGTGACATTGGATCACCTCGCTCAAACCCCTCTTTCCCCGCAAAATACCCATAACCTTCCCCATTTACTTTCACAGTGAACTTAGTAGACTGGACACACATCATCACTAATTCTCTGAAAGCTGTAGGAAATCCATAACCCTTTAGAACTTCTTCCACAAACTCCCATCTCACCATATCATATGCTTTCCTCAAATCTATCTTCATCATACATCTGGGAGATGTCTTCCTGTTATAATGCCTCAGTAGGTCATGACAGATCAAAATGTTATGAATAAGTGCCATGCCTTCCACAAATGCTGCCTGGTTTTCACTTACCACCCTTGGTAACACTTGCCTCAATCTCTCGATGTATAATCTTGGAAAACATTTATACAAAACATTGCAATGATATAGCCTAAACCGATTCTGCTTCCTGAGGTATTTCAACCTTGGGAATTAAAGTGATCACTGTTGCATTGATCTGCTGCAGTAGTCTCCTGGATCTGAACACTTCAAGTATTGCTTCTGTGATGTCCCCCCCAATGATTTTCCAAGCATCCCTAAAGAAACCACTTCCATACCCATCCGGCCCTGGGCTTTATTCATCAATACCAAACATTGCATCTTTTACCTCTTTTAGCAGTATATGGCTTCTAAGGAGCTGCACTTGCTCTTCAACTGTTAGAGTATACCCATACTCCATAATGTTGCTTGATCCTCGCTTCTTCTATTCATACCAAGAGTTCCCAACAAATCACTATAAAAGTCTACTAATATCTTAGCACCATCCTCGAGGGTTTTCTACACCCCCTTTATCTCTCACTGCATACCCCCTGCTGCAGCCTTCATGCCTGATTATGGAAAAGAAATACTTTGTATTATCATCCCCTAGCTTAATCCAGTTTGCTTTGCTTTCCGCCGTAGGAACATCTCAGCCATGTAAGAAGATCTTCTAAACTTATCATATAATCTTTTTTCCTCTTGTTGCAATGTCACATCATTTGGCCTATTATGCATATCCTGCTGAGCCTTAACCAGTGCCTCTCTATCTTCTTCGTCTCATTAACAATTCTCGTTTAAAATGAACTTTATTAAGCTTTCTTAATTCCCTTTATTATCTTCAGTTTCTGCACCAATTCGCCACATCTTATACCCCAATAGGCTGTGTCCATGCAGTTTCAACTATGTTCAGGAAGTTGATGAGTTGCCCATACATTACAATACTTGAATGCAACTCTACTTCCCTTCCGAATATCCACAGTCTCTATCTTTACTCTGACAATGATCACTAATACCTTCATTCATGAAATTTGCATTGAAATCAGGCATCTGTAGCAGCCATTCATGATAACAAATACCCAATCAATCTTAGAGAATACTGCCTAGCTCCCCGTCTATCATTCCAAGCTGGTATCTATTCCCCACCTTAGGCAACTCTATTAAACCACAAGTTGAAATGCACTCCTGAAAGTCCACTACTTCTGCCCTGCTCACTCTGTTTCCACCTATTCTATCCTCAGCTGAAAGTATTGAGTTAAAGTCTCCCATTACCACCCATGGTTTATTTATTCCAAAGACTTACTTTCTTTCAAATGTCTCCACAAAGTACTTCTATCCATCCTTGTGTTAAAACCATACACCATTGTGATAGCAAACACCCTCCTATATGATAAATTTCATAGACATCAAGCAAGTTAGTGCTTGAGCGTAAAGTACAACACCACCTTCTCACTGTGAAACAACAAGTTTCAAACATCAAAATCCCGCCTCCCATATGTCAGCCCGCATTTGTCTCCATACCCCAACCCCCAACAAGTTCTTTGCCACTTTCTCAACATTCACCTCTTTAATTTTTGTTTCTAGCAATCCCACCAAAGGCACTTTTTCCCTTTGACATAGGAGTTGAACTCTTCGCTTGTTAGGGGCATTCAAACCTCCCAACATTCAGAAACACAACATGCTATCCATTACTCTTGGGGTACTCACCCCCACTCTTCCTAGGTGTATTCTGACATTCATACTCAGGCTCAATTCCTTCTAGAATTCGAAAAGTGTTTCCCCTGCTCAGCTTGAACATCCTGGTGGTACTTCCTAATGGCACTACCCCATAATTGTACTCCTTTCCTATATTTTCTTCCTTGTTCGTACAGAGCTGTATCCTCCCCTTAATCCCCTGTGGTTCACCATTTTCTTTCTACACATAGACTTGTAATTTCTTCTGTGGCCTCCACTTGTGCAACCTCAAACTTTCCTCTGGCTTACTATCTTCGTTAGTTCCCACAGTTTAGATATCAGATTTTCTTGTTCTTCACCTTCCTACATTCCTCCACCCCATGCCCGTACTTCTCTACAATGTGAACATAGTGTTGGTTTCCAATCATACTCCACTTTTGCTCCATTACATTGCCTTTTTCATTTACAAAATTAATTACATCCGAAGGTCCCCATTCATGTCAAATCACCAACATCCTTGCAAAAATTTAATCCCGCTCTCTTCTCTCGTATTTTGATCTACCATAATAGGCTTGCCAATCAGACTCCCTAATTTAATTAACCCCCTTGGACTCCAAAAAAGATATTTGAAACTAATCCCGTAGTCTAACCCATATAGGAACTGCATATAACTCCTCTCTCGTGAATTCCATCTCAGAGGTCCATGCTTTCACAATGAATGGCTTATTATCAAAGTGATAGATTCCCCCTTGAATCACCTCATCTTTTGCTACAGCAGAATCAAATCTAACCAACACAATACCATTCTTCATCATTGCTATTTTATTTATACCCTTTTTCCCAAATCCTCGTATAAACCCCTTAATCACTGTAAAGGGGGGTAAGCCCTCAACACATAAATATACGATCGCATTTTTCCGTAAATCTATCTCTCGTACTAATATCAACTTCAATAGCACATATAGAGGACTCACCATGTTTACTTTCAACAAACTCTAGCTTGAACCCCGCATTACTCATTTTCTGCAATGTCAAACTTTGGTCCTGTGATCGGCTCCTTCTTCATATTCGTCGCTCAACCACCGCCCCATGACATTTTTGCTACTGAACTCCCCGCCCATTCTCCCCATAGGGTTTGACCGCCCTGTAGAGCTTGCAGTACAGTTTCCAACCTGTTCAACCTTATCGGACAGATGGCATTAGGCCAAGTCGGGTGACTCCATTTGCACTTTGGTTGTGCCGCACAAACATGCGATTCATAGCTATGCAACTCCTTTGAAGTATCCGCAAGATCCTATGAACTATTTCTCGGGCCGCATTGTCCCCCCATGCCCGCTTCTCACTTCCCCCAATTTTCCTCCATTTTCCCCTTTCCCTGAAAGTTAATCAACGGTATCCTAGTGGCACCGTCCTTCTTCCGCCGCTGCTCGCCACCTCCGCAAACTCACCGCTTCGAGCCTGGCACTTCGCCCTCCTTCCATGGACGGCGTGATTAAGCTAACTTACGAGAGAACCAAGATGCACCTCCTATTAATTCCTTACTTTGATCTTGCAATTTTTAATATAGCAATTATTATACTATTATTCATCATCCATTAATTTATGATTGTAATTCTTGCACTAGTTTTGAATCAACGGTGATTAAAATATACTCTTTTCCTTAATAAAAATTGTATTGCCGGGTCTCTTTTCCTCCCGTGCTTTCAGCTTAATAATTTAATATGGATAAATAATAAATCATACTAAGTACATTAATTTAAGGTAAATAGGTGATAAAACTCCATGTAGAAAACACACTTCACGTGATTTCATTAGTTTAAGGTACACAAACTGGGCAAATTATTTTTTCCACCAAAATAATACTTTTCAAAAACTAATGCCCCGACTCTCCCACCTACATTGCCAAAAAAAAATAATCTGATTTTAATCAACTGAAATTATTCCCTGGTCAGATCGCCGCAGAAGAACGTATTGATTCTTTGAATTTTCTTTTTAAATTTGTACTTATAACAGAAACAAGATACCACTCCTTTGAAACAGTTGATTGGAAAGTTGAACACTTAAAGACCAATCACTCTGACAATCCAATGGACCATTTGTACATTCGAAATCTGTGTGTCAGATTAGGAATACACCACACTTGGAAACACGGCAATTATCATATTACCTATTTAGTGAAACACAATTCCCCAATTTGCAATAATGTTACAAACCAACCTCGGACGAAATAGGGGAAAATTCCGGAGCAGAACAAGGATCTGGATGTTAAACGCATCTGACAAGGAAACTAAAACCCAGCTGATCCAACGAGTGACGAGTATGATGAATTTTCATCGCCCGTAGGTGCCTGTTCAACAACTCTGCGAGATGTTCCAACATTTGCTTTCGAAAATGTTCCACCATCTAGGTTGCATGTGGCGCAGAGCTCTAAACTCTTCTTTTTACTCAACATCACCGCCCCAGCAAGTTTCGAGATAATCTCAAGTGCTTTATCTAGTTTGTCTTCTGAACAAGAGTGCCATTCTGTTGGAGCACAAGATAAAACTTGCTCAGCAGCTTTTCTACCTGCAAAATAGCCTTAAAACAAATTGTTGAGAAGGTATCCATTCATTGTCATGTTATTAATTTATCTGTTCACTGCTGCTTCTTGTGCAGCTGCTTTCATAGGTAAATTTTGAAACGATGGGAGAGGGTTAGTAAATGACTGAATGCCTGATTGATACATGTGCTCTGGTACTGATGAAATATATCCAAGTATTGCAATTCCAGCATACAGCTTGTTGAAAGCTTTTGATCCTTTTAACTCTATATTAAGAGCTTCTAGAACTCCAGCACAAAACGCTGCAGTCTGCGCTGTTACAGAGAGAGAGAGAGAGAGAGTATAGGCACATCATCAGTATAGCAAGGTTTGTGCAGAACGGTACATATAAGAGCTATGGAAAGATACCAGATACATGAATTAGCTACTATAGGAAAGACCTAGATGAACGTAGACTAACCTCCATATTTAAGAATATCTTTTTGCTGAATAGGTTCTCAATAGTCTGCAACAAAATAGTAACATATCAGTGGCTAGGAAACCTGTCCCATATTGGTTGTTTAATAGTTTTGAAAAGATACAGCGTATTAGGTTACTCCACCCATGGCCTTAAGGTTATTGGTTGGATACTCTAATTCTTTCACATGGCACCAACACCAAACACATTCCTGATATCAGTTACCCAATGTGAGGCCACTCATATAATGTATGTTATCCCATGCTCCATAGCCAGTTCTGAACGTGCGAGGGTGTCAAAATCCCACATTAGTCAAGCATATGTGCTTTTGGTCTTCTTGTATGGTCTTTGGTAAATCCGCCATTATGCTAGTTCTTGAGATTGGGTTAGATCTAAGGCCTCTTAACGTGGTATCAGAGCCAAACTTTGCAAGTTTGTTTCACAATCGTCTTCTCTCAATATATTCTATCACTTGGATCTCTCTCACTTGAGCAAATTGAGCCATTAACTCTCTGCTCTAAGCAAAGCCTATTGGGCTCCCTACTCCAAACCCACTCTTCAGCCTTTTAAGCCACGTCGCTCTTCAATGAAAAAAACGAAAACTAAAGTTTTCTGCCCATGTGCAAACCCTATAGAACTAGGTTACACATGCAGAAGGGTGTTAGAGAACCTCTCAGATATTGGCATAGTAAAAGTTTCTAAATTAGTTAATAATTGTCCTTGGTTTCTCCACCCATTACCTTAAGATTGTAGGATGCTTCGGCTCTTTTATAGTCAGAATAGTGAAACTTGAAGAATAACATAAAGAGTGCTTGCATCAACAAAAATGAGATGGCAAATGAGGACAAACAGAATACTTAAAGGACTTCTTTATAAAATATCCAGAATAAAATGGAATCCTTATAGAAGGATCCGAGAAGCAGACAGTGGTGGTTCCTGCAACGAGCCCGTCTAAAGATGAAGCACAGATTTGAAAAATACCATAGAATCGGACTTGATCATAAATATAGTTATAAATCAAAGGGGTGGAGAGCGTGAGATTCCATTGGCAGGATTCATGATCATCAACTTCTATTATGATGGCAGATTTCACTACCCATTTTAATTCAACTATATTGCAGACTCTAGCAAAATCACATATCACATATAGCTCTGAGATGCTTCAGCATAATGTTCACCACTAAAGATCCTTGTCATTGGATATAGAAAAGTCACTTGACAGGTAAAGCGCTATCTCCACATTTTTCTTCTTTCCAAAGCAGCTACAAATCATAAATTTTTACATGAAATGTTTTTAACTAATAAAAAGAAAATAGATAAATGCTCAGGATACTACATAGACAGTCAAAAAATGTAAATTCACCAGATTGCCGCGATAAAATTTTATGATTAATAAGCATCTTTCATAACTGCAAGAAAAATAACTGCTTCATAAATCATAATGTGATGGTTCTAGAAAGATAAACAGTGGTCTACATTTTAAGGAAAGGGTCGACAATCAACATTTGCAGAAAAGGAATTTCCAATTAAATTTGCTCTCAAAGCTGGGTTCCACAACTCTGTCACACTTCTTGGGTATTTCCGAAGAACCCAAAGAATGTCATTGGAAAGATTGTACTTTAGAACCATTTACATTTTCATCAGTTGACTGAAGAAATTCAAAGCACTGAGTGATGGGCTTCCTCAACGAATCTTGCAAGCCACCAATGGAAATAACCAGTTCTGATATCACATATTTGCTATAGCAACTGATACCAAGTAACTGAAGAACCACTGGAGGATATGAGAAAGCAGGTACCTGCAGGATGGCATATAAAGGCTTGTTTGTCAGATACCAGAAATATAGAAACCAACAAGACAAGGAATTTTAACCTACCCCCCATTTAAGATCTGCTTCACAGGCACTATTTGTTTTAGTCTCTCTCGATGGGGAATGAATGGTACAGAAATTGATTTATTGTGCAAAATTCTTGAAGAACCTTTGCAGCTAACTCTCTAATTTATCCATCTTCCACTGCTTGTTTAACAACGCTTTCCAACTAAACAGGTTGCCATATTTTTCATCAAAAAGAAAATTCATCTGCTAGTAACATTCGTCTCGGCCCAAATGAGGCACAGATCCAAGTTCCATTTGTTCTGGATCTCTGCTTGATAAGCCCTTGAGTCCTCTTTTTGCATAGATATATGTGCATCTCTCAAGGCCATCTATGGCAGCCTCACGAACCCAAGAACCAACATCACCTCTGTTATCTTTAGAGTAATCATCCAAAGCTTTAAATAAAGTCTGCATAACCTCATTCTTTATAAAAACATACAGAGATATGCATTCTTCTGCAGACAATAGATGAGAATGATCTCGTGTCTCGGTTAAAATTTCACACACTGGATACAAGTCCTTTACAGCATTTACCCGTGCTTCAACATCTCTTTCTTCAGGGTTATCCTGTACAGCATAAAGTTGTTCCTCATTTAACATAATGTGCAGCTTTCTCCCTCCATCAGCAACAGTTAATACAGAAGCAATTTCCTTACTCTCAATTTCACAAGCAGCACAAAGCTTAGGAAGTATATCCTTCCATCCTTCGCTTAGAAACTTAAATGGCAAAACACCAAGCGCAAGTGCAGATCCTCGTCTAGCAGCCACATTAGGATCAGTCAATTGCTCAAGGTATCTTGATGTAATGGCATTGAAGCCTTTACTTTCCAAAGGTACAATGTAAGCAGGAATGAAGCTCTTTAATGCTGCAACAGCAGCACTTACAAACATAGTAGTAAATTAGCACCACTCAGAGGAAGCTAATCAACAGGAAACTGACAAAGTCACAAGATAACCTGTATCTGAGAATTAGGATGTCTCAAATTCTCATGGAGCGTATCAAGCAGACTCCGTTTTATTTTTGTCTGTCAATTGACACGAGCTGGAGCGGAAATGCATTCAATGAAACGGGAAACAGCAGAACGCATTATTTCTCCTCCCTTTCCACGATACAGTCGTGCTTTCTCACCTGCAGGAACCACACCAGCAACTTGATTCTGCAGATCTGTAGCGGAAAATAGAGGGATCACAATTAGCTTTGCATAATAAACACAGAAATAGACCATGTTGTAACCCTTAACCAGATGATTTTCTCTTATTATTAAATTAAATAAGAATCTTGGTAATTAAGATTTCAAAATGGTACTCACATAGTAATAGCATGTATGTCACGAAAATTGGGTGTCCATTTGTATGTAATGGAAAGACAATTAAATACATGGCACAAAAACTATGAATAATGAGTTCCTTTAGAATGTAATTTTTCCCAAATTACGTCCAGTTCATCTTGGCTTCATGCTAATCCAAATTTCTGGAACTGAAAGAACACTTCCATTGCTCTTCTTATAATCACTTCTGGGTATTACATACTCCAACCAGTAGCTCACTACTATTAAACTGTAAAAGCTCAGCTATCACTTCCATAATATGGTTATGCTCTCACCCTCAGGATGATCAATTGGGATTGAGGGACTATTTTTAGCTATGCAAAGAAGAAGAAAAGGGAAGCCCATTGCATGAAGTATCCCGAGTTCACACAGGGGGCTGCACCCCATGGGGGTGTGATGACGCAGACTACTCCTGGCGAAGTCAGTGTTGATTTTCAAGGCTCGAACCCGTGACCTATATGTTCGGATACAACTTTACCATTTCTCTAAGGCTCCCCTTATTTGGTTATGCAAAGAAATAACTGCAACAATAAGTCATGACAGGATTGAACAGCTATGACAAAAAAGTTAGACAAATAATTTCACTTAGAATTCATGATTTGATTTCACAACCAATAAGAAAAGAATCATGTTTCAAACATGTATGAATATATGAAACAACAATATGTAGAATTTACTTGCAGAGATTGAGTACAACTCATCATTACAATCTCATATATTTAAATAAGTTGTTTTTTAATGTAGTATAGTTATAGACTTCCAATTTATGAGCAAATTTTATTTATCAGTATACCGAAGAAATATTTAACTCGGGAGGAGGCCTAGAAAAACTAGTATTTATAAACAAAGAGGTAAAGCACTAATATGCATTCAAACCCTTTAAACTATAAACCAGTGCCAACCAGCTTGAACTTTGATCTCACACAAATAACTAAAAGCTTGAAGCTAAAAGAGAGACACCAACCTGGGAGAAGAACATATTCACGTTCATTAGAGCCACACCTCCTTTCTACAGCTAAAGTTGCACC
This sequence comes from Datura stramonium, assembly GCA_018107945.1. Taxonomy (NCBI): domain Eukaryota; kingdom Viridiplantae; phylum Streptophyta; class Magnoliopsida; order Solanales; family Solanaceae; genus Datura; species Datura stramonium. Next base: position 33,646 of record JACEIK010000896.1, read on the forward strand.
ATGACGCATGCACAAATCAGAAGACAATGTGCAAGGCAATAATTTTCCCACAACGGCCTGCTAGCAAAATGTCCAAGATCATACTTCGCAAGAGAAGAAAGGGCATTTGCAGCAAGCTCTCTCAAAGTTTTATCCTATATTACAACAGTAAGGTAACCAATCAAAAAGACTCATCAATGATAGAACTAGCAATTCAAAAGCACATGCGAAAATGAGTGCACAAATAAATAAGTACATGGGCAGCTGGTATGATATTAGGTCTTAATTCTCAGATGTAAGAATGTTATGCATGCATGTCTTAAGCTCAATAGGAAAATGAACCCAAAAAAATTACAAGAAGAAGGTGAAACATTACTAAATGACCCTATAGTTTGCCATAATTAGGGCTACACCTTTAGTTTCCCAACTGAAAGATCTTTACCGTAACCTTCTCTGCTACTGTCTTTTCTGAACAGATATATCGCCAAATTTTATACCTTTAATCCTCTCAAGAATTCCGTGAGAAGAAAATTATGAAGTTCCTAAAAATCGAGAGAGAATGATATTTGTAAACAAATTCCCATCACATTTCTAATCCAATTCCTACTATCTTCTTTCAGTTCCATGACACGTGACAAAATCTCTGTCAGTTTTCACAGTATTCTCTTTGCTAAGGACCAAAAAAGTAGCTTTGGTGAGGAATCAGCTATATGCATCTTATCTTTGATAACAAACTTATATAATGCACCACAGACCACAAATAAAAGGTTCACTCAAGCAAACCATAGACATTATACAAAGAAGTGTTTTTACAACAACATCCCTGAGTGTATCCCACAAATGGGGTCAGGAGAGGGTAGTGTGTGCAGCCTTAGGAAGAAGTGGTTTATCTGAGTAAAAGCTAGCAACGGAGCAAGAAACATACCTTAGTGACAGATTTTGTTGTTCAGAAGCTCATCAACAAAAGTATAAAGATAGCCATCATATTGAGCAATGCAGACAGCAACGTGAAGATAGGAGCTGCACGTGAAGAAAGCGAAAGTAATCAGCTGTGGAGTCACTATATCGATACTATGAGGATAATTTCTTGTCGTCCAACATTCTCTTGAAAAGCAGCAGCTGCTGCTCTTCTACAGTTAACCTGTGAATTAATAACAATGTTGCATCATTTTAATTGGAGGAAGAAGCACCTTGACTGGGAAAGGAATTGATCCCTGTGTTTTCGGTACCTCACGGTCATAGCAGGCCACAGTGAGAAGGTGCGGAGCAAGCTGTTGGAGTATGTTTTTCAGGTCGTATGGTAATATGCACGGCCAAATGCCCAACAAACATAAGCAGCAGCATCACGTACATGGGATCCAATGCTATGTGGACCCCTTCGAATGTCATAATGTAATGCCTGCCACACCAAACTTTCTCTCATTATTAGGCGACAAAAATCCAGCTTCAACGAGGGAAGAGTTGTATGAGGGATAATGCAGAAACAGCTGCAACCATTATCTCATTCGGTTGTCTAGATTGAATATGTTTCAGTAGCTCATCCCAAAAAGAGGTCCACCCATATATCCATTTGTCATGCATACTCATTAATGAACATCAAAAGAGCATGATATGTGTTCCGGATGCCAAGCATTGAATGATAATATAGAAAATCTAAAGGACGGGTGTTTCAAAGGTGAAGATTATATGCTCACAAGTACACACAATTGGGACACCTCGACAATGACACAATACTCAATGATGTGATTTAGATCCATAAGCACACAACAGCTCAAAATATGAGTCCTAAGGGCATCTCTGCTTCTGATTGCCTAACCAAGCATGCTCACGGGGCGTAAACAGAGACCCTTTTTCTCCCTCCTCTCTCTCACTTTCCCTCTCTCTCTCTCTCTCTCTCTATCTATCTATCTATCGCTATCTATCTATCTATCTGTCTGTCTCTATCCTTCATCTTCAGGCAGGAAGCAGTATTATCTGTCCTATTTCTGCAGGGTAAGAATGTTTTCTGCAACAGAACTAGGAGCCAATAGCCTGAAAGAGAGTTCCTGTTAAGATGTTTCACTTGAATACTAAAGTGTATTACATACAGAATTCCAATTAACCTATAAGAATTTCTAGAGAGAGCTTTAAGCTGAAGGAGCAACCGAACAAATGGAGTAGAGCATAGTCAACTTAGGGCTGCCTGCATCTTAGCATATACATTTCCTGGAAGGTAATAAGTAAGGAGAAAGATGAAATTGATGAAGCAAGTTGTGTATCATCAGCAAGTTTATACTCTTTAGAGAAAATTAATTGCTCAATCACAAGGTCCAATGTATGGAGTTAAAGAGGGATCAAAAGTACAGAAAAATTTAGGGAACTTCAGTAAGGACACAACCTTTTATAACAACAGGAATAACTTTTGTGAAAACTAATAGGTAACAGCAATCCTCTACGCGCCAACCTCAGCCAGCGCCAAACAACCACCATGCCATGAACCATCGCCTGTAACACTAGAATACATGCATAACTTAAAACCAAACGAACAATCAAGAAATATTGTGCAAGAGAAATTATTAGCATTACAAAATCTGGGTCTCCTTAATTAATATTTTGTATTCAGATAAAGTGGCTATCTCATAAGATAACAGAAAAATCAATTGGCAAGAAAAACTGAAGTAACACACCTCGCTAGGTGAAAAGAACTCCAGAACAGATGAAAGGATTAATGAGCAGCAGCAACGTGAAGTATCGACGTGCCACCTTTTGCAGTGACCAACGCACAACAGTGGTCCTGTAGTGCCATGACAAAATTTAAGATGCAAAAAGTTGAAATAAAAATAATAAATAGTGGAAATGTGAATAAATAAAAGGAAGCTGTTGTAGCAGTAATAACTGAAACGGAATCAAATGATGCTAATGCATGAGAAGACATAAATCTGTTTATAAAATTGTAACTGCAGATGAACGAAAAAAGAGATCAATTAGCCTGAATGGAAGTCAATAAACAGTCTTTTCTTGTCTCCATAATGAGGACACTAAGAATCTCCAACGGTAAGGAAATACACTTATGACTGTTCGCTTGATGAAGTGCCATTTATTAACCGTTTTTAGAGATTCTTAGTGTCGGCCGTTGTGGAACAACAAGACAATTATTTACTTCTGTTCAAGCAAACTGATCTCTTTTGGCACATGTGCGCATATGCATACAGAGAGAGACACAACCTTTGAATTAAGATATCAAGTTTTCAAATGCACTAGCAAAATGAAAGAGAAATATATGGATATTCTAACTAAGCTTATATGATTCTTCATGACACATAAGGAGGAGGTGAAGGAGCTTTACTAAATAAACAAATAAATAAAATAAACCATCCAAGGAAAACGGATATCAACTTGAATTTTGTCTACAGGTGTCGCACCAAATACTTAAGATTAACAAGGAAAATCAGATAAGTACAAGATGGACGTCACCTCTTTTTAAACATACCGTATCACGCAGTCCCGACAGCAGTAATTCAATTATCTCTTCTACTATATCAGGGACATCCATGTTGTCTTCTTCATGACAGTCTGGCTCTTGATAGAAGTTCGATAGATCGTTGTTTCTATCATTATTGTATTGGTTCGTTTCGATTCTATTGACAGTAACATGCCCTCCAAGCGTGCAGGTTCTACCCTACATGGCAAAACAAGCATTGCTACTACCAATGTACACTCAAGGATACCTATCAGCACAAAGTATTTCAGCAGAATATTGTAAAACGCAGGAATGAAAAACAAAGACAAGTAACCAGTAAACGAACAAATAGAGAAGGAGCTGATAACCATGTTGCTCTTAACTTTGATAAACATCACAGTACTGTAATTTTTTAAATGAAAGATAAATGTTGACAAGGATCGAGAAGATCAAAGAGCATGACAAAGTTCAAATCACATTAAGATCAGTGATGCAATATTAAGAAAAAAGGAGGTTACCTGGTAAAAAATTGCACCTCATCTCCCTATTCCCCCAAAGCACCATAAACTTTTTCTCTTAGAAAGAAGGTAGGACAACTGGTTCCTAGTAATGCTACTACACCTAGTTAACTAGGTAAGTCCACAAGAATTTTGAAGCAGTGCAACCATCACTCTGAAACTAGTATGAAACATTAAACCTCTGTTTTTGCATAATTAACTATCTTACCACATATCGCCATGTCTGATGACGTGGAGGGAGACATATCATCCCAATCCTTTGAGTTAGCTTCACAAGATACTTGCGAAGTAAAGGACTCCGAGCTGCACTGTTGGACTTCATCAGAGCTGATGTGTCATTCCAAACACCAGGAATCACACTAAGCAACACTTTCGGGCTTCCATTCTGCATTTAGAGGAAATAATAGTGTTCTAAGAAGTGAAAATATTAAAGCAAGACTGCAAGTCACCAAATAATGAACGGGTTGAATGACATATTGCACAATTGTGCCACCTAGCGTGAGTACAGCCAAAGATGTCTACATCAATAAGATATTAGACGCAACATGATTGATGTCTCTAATATTCAGCAGCTGCTCTGATATTATGACATCAAGACATGCTTTCAGAGATAACTGAAAGTTAAACTTGGCATTTACTCGATAAAATCCAAATTGATTTTCCAACCCTGTCCATTTCTTTCAAAATTGATTTTCACCACACTCTCTCAGATAATTACCAAAAGAAATTGCTCCTGGAAGAGCAGCTACAAATACTTCATGGTCTGAAGGATGAGGGATGAAAGATGAATTCAGTTCATTCAAATTTGAGGTTGAGCGAACGTCTTAGTTCTAAAGTTGAATCACAGATTCTACAGATAACAATTGTGTGTAAAGAGGCTTAGGAAATAACCAAAATACTGCACAAAGAAAAAAGTGAACCTTGAAAATAGCACCTAGTGCTTCAACTGCACCCAATAGCTGGAAGTGATTGACAACATCATTTGAAAGACGGGACATAACTTCATGTGTCCAATCCACAAAGCTGAAAAACAAAGTTATGGGGGATGCAAATATGTCACTCAAACATATTGTGTAAAAGAATTCAAAAGTGTTAGATAATCCCCAAAGGAGGCATAAAATAATTACATCATATTTACTCAGCATATTTCATTTTAGAAGGTTTTTTGCCTTTTTGCTGCCCAAACAAATAGCATTCTCTGACAAAAATAAAACAGAATGCTCAACAGGCATTATGACAATTTGCAAGAAAGGATGAGGATGTTGTCTGCTGATCGCACATAAAAGTGAATTGCATGTGTCACATAACAAGCAAAGTGAAAATGCAGTAAATTGTACTCCAGCAAGTATCTTGTCATTTCCATTCTCAAACATAAATGTGTATGCATGAAAATGACCAGAAAATATTCATCTACTTTTACGTGTTGTTTTCTATCTTTCTTCTCTTTTTTTTTTTTTTTTTTTGATAACTTTCATCTGCTTGATTGTGAGATTTCAAATCATGAACTGTTAGAAATGGCAAGAGTTTTTAAGTAGTTGGACCTGGTAAAAGCCTTTGCCATATCTGGGCGTGTTAGAAGCCTTGAGAGCAGCAAACCAGATATGGTTCGCATAGGACCCGCATTTGAAAGGTAGTCTTTTGAGAATTCCAGAATTCTTAGTACAAGTGGAGGTGGCTCATCACCTCCAGCATAGTTATTATGCCCAGCACTAGTATCCACAGAAGCTATATCAAAAGGGATCAATACAAGAATGTAGAGCCACAATAGTATCACACACTTAGCCTCCATCTCTCCTGTACTTTCTTGTCGTAATGATGTTCCAGCCAGTATTATGGCATTTCTCCAGGAGAGATACTGCAAGCTCCAGGTCAGAAACCTGATGAGGGAAGAACTTGACAACAGCCTTGTAGCCACAGACTGTTACCAGAGAATATATGATAATACACACAGGCTTAATTACTTCAAGAATCTCTTCCGAGGTAGCAGCCAGTTCGGGACTCCGCTTTTGAACGGACAATGGACATGAGGGGCGAAACCATACTCTCGAGATAAGGCTCCAGTAATTGACCTTGCTCCTGATATTTGTCCATCTGCCAATCATTTCTTTAATAGTCAAACAAATAGTAAATGTACCACCAAATAAATTATTATAAAACTGCATTAGTTTTAAGCAACTGAAGTTTTAGGTATTCTGAAAGCAAACTATTCAAAAGTTCAAGTACTATTAAGAGTTTGGACTTGGCATCAGCAAGAATATAGTATCCTACATCAAAAGTGCAAAAGCGAGCAGAAACTACCAGAAATTTGAACCAATACATTCTTCAAATTTCTTTCTCCACAAAATGAATCTCTTTCACAGTTCCTTCTACAAGCTCATTTTTAGTTATCAAAACCAGCAAAGTTCAAAAGTTTACTCACCAATGATCGATCATATCAGTTAATCATATTATTGTATGGGAAAAAAAATTGGCCTTAAACACCAAATAAAAATACTTCCTGCAATTCAATATATAAGGTGGTGTTTGACTGAATTTGAAATTTAAGAAATAAAGTAAGACTTTTCACATATAAGCTAAATATATAATCCTTATCAAAAATATCCTCAGCACCACGGTCTTCAACATGCCATATTAATTCATAAGAGCGTGTCGTAGAACAAAATAGAAATTTTAATACAATGAACTTCTCCAACATAGAAAGGAGTCAATCTTTTCAGAAGGGTTCAAGGATGTATGAGCGTCATATAAAATAGAAACGAGAGAGAAACTTGATGTTTAATAAACATTGTTCAGTCACAACTGTAAGTTCCAGTTCCTTTGTAGTTTAGTTTCTAATCTAATCATACCAAAGAGAAACTGCTTCTGTGGCCATTGCAGCTAAACTAATGGAGGAGGAGGACGGGAGTCTAAATATATGTCCTGAACAATAAAAACATCAAAATTACGCTCACACACAAACTAGTTCAGCTGGTTATATAAATCTCCATTTCTAATATGCTCCATTTAAGATTCTTTGTTAACTACGGCACAGTTTGTCATATAGGACAAATTAGGAACTACTTAAAACTAGCGCTTTTTAAAATCTGACGCCTACATTTACACTGTAATAAAATCTTTAACCAAACTTAAAAGACTCCAGTCAACACTGTTCACACAAAAGGGAATGTTAATAATAAATCATTCAACCTCTAACTAGTTACTCACACATATACTTCTGGCAACATACCTTAATCTTTAAGTTTCATATGGATTCCAAGAAATGAAAATATGACAATCTTTCTATATGATTGTTTTTCAAATATATTTTCAATTATACAATTGTTAGTTATAATGTTTTTGTTATGTTTAAAAATTATATTTAGTCATAAAAAGTTTTAAAAATGATGCCTGTAAACATTTATGTTATCAATTATTTCATTCAAGGAAGCTGATCTTCAAGCTATGAGGATGAGATTGCTTCTTCTTGTTTTAACCTAATTGAGGATAAGAAAACTACAGTATGGCTATTTGGGGTAGGAATAGTCTTTTCTTATTTCAAATGTTTTTAATTATACAGATTCATTGTGTAGTACAGACCTAAAGGGAGGATGCAACAGATGAAACAATGACTGTTGATTGGATAGGATGAATCATCCTATCAAGTTGTGGGGTCGAATCTAAGATCAGGAAAAGCTGGGTTGTGCAGACGATGGATAAATACGATGAGTCATGGTATCCTCCAACGACTGCTACTCCGTCTCGTTAGTTCGCAATGCATTTTTTTAGGTTTTTAATTAAGGGCATTTTCAACATTCCTATGCTCTAAGGTCGTAAACTACGTTGTTTTAAGTTATTTTATGAATGTATATGGGTTAAGCCCTTCTAGAACATTCATTCTCATGCATGAAAAGTTAGAAAATTGAGAAGGTGATCAAGCTTGTCTTCAAGGGTTTTATTCATCAATTTCCATTGGGCTTCCAAGAAGTGGTGAGATGTGAGATTTGATTTCCCCAGGTATGTAGGGTTATGAATGGTGAATTTTCATACCCATTCCAGTCTCGTTCAAATTCAGAAATTCCTATATAAAAGATCTATGGTTTTTTATCGAATGCATGAAAATTCAATTTCTCTACATGGACTTGATCAAATTGAGTTACTAATATTAAACTATGAATTATGGGCAAGTTTTATGTTGTTTTTCATTAAAAATTAGGTTTCAAGTTTTATAAATCAAATTGACCTTTTATGAAAAGTTCATGAAAGTCAAAGTTTATGATAAATGTTCAAGTATTATAAATTATCGATAATGAAAAGCATGTTTTCAAGTTACCCATGTTTATAAGAATATTTTTGAATTAATTGAGTATTTTAAAGCATGTTAAAGTATTGGGAAATGCCCACATGTTGAAGAATGATTTATGATTTATGAAATGGATCTTATGATTTATCAAATTATGATATTGGCCGACAAAAATGGCCTTTGATTCTTGGCTAATCATGTTTTAATGGGGATCAATGAATGATAAATGTTTATTTAGCCATGAATCTTAATGAATGATGTTATTGATTTATATANATTCTTCATCTAATTAGATAGATTAGATAAATGATCTAGCAATGATGACATTTCTATTTTGTTTACCGAATCACATGAAATTTTACCCAACTCCATATCTGGAATGTATGAAATACGTATGAACGGAGGAAAAAAGAGAATTTTCTACTTAAATTGTATTGGAATTTTCAACAGATACAAATGGAAAGAAATTGATAAAACATCCCTAGAAACAGACTTCTGCTACTTAGACATCTGAGCAATAGATTTCATATCTGTTGCAATAGATTTCATATCTGTTGCAATAGATGCATACATCTGTTGAAAAAAAGCAAGAACATGGTAAATCTGTTTGAAATTACTGAATAATATATCAATAACTTAAATACATCTGAACAGATGTGAAACTGATAGTAAACTTAAAATATAACAAAATATTTATCATCCATCACACAATTCACTAAAAACATAAAAATGCAAATATAGAAATAATTGTTTGAACCAACCACAACCATAATTTAAAAATTTGTTGTCAATTTCATAGTCCCACATTAAGGCTCCAATTCCTTCTGCATCACCCCAACAACCCATATCCTCTGCATTTTTGCCATAGAGTTGTCGTTTAGCAGAGTGTTTGGAGTTGTCAAACTGGTGCCGATTAGTAAATGCTCAATAAAAGCAAGTCAGTACAATGTGCACGTACTACCAGTTTCATTTTGGGGAAGATTTTCTTTCCTCCCAGTAAAACTCCATCTTTCATTTAGCAAATTTTCGGGCAAGTGATTGAACATGCCACTCTGCTTTAATAGCTTTGGGAATAATTCTAAGATAGACTCAATGTCACAAAGAAGTTTTCATCTATATAAACTAGAATATTGCAATCATACACATTTATGACTCCCTCCTCCATTAAGATCTCTAGAGTCACAAAATGTTTCACATCAAGTTCATCACAGTGAAAATCCTCTTAGCACCAATCCACTGACAGCCACCTGGATAGGGCCTCTTACCTCTATAATAATCGAGCATATCATCATCCCATTTAAGTTCAGCAAGACTTTGATCAAAGGGTAAGGCACCAGAGTTGTCTCTGTGTTACACAATTTTTTGTATCTCTGACAAAAAATATTGTAGAAGTTGAGGTTCAAAATTCTATCTTTGGAATCATAGTGCTTAGGGAAATTGAAGTGCCTCAGACACATGAGCAGTAGGACTTCATCAACATATTGAAATAATAATGAAGAAACAAATGTGACTTTTGTTTCTACAAGTTAGAACATATGTCTTATATGTTTCCATCTGTTGCAATTGTTCCAACAGATGACAATCAGTGTCTACAAGTTGAGCAAGTTGCAACAGATGTCTTATTTGTTGAAACAAAATGTCTTAGCTGTTGCTCAACAGATGTCACATCTATATCTACAAGTGGAACAACTTGGAACAAGTGTCTTATCTGTTTACATAAGTTGCAATAACTGACAAAATTATATAGCTTGAGCTTAGAAAACTTAATAGAGTCAATCCACCACCAGGTCATGCTTGTCATGATCTTGAAGTCACTTGAGTCTAACTCATGCATTGAGTAGAGGACTGGTTTAATCTTCTTGGCTTTGAGGATTTCTTTAAACTGCTTCTTCTTTTGGACATTTATAAGTTTGTAAATATTTACTTTCTTAAGGTCAATATCTACTGGCCCAACATTATGAGGAAGTGGAGTAGCAACTTTTCTAACTTTAATATTAGACATTGCCTTTGAAATTGCTTTTCTCCTCTTCCTAATCTCAATTGGAGTATAGGGATCTGAAATCCTCTTTGATGGATTGACACCCCTCTTAAATGTGAAATTGTTGATAGCTACTGTCGATTTATTAACACTCTTAATCAATTCATCATGATTTTCTTTACAAATTACATCGACAAGCACAACAAAACACCTTAGAGGTGCCGACATCAACAAATGATTGTCTTCTCATCCTATATGAAGGATCTGTTGTATACCCACTAAAAGAAGTAAATCTACCATATCCATCACTGTTATGACCATCATCATGGTCATCTCTTGTTTCACAAAATTCAAGATGAGCATTAGTACCGAGCTCATCACCAACAACCTCACCACCAACAACACCATCACCCTCACCAACATAATCCTCGCCAACAACACCAGCACCATCACCAAGAACATGCTCACCAGCCCCGAGTGCTTTCCTTTTGATGGCTGTTGCAACAAATCACATCTAAGAGGGGTGTCAATCCATCAAAGAGGATTTCAGAGCCCTATACTCCAATTTAGATTAGGAAGAGGAGAAAAGCAATTTCAAAGGCAATGTCTAATATTAAAGTTAGAAAAGTTGCTACTCCATTTCCTCATAATGTTGGGCCAGTAAATATTGAGTTTAAGAAAGTAGACATTTACAAGCTTGTAAATGTCCAAAAGAAGCAGCAGTTTGAAAAAATCCTCAAAGCCAAGAAGAGTAAACTAGTCCTCTACTCAATGCATGAGTTGAACTCAATCGACTTCAATATCATGACAAGCATGACCTGTTGGTGGATTGACTCTATAAGTTTCCTAAGCTCAAGCTATATAATTTTGTAAGTTATTGCAACTTATGCGAACAGATATAGCATAAGTTGCAACAGATTTAACATCTATTGCAACAGAAAGACATCTGTTCCAAGTTATTCCACTTGTAGATACAGATGTGACATCTGTTGCAACTTGTAGATACTGATGTCTTATATGTTGGAATAGTTGCAACAGATTTCACATTTGTTGCAATAGATGTCCCATCTGTTTTAACATATCAGACATCTATTTCAACTTGTAGAAACAAAAGTGACATCAATTTCTTCTATTTTTATTTCAGTATGATGAAGTCTTACTGTTCATGCGTCTGAGGCATTTCAATTTCCCTGAGCATTATGATGCCAAAGATAGAATTATGGACCTCAACTTTTACAATAACTTTTGTCAGAGGTTAGATAGAGTTGTTGCTTAGATGTGGAATATGTTGCAACATGTTCATCATATGCTTGATTTTCAACAGACGGTGAATCTGTTAAAACAGATGTGGAATCTGTTGCAACTTCTTCACCATCTACTTGATTTTCATCATATGGTGAATATGTTGCAACAGATGATGACATATGCTGATCACTAAATATAGTTAAATTTCATTTGTTGATTACTAGATATGGTTAAATGAAGCAATTTTCAACATAAATATTTGATTCTTTTCGATATAGATGCTGAATTGTTTGCAACAGATAAGACATTTGTTGCAATAGATTCATAATTTGTTTGATTACTCTCAAAAGATGTGAAATCAGTTGCAACAAATGGTGAATATGTTGCAACAGATGTGGTATCTGTTGCAGTAGATGTGACATTTGTTTGATTATTTCATCTTAGATATGAAATCAGTTGCAACAGAAGATGACATCTGTTGCAACATGTTCACCATCTGTTGAAACTCAAGCATATGGTGAATGTGTTGCAACAAATTTTAAATTTGTTGCAACTTATTCCACATTTGTTGGATTATTTTCTAGCAAATTAGGAATCTGTAACATGACAGTGCAGTGCAAGATTAACAAGATCATATAAACCAAGTTTTCAAACACCAAGAACTGGAATATCATAAATTCAAGTTCAGAAAAACCAATAGTAATTACTATTACTATTAATTGGAGCAGTTCGATCTGGGCATGTAGTTCTTTTGTGGCCAATCATTTTACATATGGAACACTTGTTTTTTCTCATTAGAAATGATTCCCCAATTCCACACCTTCTCTTTGTTCGCCTTCTTCCCGATTTGCTTGGGTCAACATGGAGAGGAGGTATTTCTCTCGCTAAAATCTCCTAAGGAACATTCCAAGATTCTTCAAAAGGCACATGATGAATTTCCTCACAGTATGCAATTGTGTATTTCTTCACCGAATAATATGGAGACGAGTACTCATAAATCCTCCTTCCAAAGTCTTTACCATATTGGACTCGGAGTGCTGCCATAGCATGTGGACAAGGTATTTTCTCCGAGTCAAACTCTACATGTACAAGCAACTTCACCATGACCGGTGATACTGAACTTGTAGTTGGCAATCTGATGGGTCAATAACTTGTTCCCTAAGTTGGCGAACTTTGATATTTTTTTTCCATTAAGGGAACAAAGATGGTTTGGGGAGTTGATGAACTCCATACGCCTCTGGAGAAATTTTTCTACAAACCTTTTGTTTATTTCATTAAATAGAGCGATAATGGGAACTTCTCTTTCAGTATTGAAAATTGCGTTCACCGACTCAGCAATGTTTGTTCTCATAATATTATACCTATACAAAAAATAATCACTCAGTAAAGTATAAATTTAAAATAGAATCAAACAGTTAGGTGTAAATACCTATTTCTCGGGCAGAATGCCCTGCTCCATCTGTGAAATCCAACAAGTTCAAGATGTTCGGCTGCCCCGGATACCATATGCCTTATTTGATTGAAATGGTCATTGAACACATCTATGTTGAACACTTTTGTTGCTTTATAAAAATGAGATACAACCTTCGAATTGTGAAAGTTGTTTCAAATATTTTTCCCAAGGTGCATCATGCAACAATCATAATGAGCGTTTGGGTAGACAAATGAAACTGCCTTTCTAATACTTGGATGCCTATTAGAAATTATGCATAACTCAATGGTATCATCTACATAGCTTCTCATTTGTTTAAAAAGATATTGGTACGAGGCATCACACTCCTTGTCCACTACACAAAAAGCCGCCGGAAAACTATGATTCTTTGCCTCTTGTGCCACAGCTGACAACAAGACTCCTTCATACTTGCTTCTCAAGAATGTCCTGTCGACGGCTATGAATTTTCTCATTTGCGCAAAACCACGCATCCACGCTGCATAGGCTACAATAAAATACTAGAACTTTCTATTTTCATCAACCTTCAATGCCGTCCTACTTTTAGGATTTGCGGATCTAAGCATATATTGGTATCAATCAAGCACTGCATACCCGTGCTCATGTATTCCCCTAACCAAATACTGTTGCAATCTCCCTACCATTCCCAAGCTTTCAATAACTTACCTTACAATCCAATTCTGTACGATTTTGATGACCCATGTCTTTTGTAAATGAGCCTTTACCGTCGGGGAAACTATGTTTGAAGTATTCACTGATGACTTTTGCAGTGGCGTGCGGATTATGGCTCGTGCTCAGAACCACATGTGTGATACTTTATGCAAGTTTTAATACAGAATCTGTCAGAACTTAAAAGCTTCACAGCCCTCAGCCACCACTTGCACTCCGAATATACATATTTAAAACATTACACTGTACGCGAATTAATCACCTTGAGTCTAAATTTTTTAAAGCAAGCAATTTTCAACGAAGTTGCATATTCTTCCTTGTTCTTGAATGACATTCCCTTATAGAAACCTGTTTCAACATCTTGGACATGGTTGGACTGTATTGATTGAGAAGTGCCCAGTGTATTACTTGCAGCAATAGGTGTAGGAGTTGGGTCATCCTCACAGTCTGGCCCAACCAATTCAACACCACTTTCATTATCTGGAACCTCTTCCATATCCCCACCATTTCCAATTCATCATTTAATATATCTTGTTGGTCTTGAGCTAAATTGTGGTTCCCTATACCTTTAAAATGGGCCTAACTGCATCACTCAGATAAGCACGCAAATGAACCTGATCGCTTATCCTAAATGGCAAGCCCCTCTAGTTTTCGAAAGCGTTGCGCATCTATACCCTTAAAATGGGCCTAATTGCATCATTCAGATAAGCACGCAGATGAACCTGAGCGCTTATTCTAAATGGCAAGACCCTCTAGTTTTTGGAAGAGCTGTGCATATATGTGATGACAAGAATTTTTTGGTTGACAATTTAATTTACAGTAGCTGATGATTAAGTTCACAAAATCATCATACACAACATCCCTTTGGACAGTCATTGCTATCATTTCTAACATGTCACTACCCTTCTAATGCCAAATAACTCGATTGTTATTTTCGATCCATTCACCATGACAATCAATCCCTATTGTTATTGAGTCCTCCATTAATGGTACCTGAAGATACTTTGTTTAGAAAAAATGGGTAATGATAGTATAGTAAATTGAGTGGCTATTCCAACAACTAAGTGATTTGTTGCAACAAATGTGGTAGTTGATGCAATAGATCACTTGTTGGAGACAACTTCTGGTTTTGTCCTGTTTTGCCAAAAGCTGTAACATATTCCAACAACTAAGTGATTTGTTGCAACAACTAAGTGATTTGTTGCAACAGACGAGCTAGCTGTTGCAACAGATGACTTAGTTGTTGCAACAAATCACTTAGCTGTTGGAATATGTTACAGCTTTTGGCAAAACAGGACAAAACTAGAAGTTGTCTCCAAGCTGTTGCAACAGATCACTTAGTTGTTGGAGACAACTTTTGTTCTGTCCCTGTTTTGCCAAAGCTGTAGCATATTCCAACAACTAAGTCACTCAGCTGTTCAAGACAGCTTCTGTTCTGTCCCTGTTTTGCCAAAAGCTGTAACATATTCCAACAACTAAATCATCTGTTGCAACAGATGAACTAGCTGTTGCAACAGATCACTTAGTTGTTGGAGACAACTTTTGTTTTGTCCCTGTTTTGCCAAAAGCTGCAACATATTTCAACAGCTAAATTATTTGTTGCAACAACTAACTCGTATGTTGCAACATATGACTTAATTGTTGCAACAGATCACTTGGTTGTTGGAGACAGCTTCTGTTCTATCACTGTTTTGCCATAAGCTATAACATATTCTAACAGCTAAGTCATCTATTGCAACAACTAAGTAATCTGTTGTATCCGCTATTGTAAATCAGTACAAAATGAGCAGCTATACCCAGATGAATAGTTGAATTTAAGCAGCATCATTTTACTTGCCAAATCACCTATGAAGTAATGCCCAATGCTACACGAATGAAACTTGGTCTAAAAACTATGTAAACTGGAGCAACAAGAGAAGAAGAAGAAGAAAGGAGGAGAAGTATTTGGTAGGTAACATTGATGAAGCTACCGCGAAGGCTATGAACTTAGAAATGAAGAAGCAGCAGCAAGCACGAGGAGGAAGGAAATGGCAGAAATGGCGCGAAAAGAGAAGAAGACGAAGAAGAAGCAGTAGCATCGGCGCAAAGAAAGAGGTCTCAAAATGAGTCAAAACTCATTAATCACTAATCTAATGTTTGTCACCTCAATAAAAACAAGTTAAGTTACTAAAACTTAAATTTGAAACCTTTTTATCACCTTAATTAACTTTACCAATTAACTTAATTATAACTTTTAAGTGGGCTTTGATCTTGGCTGGTCAAAGTTGTCACCATTATTAATTTTAAGATTTAAAAGATGCCTTTTGCTCATTTTTGTCATTTTACCATTATTTGATGCCAGAAGTCTCTTTAAAAAAGAGAGAAGTTTCAGTCTCGTTAAGCTGCTTGGTTGTTGAGAACTGCAGTTGCTATAGTAGCTGCAGTAATTTTTCTTTCTGTTTATTTGTTACCAAAACGGTGATGGTTAATTTGGAGTTTTATCCATATAATGTGCAGGTAATACTTACAGATGGTGACTTATCAACTTTAGCAAACATGAAGCTCAACTTGGAGTTAAATCAGCTGGCCACTGATATGTTAGACCATACACAAAAAACCAACACGGTTAGTGGTCATTAATATTTGCTTATTTGTGTGTTGTTTTTTAACTTACTATTCTTAATTTCTTCCCGTTCTATTCTGTATTTATGAGTTTAAGTTGGCTAGTTTTACAATCATTGGCTTCTTGCAAACCTGCTTGGGTAGAACTGATGGAGATTCATGCACTTGCTTATTATCTATAACCAAAAGAAATGTTGAGGCAACACCTGTCAATAGTAGAATCATTGTAATTTTACAGTTGGGCGTAATTTATGAGCGTTGATGTCCTATAATGCTACAATCTCAATTTCTTCAGCAGTCCAAGGCGTTAGGTTTTTGGGTTCTTAAAGCAATTTTTCAAAATAATTTTTTTAATGATGGTTTGTGGGTCAGTTTGCATACATGTCATCTATTTCATCATTACCTGCAGGCTGCTATGTAACTCCACCCACTGAGGATTAGCTCGATTTGCTACTCCTATAATTTGACTCTACGCTAATCTCACATGGTATTCGTTCCACCTTCATCAACCATTATATTGCACCTTTGGATATGTTCTCTAAGCATACGTTGATATCCAATCATGGAAGTCCAAATAGTTTTGGGAAATCATTTACCATTTAAGTTGAATCGATGTTATAGGGGATGAAAATCTTTAATTATATTCTTCTTATCCACTTCTGCGTGCAGCACAAAGTATATATACAAACAGAAAAAAGGAAAATGAAGAACAAAGAATTCAGAGCGGGACCAGGGACTAGTAGGAATATCTTCCATATTTTATTTCTTCTGGCTACTATCATGATAATACCCCACTTCAAATTTTTTTCTATTTATACCAAAAAATTTACTGCACTTATGGAGGTCAAAATACTTGGTATGATCGCTTGACTGAGAAGGAAATACTGGTGGCCAGCAAGATGTTCACGTACCGCTATTATCACTATCTTTACTTAATGGATTTTCTTGGACTTATGTAAGAATTATGCCTTATATTTATAGACATGTATAGGCGTCGTCCTCTCTCTTGCCTGGCTAGAGAGATCAAGTTAGCAAGGAATTCCTTTTGGATAATGGAAGGCCGGTGGGAATTTTATTTTATGGCCCGCATTTAATAGTTTGTTATGCTATTTTGTTGATGAAGAAAGTTTTTGCACATATAGAAGTTTCTCGCGGAGTTAGCTTCCACAGGTGATTGTGCTCCGTTCAAGTGAAAGCACTATCAAACAGATATAATTTACTTTTGTTTATTCATTCTTCATATCTAGAAGCTGACTGTTACTGGATTTCTTTGTTTCCATCATAGTTGCAAATATATTTGTGAATGAAGCTGAGCATCCAACCCAAACCTTAAGGCAATGGATGGATCGGTGTAGGAAATTATAAACTCTTTTGGAAACCTTTACACAGCCAACGAGGAACAAGTATATCATTCTCTAACACTTTTCGACACGCGTAACCTCCTTCGAGAGCTTACACATGCATTTGAGTTTTTAAAATATTTTTTGTTTTTATTTTTTGAAGTAGAGAGAGAGGAGACTCAACAGAAGTAAGCCTGGAGTAGAGGAAGATAGATTAGGCTCAATATGCTAATATGTGAGCCTGGAGTAGTGTCAGTGGCTTGATGACTGAATTGAGAGAGAGATAGAAAAGCCAGGGCAACCCCATGGATTGGTTGAGAGAGGGAAGTCTAAGAGTGACAAAACATGAGAGAGGAGGTTGTGGAAACGTCTCACAAAATTTTACCCTGATACCATGTGATCGAATCTGAGTATCCAATCCAAAACCTTATGGCGATGGATGGAGTAGCCAGAACATTATAAACCCCTTTGCAGACCTCCACACCACCCAGAGTGATAAAACCTGAAGAGAGGAGGTCGTGCAAATGGGCTCATAAAGTTAGCTCTGATTACGTGTGAAAGAATCTGAGTATCCTGTCCAAAACTTTAAGGCAATGGATGGAGTAGTCACGACATTATTAACCTCTTTTTCACACGACCAGTGAAGGACAGGTGCAGCATTTTCTAGCAATATATACTGTAATAGTAGGCTTGCCTAGATGGAGTGATTATCTAAAAAGAACATTTGTATAAATAGTTTGTAGTTTGGTTGGATGAAGAACTTGTTCTTATTGTCAGAGCGAACACCGTGTGGGGTCCATATTAAAATAAGAAAAAGTTTAAAAAAAAGAAGAGAGTCCTACTATTTTGGTTGCAGAACAAGTTGCAAATGCAAATAGGCAAATCTGATTGGTTGAAAGGGACGGTAGCTTTTACTTTAAATAGAAGCCTTCTGTTTCATTTTTTGATACACCATTTCAAAGAGAAATACAGAGAGAGTTGAAGAGCAGTTCACAGACAGTGATATAAAATAGTATGTGAAGAAAAATAGAGAGTGGAGTGGTGTTATATAGAGGTGTCTAATATAAAAAAGTTGTTTCTTTTGGGTTTGTAGTAGTCTTTTGAGACTACCAAGTGTGTTAAATTTCTTACTATAATGATATCGTATTGCTCCTCTCGAGTATTATAATTCTCCACATTGAAAGGCTTGGTATCCTTGTTCTTGTTATTGAATGTGGATGTTATTCTTGTGTGGGATTATTATTTCCCAACACACTGCACATGAAAACAATTGTCTCAAGATATTTGTTGAATTTAAACCTTATTAAATATTAAAAAGGTCCTTGGACTATTTTATTTTTTTGGGAACCTATGAAGATTCCCTCCATGATTGGTTCCTATTGCTGCTAGTGTAGTCCATGGAATCTTTCTTCTAGTTTTTGATTCTTTGACGGCTTGCTTCCATTCCAGGTGAATGTAATTGACTGCTATTGTCTGATGTTCACATGATGTACTCAAAGTGACAAGAGTTGCTTGGAAGATGAAAAAGAATTTCCAACATTTTATTGTGGCTCCTGAAAAACGAGTCACTGTGAGATGAGGACATTAAGTTTTCGTAGTTATACTATGCCTCAATTCCAAGTACGGATATAGTATTTTGTGTATATGCCATGTTTTTTGAGGCGAATTGTTAAATGTTTGTCATTGGAAACTGGAGTTGCTTTTAATACAACAGAGGCCATTAGCATAAACCTGATGTTAGTGAGTTTCACAAGTTGAGCCTTTTGATGTATCTAACATTTAGTTGTTTAAGCACTTGTAAGCTTTTCGGTACCTTCTTGATACTGTTTTTTTTTTCCAGTGAAGTACTAAAGAAAAAAGTACCTAAAATGTCTAGTAGAGTAAGCATAAGTAGCAGTTAAGACATATCTTTTTGGATTCAGGTGCAGTGCTTGTATTTGCCGTGGGAGTCTGCCACAGAAAATGAGCTACGTGAATTCATGCCAGATATAGTGTGAGTAGTTCCTCTCAAGTTTGTTTTAGTTATTTTTAGTACCTCGGGTATTACTTTCCTTTCTTGTAATTCTTTAATCTTGAGGAATGGACTTGCAGATTTTACTGTTAGAAATATTGTGGAGAACAATAACTCAAAAACAGATGAATTTTAAAGGCCATTCGAGTTAAGAAACTAAATGACCAAATGCTGCAGTATTTGGTATATTATAGTAAATCTGAGTATCCTCCAAAGGGGTTGTGGTATTAACAGAATTTAAATATTAGATTACGAAGAAGATAGATATCCTCGACCGAGTTCCATGTCTTAGTATCATGGTGCGCTCATTAGATCTGGCTTTTGACTTTCATCTTTAAAGTTTGGGTGCAGATGTGATATATGATCCGCGGTGCCTACCACACCTTGTTCGAGTCCTCGCGGTTCTTTTGAAGCGGGAAGATGTAAACCTACATCATTTGGATAATGGCTGCAAGGACTGTCCACCTGACCGGAGATGTTTCGAAGGTAAAGAAAATAGTTCAGCAGGTGCCCTTGATGTTTACATCAGAAAAGAAGAAATAAATGGTGATCTTCATGCTGAGCATTTGTCACCTGGAGTAGAACAAGGGCCTGTTGCATATATTGCTTCAGTAATTCGCAATATCGACACGTTCAATTACTTCCTTTCATTGGCAGAAAAAGAACAGTTAATTGTATCAGACATCACTGAAACGATGAAGCCACTTGATTTGCTTCCTTATGTAAAATCATACCAGCGTTCTAGCATAAGGATGTTTAAAATTTCATATTTGTGCAAATAAGGCTACTATGTAATTGTTTAATTAGACTATTACAGAAGGCGGAAGCTTTTCTTACGAGGTACAAATAGAAATATCTCTTTATTTGATTTGTTACGAAATCAACCATAAGAGTGTTGACTATGCTTCAATTCTGAGTTTCATATTACTCTTTCCAAGTGTCACAAGGAAAATGTTAAACTATATCATGGTTATATGTTATCATATTCATCCTCTTTCCCATTTTCGGGTTATAGTCAATGGATAGCTATAGCTTTTTGCATAGGTTGGATGCTTGTTTAAGATCATAAAGTGATCGGTTGAGATGGCAAATAAAGATAGAATGATTTTTTAAAAATGAATTATCAGCACCTTGAATTGTAGTATCTAAACTTGTTTATCTGAGTTTTGAACTCTAAGGAATGATAGTTTGAGGAACTCAATATTATAGTCCCCCAGGTACTCTCCAAAATGCTGACATACTCATGTGGGATCCTTCAAAATTAAACTAATTTTGAAGGATCTGATATTTATTGATATTTTTAAAGAGGTTGAATTTATGGGTTTATCATATGTATAACTTTAGCACATACCTTGTTTATGTATTAAAAACTTCACCAAATAAGTAAAATAATAAATTTTGAGTCTAATAAGTCAAATAAATTAAGATAAAGTTTGGAATTCAGATTTGCAAAATATATATTCTGAATTCATTTTAAGAATACTCTCATCTAGGCTCATATTGTGTCAAGATTGAATTATTATGCTCATGCTTATAATATCGATTGAAAAAAGGTTTATAGCGATCTTTATCCAAATAGTTGGCCAAATTCGCTGTTCACTTCTTCTGTAGTCGATATACATAGATTATATACTAATTACACTTATATCATATATGAATTATAC
>JACEIK010000896.1:130266-146370 GCA_018107945.1 Datura stramonium
AAAAAAAAAAAAAAAAAAAAAAATGCTCAACCTCTTAGCTATCATTAGTCCACTTTCAAACTTTTAAATTGTTTAACCACATTCTTCTCCCTCCTCAAATTTAGTCCACACACTCTCTCTTTCTCTCTCTCTTCCCGTCCCCTATTTCTTAATCAATCATCAATTTTTCTTCTATTACAAAATCAAAAGCAAGGAAACTCCACAAAAGTTGAAAAAAGAAAAAATATTACTACTACCATTTCTTCCAACAACAACCTCCAATAAATTAGAAGATTCCCATAAATATAGTGCTAAAGTTTCAATACCCTCTATCTTCTTTCCTTTTTTTTTTTCTTTCTTTTTTTATTAAAATCAATACCCTCATCACCACCTTCATAGCCACCCTTTGTCTTTCTTTTCTTCTCATCTCCATTTCCACTATCAACAACCAAACCTTCATAAGTGAAAACAACAAAAAAAGGATTTTTTCAAACCCTAATCCTCAGCTTTTCCCAGAAAATCCTAGATAATTTGGTGATTTCATTTGAAAACAAGAAATACCGAAACTGGGTGTTGCTCAAATCTCCAAGATTTGGCAAGTGTAATGTCCCAAATGAAGCACATTGACAATATCCCATCAACCCCAGGAAAGTTCAAGATGGAAAAGTCTCCTTACAATAGGCTAAGGATGCATTTTTCCTTAGCCAAGCTGACATTTTGGTCGTTTGTATTCTTGGGGTTGATCTTTGTATTCTTCTATAGATCACCAGCTTCTTCATCCCCTGTTTCTTCAGATCTCTCTAGGAGATCTCTCAGAACCAGCTCCTATGGCGGTCCAGCTTGGGAGAAGAGGATTAAAGCGTCAGCTAAAGTAAGGTCACGTAATGGTATTTCTGTATTGGTTACTGGTGCTGCTGGCTTTGTAGGAACTCATGTTTCAGTTGCCCTTAAACGCCGTGGCGATGGCGTATTGGGTTTGGATAATTTCAATGATTATTATGATCCCTCGCTCAAAAGAGCGCGCCAAGCCCTCTTAGAGCGAACAGGGGTTTACGTTGTTGAGGGTGACATCAATGATGCCACCCTCTTGAAGAAACTTTTTGATATTGTTCCATTTACTCATGTAATGCATTTGGCTGCACAAGCAGGTGTACGTTATGCCATGGAAAATCCTGGTTCGTATGTGCATAGTAATATTGCTGGTCTAGTTAATGTTCTTGAAATTTGCAAAAGTGTCAATCCTCAACCTGCTATTGTGTGGGCATCATCTAGTTCTGTATATGGATTGAATACTAAGGTACCCTTTTCAGAGAAGGATAGGACAGATCAGCCTGCTAGTTTGTATGCTGCAACTAAAAAGGCTGGTGAGGAAATTGCTCATACCTATAATCATATATATGGGCTTTCTTTAACTGGATTGAGATTTTTCACCGTTTACGGACCGTGGGGTCGGCCAGATATGGCTTACTTCTTTTTCACAAGGGATATCTTGAAGGGAAAGTCGATTCCCATATTTGAGGCTGCTAATCATGGCACAGTAGCTAGGGATTTCACCTACATCGATGATATAGTGAAGGGATGTTTGGCAGCATTGGATACTGCTGAGAAGAGCACTGGAAGTGGTGGGAAAAAGAAAGGCCCTGCTCAACTGCGGGTGTTCAATTTAGGCAACACATCCCCTGTGCCAGTTTCAGATCTGGTCAGCATTTTGGAGAGGTTGCTAAAGGTGAAGGCCAAGAGATTGGTGATGAAGTTGCCAAGGAATGGGGATGTGCAGTTTACTCATGCGAATATAAGTTCGGCCCACAAGGAGCTTGGATACAAGCCTACTACTGATCTACAGACGGGATTGAAGAAATTTGTTCGATGGTACCTCAATTACTATGGTAATGGAAAGAAGAGTGCCCAGTGATTCATTCTTTGGACTGTGCGGTAGGACCATTCAATTGTTGTTCATTTTGATTCTATGATTGTTTTTAACACGTCTCCGATTGTTGCCCTACTTTCTTGCTTTCTAAATCTTGATGATGCCATATATGGAGCACATCAGATCCCACTGATGACAAAGTTTTGTGGTGAATGCACATTTGTGATGGGCAATTTGATCTATGTCAAATGGAACCTGAAACCAACTTTTATTACTTTTGGAATGTAATTGTTGTAGTTTTATCAATTTTTAGGATTCAGGATTGATAGACCACTGCTGTTGATGGACAGCGTATGTATCATCTTTATTAAGTAGTAATAAGAGTAGTAACACATGATAGTTCCACAGTTGGTTTCTTCCATAGATTTATTTTTTGGTTAGGACATTTCTGAGATCATCCTTTTACATGAATGATGAGGTTGTATATTTCTTTCTTTTGGCGGTTAAATAAGATTCTGTTCTTCGTTTTTATGTATTTTGTTATTCTTTTCCCTGTTTGTTATTTCTTTATGAAAAACGTGTGCAAGGAATAAGAAGCACCATTACAAACTGACAGTTAAAGAAGCCTAAAGAGAACCCCCGCAACACTCCAGCTCCTCTAGATTCTATGTTTCCTTTCCTTTTGAGTATGCAGGACCCTAGCTCTTAACCAGAAAACTAGTTAATACAGGATCAAGGAGACAAAATTTGTCTTTCATCTCCTTCTACCTTTACATTTTATGTCTGCAAGCTAGAATGATTCCTCAAATGTGCTATACCCATGAATAACTAATCGGTTTTTGGAAATTAGCTTTTGCTGTCTTTCTTATGTTGATATTGTAGAAAACTTGTTGATGGCTCATACAAGTTATCTGGTCCATCTATTGAAACATCAAAATGTCTTGAACCTATTTTTACTCCTCGTCCATGGAAAGAGAGGAAAGTAGCACGTGTGACTAACTTCCATCTTCACCTTCCATTTGGAAGTGAGCTTATTTTACACAAATATCCATTGCATTGACTATTTGGGTAGTTACAGCACTAATCCAGTTTGAAGAAGTAGCAATACTATAGAATGACTCCTGAAGGTACTACTCCTCTTGGAGTTCTAGCTGTTGAGACTAATTGTATCTAGGTATTATCATCAACTTTAGTTTTAGAAAGTTGCAGTTCTGGTCTATGTAACAGGTGGATCAAGATGCTGATGCAGTAATGTAAATTTGTGATCTTTTATCTGTCAAATATAAAATGAGAATTTCTGAATTCAGCACTGAGATGTCAAAGCTTGAGTGCTCATTTACCTCCTCAATCCTGATCCAAGGAAGTGGGAACTTCTAGAAAATAGGAGTTCAGCTAAATTTCTGGTCCTTCCATGAGGTTTATGTTGTATTAGAATTCATCTGAACTTTGTTTTGATCCATTTCATAGCATGAGATATATCAGGTTTATTCATTCTCTTTTTAAGCATTTTAGGATCCTCTCGAGCCTGTAGCGAGAGTTTTCCTTAGATTTCATTGTCTTCTTCCCATTTTTCACACATTTGGGAATCGCTTGTGGCATTTCTGGCATCTGAAGCAATGAAAAGAAAAGTTTGTGCATCTTTCACATTGTCATCGTTCTTGTTATTCAGTTTGCGGATCATGTCTAATCACGTGAATTCTCGTTTAGCAGCTTCAATATTAGGAAAAGTTTATCATAAACTGGAGTATCTTGTTTTCAGTCTGAGCAGCTTATTAGTTAAAATGAACTTCAACCAAAAGACTTACTAGTTCAAAATATACGATATACTAGTAGTTTTTGTTTCCCCTACTAGGATGAATCTTTGACAGTTGCAAATCATTAACTGGCAAAGCATTTCATTGCAACTGGACATTCCTATCCTTTCACCATATGATCCCCTTGATAGTGGGAGTTCCTTTTGTAATTATCCCCTCTTAACTCTGCTTTCGGGTCTTGGTAGTAATATTTTGTTGCATGATTGTCTGCCTTTTCTAATAAATGAAGGTGCTTTTGGACAATATTTGATGTAAGGTTACAAAAAAAAGTAATTAAAGCTTCCCAAAATTGATTCGAAGTTGTTTTTGTACATCGACCTTCACTTGGAAAAGGAAAAGTTTTGTGAAAGTTGAAAGGTCTGTGAGCGGAATTCATTATTTCACCGGATATACTCCTCACTCATCAGACTAACATCTTAATGTCACTAATATTTCAAGTATTGAAGACTAACATCTAGGAACTGTGAAAAGTAGAGTGTATACAGACATTGCCCCTCCTCTAATATGTAGAGCGGCTATTTCCGAGAAACTTTTGACTCGAACCAGCATTTGCGAACATTGAAATTCAGTATCTTAAATAGTGGTATAATATAATGTCCAAACAGGAATCACGCATTCAGAGATTGCAGATTTGCAGGAGTTAAATCAGGAATTTCTATTAGCACTTTCTTCTGCCATCAATGGACAGTAAACGAGCTTGTGGCATGCTTTTGCCAGTTATTCTTTTCTTTGATTGAAAGGATTCTTTCAGCAATCTCCTATCATCATGTGTACAAGCATTTGTCAGTATTCTGAACCCTTCACCCTGAATACAGAAACTTGCTTCCAACCTGAGATAAGGCGGAGTTAAATTTTGTGGTGCAGGTCTTAACTACTCCATTTCACATAATTCTTTCCTCTTAAAGGGTAAAATACACAAGATAATGAATCCAATCACAGTAAATGTTGGAAGACACCACAGGGCACTATAACCTGCTTCATTTTTCCTCCTGGAAACGGACAGGTAAGTGTGGAGCAAGCGAATAAGAAGAATAACTGGTGCACAAGGGAACAGAAGAGTGAAAAAGTGATGTATTCTATAATGACAAAGGTTTTCTATCTGGCCATGACTCCACTTTCTGGAAGTACTTCACTGGCACCACACCATCAATACCCTCCGTCAAGATAACTCGGTTTTCTGAGATATAAAGCTTCATCCCATCTGAAGCAATGCAAAACCAACTGTGAGAAACAGTGAAAAAGTACAATTTTCGATTTTTTATGACTTCAGCACATGTATCAACTTCTGAACATACTTTAGTTTGTGATTAGTTTTTGAATCAAGAAAAAGAACGTAGAAATAATCTAAGACTTCACTTTGAGTAAAGAAAGTCGGAATATTCTTTCTTGATATCTCACTGTAAATATAACTTACTTTTTTATTTTGAGCAGTTGACATAAATATAACTTACTTTTTGAGAAACAATTATAAGCTACAATACATTTGATCGCCGATGTATACTTTAATTGATTCCATTTATTGGAATTGTCATAATACTTCAGAGAAACTTGACTAGAATCCGACAAATCAAAACCAATTACCTTCCAAAGCTTTTCTCACATCAAGAAAGATGAGGACATTAACATCTCGCCTCATTCCTGTTCAATAACAAAAAATATTTAGTCACCCAAGCAAACCAAGACTGTTGAGGTTCAGGTGAAGTGTCTAAAGGCAAGAGTTCTCTGCTGTTAGAGGAAGATACTGAAGGTCAAAGATAAGTAACAATCCATGAGTCTACACATGGAGTTCAGAAAGCCCAATATCTAAGAAATTGCAGGGAAAGATTTTTAAAAGTGCACCATGTTGAATTCTACTAGATTAACTACTGTATCTTTGATGGTCCAGTTGGGAAAATTTGCATGGAACAGCAATTATACATGCCATGAGAAAAAAAATTCAGAGTCAATGGATTTATGACAGTAGCATGAAATCCAATGAATCCGTAAATAGTGAAAATGGCAATAGATTCAAGATCCTGTAAGGTATCTTTTTTTTATGAGGTAATAAGTTATCATTAAAGGCATCAAGAAGATGCAGAGATCCTGTAAGGTATCTTACCACTAATTATTTCGCCATCCGTTGGCAAGCCACATGAGAAATGAACATGTAACCTTTTCATGCGTTTGAGTCCATGCTCCAAAATTGACTCCAAATTCTTCTTGTAAGTGCCATGTACACAAACTGCACATTGCCACAAATGAAAACCACAACTTCAAAAACAGATACAGAAAATTCTTAAGGACCAGGGAGACATTGATGCAAAAATTGTTCTTCAGACCAGACAAGGAACTGATGAAAACCACAACTTCAATATTTCACTGTAGTCTGTACACATACTGGACATTGCCACAAATGCAAACCACAACTTCAAAGATGGAGATAGAAAATTCTTAAGGACCGGGGAGACATTGATGCAAAAATTGTTCTTCAGCCCCAAACAAGGACTAATCTCATTTTACATACATAACTATTAATTAAGGTCAAGCTTACCCATTTTTTGTGTTGGTTTTAGAATATTCAAGACGAGAATTTTAAAAATGAAGAAGCATTCTCTGAACTACATTTCTTTTTTCTTTTTGATAACCGTGGTGTCCAGGCCAGCTTGTGCACACCTCGACTAATTCCACAGGATACCTATCACCTCCTACCAGCAACAAGTATCAGCTAAGTCTATCCACCAAGGCTAGAACAAATGGGAAGAAATCACCTAGTGTCTTTTTGTCTCTGCTGAGGTTTGAACCTGAGTCCTCATAATTCTCCGCCACTTCATTGACCACTAGATTACACCCTTGGGTGTTCATTTGAACTACATTTCTATTGAGGTCAAGATCACCCATTTGGTATTCGTACTACCATATATAAAACGTAACTTGAAAATGAAACCTGGAACTTCTGTCAACATATATTAACATTAATACTCAGCTTTTAGATTTTAGTATCTGCTGTTCAATTGTAAGAAAGCATGATCTTTTCACGATAATTGTCAACATGTTGAGATTTTGTCATATAAGTTGGAGTAGAAGGAATATCCAAATTCATTCCTTCAGCCCAAATCTGTGACATTTTGCAAGTCTATTTCAAGGGAAATTATTACATTGTAATATTTTCATAACATTGTTAAGTCGCTAAAACTATATTCAAAGTCCTAACTAGTCCGTGTTGAATTTTTTTCCAAAATTGGTCAAGAGTTGGCCGTCAGATCAGAAAATTATAGATAGAGGGAATAAATTTTACTCTAAAAAGACACAGCAATCAACAACTTGCTACAAGCGCTCAGTTCAAATATGTTTCATCTCTCAAAGTTAATCCTTAAAGATATTACTTATCAAAGATTTGAGGTGAATTGAACGAAAATAATCTTTAAAAGAAGAAAAAACATAGAAATCAAGAGCATTGGATAAAGAGAGGAGCAATCATATGGGAATGAATAGATATAGCCATTTCCTTGAAACAATATAATGCCACGAAACAATATAATGCCACAGTTAAAAGAAGATGGACTCTTTGTCAATTCCTTGTAGATTTGTATTGCTTCATGTGACTTCTCAACAAAAGCTCAACCCCAAAGCATCATCCCTCAGCAGGGCAGATCTAAATAATGACTTCATATTTTGTTAAAGTTCAATGTTGGTGAAGCGCTTTAGGTATTCATTGTACTTGGGAGCAAAAGCTTCAATGCTTATATATGTTACTAAGATGTTATTGAGGGCGCAGCTACATGAGAATGTTCCATAATATATAAATATCACTTATACTCTAGCCAACTAATCGAACATGTTTTCCTTTCTTTTTCTCTTTACCTATTTTTTTTTTTGGGGGGGTCTTTAGTATAGAACAGTTCACATTGTAGCTCAAACAGCTCAAACTAGAGTACTTCTTTACTCCAACTAGCAGTGTTTATTAGTCATAAATACAAAATTTTCTTACCTGGAACTTCATGAGCTGAAAGGATCGGTTTCAATAAGCTTTCAGTTTCAACTATCTGCAAAGTGGCAAACAAACTTAAGAGAACTCATAGACTATGATTTGTTATTGGGTGCATACCCGTTTGGTTTGGCTTATGACTTGTAAGCCAAAAGCCATAAGTTAGGATTTCTAACTTATGCGTTTTGGCTTATGACTTGTAAGCCAAAAGCCATAAGTTAGGATTTCTAACTTATGCGTTTTGGCTTATTTTTGTTATTTTGACTTAAAAACAAGTGCATAAAAGCACTTTTAAACTTACCCAAATACTATAAAAGTGCTTAAAAGCACTAAAAATAAGCCAATTCAAAGAGGCTCATATATGTTTATTTTAAGTAGTGTCATCATTCGCATGGTCAATGACCATATAAGATTCAATTTGAGCTGATAAAAAATATTCAGAAGCCAAAAAAAGGATCATTCAAACAGTAGGCCTACTTATTCTCCAAGGACTTTGGAAGGAATCATATAGGACAGAGTTCCATAACCAATTGATAGTAAGAAATTGGCGGAGGTGGATCAATAATATAAAAGATATTTGGAGAATGTGAAAAAGGAGAAAGAGTCTAAAGAGACATAACAGATTTAAGGCATGAAATATAGGGGATATTAAAAGGTCATCTCCATGGAACTCTTTCTCATCACTGCGATAACTTGCTATCGATAAATGTAAGACTACATCCATTTTCTTTGCAGTGTCAAATTCGTAGGTTGATATAATGTCATAGAGATAACATTGAAGAAGAAAACTATCATTAAATGAAGTTTCTACAAAATTAAAAGACTTAACAAGGTTGGATCAAGTCGACCAAAATAGAAGGAATGAAATACTTGGACGTCAACTATGTTCAAGAAAACAGAAGAAGAAGCTGGATTTAGTCGCATAAAACTTAAAAGACCAATATTTGGACATCAACTATATTCAGCAAAACGGAAGAAGAAGCTGGATCTAGTTATTCAAAAAGAAATTTTGATGTCAAATGCTCGGAATAAAGAAGAATAACAACGAAAAAAGCTGGAGTCTCCTTCACGGGAGAAATATATTTTCAACTACTAACGATACTGCTAACTCGTGAGCCAAATATCATCAATTGATGTGTGCTGTATCATCTATTGAGCTTTTTCAATGATGAAAAGATGGAAATTGGAATTTCAAAAACAGGAGTAATAGATGGATGCACTGGGAATCTCATACTGGTGTTTCATTGCTGATATAAGTTATTAGCAGAAAGATGCATATTTTAAATGTCTAAATGTAGTTTTTTTCCTATAAGAGCAGCCCGATGCACTAAAGCTCCCGCTATGCGCGGGGTCTGGGGAAGGGCCAAACCACAAGGGTCTAAATGTATTTACTTTCTTTATTTTCTTCTCATTGGCTTAGGTGTCAAAATAAGGGTGCAAATGCTTGCATTAAATGAAATATGCTTAACAGTATAAAAGGCACTCCACTAATGTTCTTTCAGAATTGCACTAACGGAATGAAAATCCATGTTTGATTTCCCAAGTCCCAGTCTTTCATTCTTCCCCTCTTCTCTTTGCATGTCCAATTATGTTCAGAATTTACTTCTTCATTCATCAGATTTCATGAGTTTGTCGAGCTATAGTGGAAGTACCCTCGAGAGGCTCCTCCCTCTGAATGCCTAACTTATTGACAGACTAATCCAACTAAATTCTATCTGAAATATACAAGGAAATAACATTACTCCACTTTACGGAGGAAAAAGTACCTTTACTGTATGGCCTTGGTTGGCACGTATCAGAAGCTCTCCATTTTCTTCCAAAAGGCCGAATCTTTGCTTGTTATCCTTCCGTACTGCCTATTAGAAAGCAAGCAATATGGAACAGAAATGTCAAATAAAAGAAAAAGGAACAGTCAACTCAACTGAAAGAAAGCAAGCTCATTTAATTCAGTTGTGACAATGGAAAGACAGCCACTTTCAAGTTTCCAGTTAGGACCAGAAGGTATCAATCTTTTTCAACTAAATTAACTCGAAAAACTTTTGCAATCATAAGAAGAAGCAATTCAGACTTTGCACCAACCTCATACAAGAAACAGAGGCAACAAATTAAAGGAGCACATGGCTTCACATAACTGACCTCTTTGACATCATCAACTGAGTGTGACCTCAATGGGACATTCGCAAATGTTTTTAAGTTTAGCTTTAACAGATCTTGCACCTTCACATACCCATCATTCCTCATATTCAAGTTTAGCTCAGAGGCCATGTGCCGCAAAATGCGTGTCCTGAGGATAAACAACATTAGAGAATATTCTAGGCATCATATTTAGTTTAGACAAAGCTTGGTTTTCTTACAAATTTTAGGACAAGTAACACTTGGTTCTCAGTTAACTATAGTCCCGAACACTACAGTACATACATATCCTTACTACCTAGAAGCCTGGAACTAATCACTTCCATGATCATCATGGCTAGAAACTTCTTTTTCTAATTTTTTGTTTTCTTGTATTAACAAAAATTAGGATGAGGCTTGTAGTAAGTTTAAGTGTATAGTAGGCTACCCATGAATTCTTTTGAATCTTTGAATAATGAAGGAACTACACAAAGCAGGGTACAGAGATTCATAAAACCAAAGCCAACTAATTGGGATTAAAATCCTCGTGAAAACATTGAAGACTGATTGACTAAATTTTCTTTTACTATTATAAGCCACAGAAGAATTAGAGAGTTGTGCCAGCCAAAAAGGAGCTAAATATAAACAAAAAATTCACATAGCTTAGCCAACTAATTTTGAATTGAGGCGTGTAGCTGATTGATTGATTACCATAGGTCACATGATAAAAATTAGATCAACAACAAAAGCCTGAAAAGAAGAAATACATATATACATACAATAGTCTACCAAGAGCATCAATTTTATCTTTGCCGGAGCTGCCGGCACCACCACCGCCACGGGCTCCTGATCTTTCCTTATTGTCCCTCGTG
Source organism: Datura stramonium (assembly GCA_018107945.1). NCBI lineage: Eukaryota > Viridiplantae > Streptophyta > Magnoliopsida > Solanales > Solanaceae > Datura > Datura stramonium. The sequence continues at coordinate 140,875 of JACEIK010000896.1, forward strand.
TCCAGTCCTCTTCCTCTTCCTCTACCACCGCTGCCATTGATTCAAAATCAACAGTTTCCAATTCAAAATTGAAACTTTACAGAGAAATCAGCAAGAAAGAAGAATTCTTTTTGTGTGTGTGTGTTTTACCTTCGATTGGAATGAGCAAAGGAAGAGTAGGAGGAGGATGAAGAAGGTCTGTGGAAACCAGTGTTGTCCATTGAAGGAGGGAAACCCCAAAGCAGAGGAGAAGAGAGGAAGGATACCGAAGGAGGTAAAGGAAGAAATAGGAGGCGGCAACGTACAAGTCGGAAACTGGAGGTACTTCTTAGAGAAGTAAACATGGAATTGGGTGGGTGGGTCAAAGCTCCAATTGGCTCCGTTTTCTAAACCCAGCAGTGAATTCTAATGCAAAGCAGGAATAAGGTGCGCTCTTCGTCGGGTCATTGACAATTACGTGGCATCGCCGCTCTCTTTTGGTTCTTGCTTTTAGATTTGTGTATTATATCGACTACATCCTGTTAACTTTATTTAGGTTCCTTTTTTGTTTGTCTGAAAGTCCCCTCTCTACGTTTAAAGGTAACTTAAGTTAAATAATAGTTTATTTTCATAAAATTATTTGTACTCATATAAATATGTTGTGTTTAGTTAAATAATATTACATAAATTGAGACATAAAAAGTAATTAATACATGTATGGGAGGTAGATGCATTCTTGTTCTAATAGTAAATTTTATTCGGTGAACTCACTTTACTTTGTTGCACCTATTTTTGCTTATTTGAGAGTAGTACGGCGGATGAGATTAATTAAGACAGTAGTATGAGTGAATTAAATAAAAACAAGTAAATTATTTTACTTATTTATATTCAATACGAATAATAGGAATACCTACATTATCCATGGCTTGTTGTAGGGGATGTCAAATGTAAGTTAAAACTAAAGTGCAAGCTCCTATGAACCTGTGTGCTCGTACCTTATCTGTTTCTTCTTTAGAATTGGGTTGCTGGGTCCTTTACTTCCATTTTTGGTTATGGCTATGCTTCATATACTGGCCGGCCAATTGTCCCATATATTTATATATACGTGATACATCCAATCGTTTATCTCATTTCTGCTTGCTACTTATACAAAAAGAGAAAAATTCATTACATGGAAAAACTTTAGAAAATGAATCAATTATCCAACTCGTATTTTAGTTGGGTGGGGTTTCAACAAAATTTATCCATTTTTCAAGCACTAAAGGTTGAGTACAGTTCAAACATTGCACCCCAAAAGAGTGATTCCTTGGTTGGAAAATTACACACGCTACATATATTCGAGGTTAAATTTTATATTAGATGTTAGAGCCAATAAATTTCAAATGCCAAATCACTAGGGAGAGAATCCAAACATTGCACTAATTCGAATGTTAATAAGCAAGTCAAACCCAAAGAAATATTCCGTTATAATCTCTCAGAAAACAAAATTGGTTCCATAAAAACAACTGGGCCATACAAAGACAACTTGGTCTATAATTTTGAAGATGGGACTTTGACCAAGAAACTAGCAATCCCATGACATATCTTCTTCTAAGCCACAAGAGTACTGGCGGTGGTGGATTCACTGCAAGGTAAAAAAATGATATTAGTACTTCAATTTATCTAACATTTTATACAATTAAACCGGCAAAAAAAAAGGGGGGGATGGAGGAGTGCAGGGGGGCAGGCTAACAAGGAAAAAGTAATTTGTCTGATATTAACCCAAAGCAACTATAACACACTCAACCTCATTGTGCACAAAAAGAAAGGCAAGTAAAACATTGCAAGGTGTCCACCTCATTAGTGACCATAAAAAAACCTCTACTGTAATGTTTGGTTGATTTTGCACAACAAAGCCAATGAATTAGCTATAGGGTAAGGGATGCATAAAGAACTCCAAAATTTATTTGGAAAGATTGTAGTCACCAAACAGAGAATTAATTCACCACTTCATTCCATAGACCTACATAAATAGTTTGGTGGAACCATAGAAAGTCTCCAGCTAGAAATATTTTAGCTAGTAAATTTTCCATAGATAACTATTCTACATGCCTCAATAAACAGGTTATTCCAAAACAAAATTTAAACTTGCACTCATATAACACAAGCAAAACAAAAGTGAAAGTGTGTTGGATGATTAAACCAGAAGCAGTATACCACTAAAGTAGAATATGCAAGAATGAACTTACTACTTCCAGACTGGTGGAAGCTTCTTTGTTTTCTTGTAGTAGCGAGCAAGTCGATGGATCCTGCTCTCGACCAGAATCAATCTAAACTTGGAATCCTTATCTTTCCTGTTTCTTTCAAGATGCTTCCTGATTGCCACTGCTTTCTTGATAAGGTGGTAGAGATCCTCAGGAATCTCAGGAGCAAGACCTAATTGGAGACACCAATAGGTTAAACAAGCATCCTTTTAGAAAAGTTATATCAGTGAGCAACTCAAGTACACAAAAAGACAAACAAGTACCATGAGCCTTCAGAATTCTGAGAATCTTGCTACCAGTAACACTCTTCACCTGAGCAATCCCATGAGAATCACGAAGAATAACACCAATTTGTGAAGGTGTCAAACCTTTTTTGGCGAACTTGCAGATGTTATCCTCAACCTGGAGCAAAAAATTGTACTGTCACTGTAGAAAAGCTGAATGGCTGGATCACATTTCAATGGACCATAACAGTAGCAGTTAGTTAACTCCAAAAACCAATCTTATACGCAGTCAAGTGGCATTTCCTGTGCCACTTAAAATATGCATCTTTAGAGCAAACAATCCCCAAAACAAGATAGGGGCACATGGTCTGTCTTTAACAATATACAATGAAAAACTACATATGTTGGACCGTTTAAAAATTAGACTTGAAAAAGATAAGGTAAATGTAGTTCAATTCCTCGCAGACCCGAGCTAAAGATGGACCATATATATATATGTACAGTTACACATTCAGGTCCAATCAAACTGAATATTTCAAAATTTCCAAAATTCTCTAAACATATATTAATCCATCAATCAACTATCAGCTATGTGAATACTTACTCTATTCGGGTTCAGTATTCATCCAGTTATTATCTTTGTGATAGGGGAAAATTTAGAATTCAGACAAGGCATCGATACAAATCTCTACATTTTTCATTCCCTATAATTAATTATACAGATTATGCATATGATAGAAACAAGACAAAAACAAGGAATTAATAAGCAAGAAATTCCTTACATCAGGAGCAGAGATTTTCAGCCAACTTGGTGGAGTCCTCTTGTATGGAAGAGCTGAAGCTGAAATACCCTTACTGAGTAACAAAAAAAGGTTCAAAATTTATCAGTAAAATGCAGCATGAACGAGATAAAGAGGAAGAGGAAGAAAGGATAGACGAACCCTCGACTGTGCATACGACCCATGGTGGCAGTTTGCGGGGAGTGACGGTGGCTGCCGCGCTCCGGTTGGCTCAAATTAAGCGAAACACTAAAATGACAACTGCAGGGGAGTTAGGGTTTTCTATATATATAGGTTATTTATTTGCACGGAGGTCCTATAGTTATTTTGAATTGTAATTTGGATCTTTAGGATGATTACATATTACTCCCTTATGTTAAGCGATTTTCAAGAAACACCCCCAGCCCCAACAAAAGGAAAAGAAAACTCATCTTAATTTGAAGTTAGAAACTAATATTGAAAAGGAATAATTTCTTAATTATCAGTGTTGATTTTGAAATTTTATATACTTTGTGACGTTGAATATTGTTCAATAAATTGTTTATCAACGATTTATATTTGCTTAAAAAAAATTAATATTAATAATAATAACATTCTCGATATGAGTAATTATTATCGAATTATTTGGCTAATGGTGGTGATAATTTTGTATCAATTAAAAAATCTCATTTCGAATAGAATAGTGAAAAAATTGATCATGGCCAATTCAAATTTTTTAGAAGCATAATGCAAAATACCATTGCATGCACAAGTTTTGTTTACATGACAATAAGTACGGACTTATAATTGTTTGCCAAATATTTAGAAAATCTTTGTTTTTTCAAAAATAAAATAAAATGTTTATTTTAAAGAGAATAGATGTTTGATCAATTTTTTTTTAAAAAAAAATAAGTATTTTTAAATAATAGTAAAAGTATTTTTTAAAAAGTTAACAAATTTAATTTTTTCAAAAAGCACTTGTGAAATCTAAATAGAGTATAAATTACTATTCTTTAAAAAAAAATAATAATAAAATTTGATCAAATAAACTATTAGAATATGATTGTTGTTAGAAGTATATGGCTAACCAAACATATATGTTATAAGGAATTTTTAACCAGGATACACGCCTCCAAAATAATAGTCAATAAATGTCTAATTTTATATATTGATATATAATATACATATGATATACATATTTTTTACACGGTTGATATTTAAGATGTTTGGACATGCGATTTTATTTTATAATTTTAAATCATGAGATAAAATTTTAAATTCTGAAAAAATCTTGATTTTGAATTTCATATAATAAGATGGACTTCTTTTAAATATAAAGGTGGGCTTCTTTTAAATTCAAATTTTAACTCATAAGTTTATATTTAATAAAAAAAAAAGACCGTCATTTTATATATATCAACTATATTTAGCAACTATTTCTTTATATATAAATAAAATTTATTGTGGGTATTATTATTCATACCAATCTATGTCGACCATCTGGGAGGATTATATTAAAGAGTAGTACGATTACAGTTCATGTTCAATTTTACTTTTTATTAAACTAAAGTTCGATCAATAAATATTGCATTTTTTTAGAATAGCTTTGTTATAGTGTATTATATTTTGTTATAAATTTTTACTTATTTGGTAAAATTATATAAAATTTGATGAAATTTTGATAGTTTTCACTACTTATGGGGTTTTATGTTCATGAGAAAAAAATACAACTTGAGAATTTCAAATTGCAAATCCAAACGAAACTTTAATTTCATCTCAAATGATTTCAAATAATGATTTCATCTCACGTGGTCAAACGGGCCTAAATATATTTGACTAGGATGTAAATATTTCTTCAATAATTTATATGAATGGTTTTAAATGGATTGTCTTGGACTTTTGACCCTCGTTTATCCCATGGGAGAATCTTTAAAGTCATAAGTTAAAATATATTAAATTTCAAATTTTACCCATGAGATGAGCAAGGTCAAAAGTCGAAGACCACCCCCTCCAACACATTTTTATAAACCACTCATTATTTTTTGTCGAGCAGCCAAATGGAGTGCTTTACAAGAATGACTTTCGTGTTGGATAGTTTTGAACTCTTGATCTCACTTGTCCCGTGGATAAAACTTTAAAATTAATAAATTCTGACTTTTGACCTTCATAATTCGTCTATAAAGCGAACAGAGATAAAAAGTTTAAAACCATTCATTTTTGAAGTTATTTGATATAATTTCCTAGGACTAATGTGTTTAAGGAAAGGGTGAATCCTTGTGAATGGGAGGGCTGTCAAAATCCATGAAAATATAT
>JACEIK010000896.1:175407-264206 GCA_018107945.1 Datura stramonium
TATTAGTGCATTTATTATTATCCAATGAATTTGAAGAGTGGTTAGATTCACCTCTCCATTGTCAATTGTAAAAGAGAAACCACAAAGAAATTTCCATGAATAACATAATATTCGATCAATCACGTCGATTGGTACAATTATTTTATTTTATTTTTAATTTATTCTATTTTTGGGAGATTTAAATCTCCTTAATATACACATATACAACATCGATAAATGCAGCCACCCCTCTTAAATTCTTTCTATTTTGTTTGCGTATGTCTTGCTGCTTTTGCATGTTTCCAATGTAATTAATCAATTTTTAGCTTTTGTTATCTGTTAATATTTTATTTATCTATTTATTAACAGATTCTACTAATGGCTATCAGGAAAAAAAATTTTTAAAAAAAACATAAAAAGGCCAGCCAAACATAAAACATTAATATTATTGACGGAGTCAGAAATTTATAAAAATATTAGGGCGTCACACCTAAAATTTGAACTAAAATTTTCGGGCGAGTTTGATTTCTAGGAATGTCACGAGTTTGATTTTTAGGAATAAAATCATTTTCGACAGAGACCACTAAAACACCTCGCGCATACTTGTATTAGTTGGACCAATGAATGTCGAATGGATAAACCAAAATAAAATGCGTGCATTTAAACAGATCTTTAAAAGACATATTTTCATGGTAAATTTGCAAGAATTGCCAAAAAAGAATAATGTGTGCACTCTATAACTTAATGCCTTGGATTTAATTTACTTTCCATAGAGATGTCAAAGTTGCATTTTCTGTATGTTACACTTCCATTTTCTGAATTTCCCCTTTCGTTTTTCTGATAAATTGACAAGTAGCTAATACGCTACTCGTTAACCAAACCCAACTTATCCAAACACAGTAATTCTTTTCTAAAAACCAAACCAAACACTGAGATATCACAATCTCACACAGGACATTACTGACACTCACTGGAAGGAGCCTTAGTACTCTTGACTTCTAATCAAATCCAGTGATCTTTAACACATAATCTCACTGAAACATGCTCAAAACGCACGCGAACAGACAAGAGACTCTAACCTCTGATAATAGACGAGGGCAAAACATGTAATTACAATGCTAGGATAATATATCTAGTACTATTAATTTCATTATCAAAGCAAGCTTCCCTCTATTCCACTGGGACTCTTCTTCTGGCTCTCCTAGAAGAATCTTCCCCTGATCCACCAGCTTGCTCCACTGCTCCTGCATTTCCGTAGTACTCCAGAGCAGGATGTTCCCAACCACCCAAACCCCTCCAATTTGCAAACTCATCCCACAAGCTGCTAACGGACCCTACACATGTTGAATAGAATGTCAAAACTACTCGTGCAACATATCAGTGCAAAACTGCCTCTGGTTTACAGAAGAGAATTAGCTTCCTCCATAAACAGTGGCATTCTTGTGCCAATTTAGTAGAGGACATTACAACATATATTCTTCATTTCCAGGTTGAAAACCATACAACACAAGCATAAACTCTTTACAGGATACCAATAAGTAAAACAAAATAAGCATGTTCAAATTCCATGACTATACTGAACAACGAGCTTATAAAGTTTTCTAACTGCATCGAGAGATCTACAAGTGTTAGATCTGTAATTGCAGAGATCTGCACATTAATCAGCAAAAGATGTCTTCATGACTTTAGGATTCTTTGTTCAATCACGAAGTTGGGGTCTTAATATTGATCTAGAATTGTCATGTTAAATATGGTCTTCTTGCACTGAACTCTAATGGTTAGATAGTTCTGTTCTCAGTATACACTTGTTTTGATAGGTGCATTCGTGCAGAGAAAGTTTAGACTGATCTTTATTCTTATAGCAGTTTAACGTTTCTCATCTGAAACAGCTACCATTTGCTCCTTTACTTTTATGAAATGAGTGTCTATATGGTAAATAAAGTGTAGAACCAATGGAAGCAAAGGCTATTGCTAGAGTGGTTAGAGTCCCACATTGATTGGAGAATGAATTGGTGGTTTGCTTATATGGACTTGGATAGTCCTCCCCTCATGAGCAAGCTTTTGGGGTTGAGTTACGTCCAGGTGCCATATCTTTATATGGTACCGAGCCAGGTCCATCCCCGTTTGAGCTCCCAGTCCATGCTCCAGTTGGACCTAAGCGTGAAGAGGATGCTAGAGTGAAGGGGATTAGAATCCACATTGGTTGGGAAATGGACTGGTGGTTTGCTTATATGGACTTTACAATCCTCCCCTCATGAGCAAGCTTTTGGGGTTGAATTAGGCTCAGGCGCCATATCTCTATGGTTACAGAGTTGGTAGTAATTTTATACCTGTTAACCGTATTTAGTAGCATCATGTGCAAGGAGAAGCTGTCACCATTACTTCTGCTTCTTGAATTTGGATGAATAATAACACAACCAAATATAACATAGACAATAAAAAGACACAGCAACATTCATATGCATAAACAGACTAGCAATTAGTGAAAATTCTCAAATACAACAGCATTACTAGAGCTGTTTAGGACATGAAAGGCCAAAGTTTTAGCCATAGGTATCTGGCACTTTTAGGCTAGAGATATTTGTGTTGTGCACTGATCTTAAGTGGCTTTGATCTTTCACAGTAAACACAATGTTGTTGTGGAGAAAGTACCAGCCTATATAACTATGCTGCTCAAAGACTCATATTCTTTCACCCACTTGTCCTTTTCTGCTCCTAAGCAGTGTTCAGTCTTCTACGGTAAGTACATTGTTGTCAATTTACCCTATCAGAGATCAAAAGTAGTCCTATCTATCAAACTGACTAGGGGACTCATTTCATTTCACCTATTTGTTTTCTTCTGCCTCATAAGCAGTCATTGATTAAATGAACGGATTTGCCAATATTTGCTAGGACAATTCACATGGTCTTAAACAGAGTGCCAATGTCTGTACTGTGCATTCTCAAAAGAGTACCACATCTTAAACAGGCCCTAAATCACCTTCAAAGAAGTTAATTATTAGCTTCTGCTGAACTGTGAATAGAAAATGAACTGCCTGTGCATAGAAATATGATTATAGCTAACTAGAGAGTCCATCCTCTGCAACATTGTCTAACACTATATGGTGAAATGCTGAATAATTACATAACTGGAAAATCATGTTAATAGGATAGAAGCAGCAAAAATTAATAATCTTTCAGTCATTCTTGCATTCTCAAGTATCAAGTCTGGATATGGATGACATGGACTCAAGGATATGGCATTCAACAACTTACCTTGATTCTCCAGAAAGCTGAAACCCTTATCCCATCCAGGCAAATACTTATCTGCATTAGCTTTCCAATTCTGCTCAAAGTCGCCAAGCTCGTCTAAATATAAATCAAATACCATTATATTAGATATCCCGTAATTCAGAAGGCCTAGCATCTATCATGTTGTTGAAATGAAAATACCTTCATTGAGATTGTGCAAAGTCTGCAGTGTGTCCTCTCGCCCATCTGAACTATGCTTTGTTGTGACAGAATGGCCCTGCATAAAGCTCACAAATACAATCAGGACAAAGATGCAAGCTTTTATCAATTTTTATTTACTCCCAAAGGATGACAAACGAGGCACTAAGTAGTTGTTGTTTTTAGCGAAAGGTAATTGTATTATAGAGCAAAGATGCACTAAGTAGAATTCGATGACCCGACAAACACCTAAAAGAAGAATTTCAACCTCGAAAAGAATTTACATCTCAAATAACCTAAAAAGTTAAAGAGGACCAATGAATTATGCCCCCTACCCATACATTTATTAAGAAGAGAAATACCTTGTTGTAAATCCCTTTGGAAATTGTGTGCAGGGACTCGCCAATCGTCTTATCGTCTTCTTTCATCTCTGCTAGAACCACCTATGTAGAAAACAAAAAACATAGCATTTCTGATTAAACAATGTGACAATCAGGCATTAAAAAAATAGCTACTATTCTGATCCCAATAATATACTACTCACCCCGTCAGGACCAGTCATTCTGCCTTCCGAGCAAGTGTAGTACATTCCATTTAAACCACCATAAGCTACTCTGCGGTAGCTGAAACTGTGGCTCCCTATAAAGTAAATTCACAAAAATTCCATGGACAAAAAGATTGAAATATATGTATAAAGTATAAACAACAATCAGTTCACCTAATTGAACACTAAATTGTTATTCCACATCCTATCACGGACGAATAATACTCACTCCGTTTCAATTTGTTTCTATAATTTTGACTTGGCACACAATTTAGAAAATCAAGAAAAAATTTTAATCTTAAAGTAAAATATGTAGAATGTACTTGCTAAGTTTCAAAATAAGTTGTATTTTTAGCTTGATGCATCAAGTAAAATGCATTTTTAATAATTTATTCTTTTAAGACTGCTCTTTAATAATTTATAAATTTCTCTTTAAATAAATTGATTAATGTCTTCTTAATAACGAAATCATACTTATTTTGAAACAAAATAAAAATGCTAAAACACACCCTATTCGGAAAAGTATCACAAAATACAAAGTTACCAGAAAAGGAAATCCGCTATCTTTTCAAACCGACTAAAAAGAAAGGTAAGGCGAACAAATTGAAAAGGAGAGATTACATAAATTCCTGCATAATTTTAAGCGAGTATTACCACGAAACGCACAACGAAGCCTTCACTGTATTATTTTATGCTGGGATTAATTAAAGGACCCCTAAGTTAAAGAAGAGCACTAACCGTTGGATTTTTTCTTAGGTTTCTTGTTCTTCACAACCAAGTCTTTTCTTGGTTCAGAATTTTCCTGAGCCTGACCACCATCACCTTCAGGATTTAGCTCTTCAATGGTGATTTGCTTCCGAGAGCCTTGTTGTCCATCAAGCGGGTCGTTCCAACCAAACCAACCCCCAAATGGTTCAGTGAAAAATGGATCATCAAAAGGGTTTTTTCCTTCAAACAGTTTCGACATTATTCACTGTTCAAGAAGACGATCACTGTGAACAAAACCCACCAAAAAGGAAGTAGCTTTCCACTGCTTGTATAAAATAAAAATAAAAATTATGTTCGTTGTCACGTGTCAAATGGGCTTCCTAAGCTAATACCCGATGAAATTTAGAATACAAGTTAGTAATTTCAAGATTCAGTATTGGAAAAATCAGTCTGAAAGAATTCTCACCTTGAGAGCTTCTGCTACTTGCTTGCTTCAACTTGTGTGAAACAGCAAAAGGCCGGTGCTTTAGTGTTATATGGTAATGGGGGCCATAGTGATAATGAGTGAAGCTTCTCGAATTTGCATTTTGCCAAACTATTTTTGACCCACAATGGCCCTATAATTATTCATTTGTTTTTGTGTTTTGTCTTATTTTTTCCAAAAAAAAAAGTTATTGGGTTTTAATTAAAAATACACTACTACCTTTATCCCTGTCCGTCTATTTTTACTTATTCACAAAAAAAAAAAAAAAAATCTGAATTATTGGATTATTTATACAATGTACAAAGAATCCCAATTAATTCAAACTTCAAACATTATATATGAAATTATAAAATTTTTAAATTAAAAATATTTTTATTTATTTAATTTTAAAAATATAAAAACAGAAAAAAGAATATTAAGTTATAAAATTTCAAATATTAAAAAATTTAAATATTAAATTTTTAAAATATTAAATTTAAAAAAACAAAAAAAACATGTAATTTAATTAAAATACAAAAATTAAAAATATTTTTAAAAAATGTACCGAATCAATATAAGACAAGTAAAAAAATGGATGGAGGAAGTTTATACCACCAAAAATGAAAGTTTAAATTTTGAGAATTTTGTAGAAAGTAGCTTGTTACTAGTGGTGCCTCTACGAGTTTAGTTGATAAGTAGCTATAATAACAACAACAATAATATATTTAATAATCGTTTGATTACTGGATAAGGCATAAGTTAATACATGAATAAATGATTAATACGTATTAATTTTTATATCATGTTTGGTTTCAAATAGAATAAAAGTTATTCATGTATTAATTTTATGCGGTGTTTAGTTGTGTTTTATTAATTCTAAATAACTAATGCTTACATAACTTATGAAATTTATGTATAATTTTATGCGGGGTAGAGGGTAGGAATAAGTTATGTGAGTATTAGTTATATGGAATTAAAATAATAAAATATCATCTACCCTTATTAATTTACTTTTAAAAAAACAATCTTTCAATTCTAACTAAAAAAATAAATAAAGAACTTTTCTAAATAATCATTGTTATTTTTTAAAATTAAACAAATAAAAATATTTTTAATTAAAATTTTAAAAAATTATATTATTTTTGTGAAAAAAAGAAAGATTTTTTTTATTTTTTTTATTTTTTTTATTTTTTTTATTTTTTTTATTTTTTTTAGTTTTTTTAAATTAAATATTTAATGATAATTATTCATGTATTGCCAGTTTCAATAACTATAAATCCTACATAAATAATACTTACATAACTAATACTTGCATAACTAACACCTACATAATTAATATGAATAACTAATCTGGAAAATAATCGTAGATTCACTGCATCGCTAATTCGCCTTAATCTTATCTATGGCTACAGCTTGTAACTTAAACGGCCCTTAGTGTAATATTACAAGTAAAATCTAAAAGAATAATATATACGGGCTTTAGACCTATTTTTATAGTAGAAATTTGTTTTGGATGCCCTCAATTTAAGAAACAATAAGAATATCAACATATCCATTAATCTCATAAATAAGGTCTTGGAAAGATGGTGTATGCGCATACCTTGCCTCTGTGAAGGTAGAGAGGTTATTTACGATAGACTCCGGTTGAGTAAAGCGTTTCAAAACATATATGAAAAGGGAATACATTAGTGAAAAAGTCATGATGAAATTATGAAAAAAAGAACAATGACAACAAATAATATGATAATCGAAGCAAAAAAATAACGAGATAATAATAAAATCAAAGAATAAGTTAATGAAGTAATAATAATACTATTATAAGGAAAACTAGATAACACAACTTACTAATCTTCCACACTAATCTTAGAGCCTCCATCCTCCTATCTGGTAATGTCTTGATAGCGGCGAGTGTATAATGTTTTGTTTAATCGCTCTTTTCCGTCTTAACAATCCTCTATCTCACCTTTCCTCAAACTCACCATGCCTAGACAGTCCTCAACCTAGCGTTTCACCATGAGACACTCTCACCTTGTCTCAAATTTCTTCATTCTTAATCCTATCTCTCCACATTAATGCCGCTACATCCATCTTAACATACTCATTTTATACTTTCATCTAGGGAATGTGCAAGGTTTAAATAACATTCCTCCCATCATAAGCGGAATCTACTAATCACTTTATAAAACTTACCTTTAAATCTTGGTAGCACATTCTTATCGCATAGACACTAGATACGAGTCTATTACCTCTTAATATGATGTGTAATATCGCCATTGGTGTCCTATTTTCTTGGATTATTGACTCGAGATACTTGAAACTTCCTCCTTGAAGATGACTTGTGTGTCGATCTTCAGCACCCACATACGCTGCGTAAGTCATGCTTAACTTGCACTCCAGACTACTATGTATTAGTCCCACCTCCAACAGACCTTTTAGAGTTAAGTCTGTCTTTGAAACGCTAAGGCTCTTTACCTCATCGTATCTCATTAATTAATACTAAATCATTTGCAAATAGCATACACCATAGCACCCTCCTTGGATATATCGTATTAGTTCATCCATCACCAAGGCAAATAATGATCCCAGAATTGATTCCTGTGCAATCCTATCATGATTGAAAAGTGTTTTATCTCTATTATCTTTATTTGTGGCTTGGTCAAAAACCATCGTACATATTATTAATCGTGATGGCTATATGCTATAGAGTATACATAGCTGCAAACATCTCATAACCCCCCAGAAATTTTATCGCTCAACAAGAAGCTACAAGTAAACTCTTAAAATATATTTTTCTAGGTCAATAAACACCGTATGCAAATCTTTGCTACTCACGATTATCTTTGCTCACGATCAGTTTACAAGATAGTTTTGTAGTTTCAAGCGACATAAATCTAAATTGACTTTTGATGATAGACACACATTCTCTCACCCTCATTTTCACCACCCTTTCTCAAACTTTATAGTGTGGCTTAACAGTTTGATACCTTTATAGTTATTAAAACTCTAAACATCACTTTTGTTCTTGTATTACGAGATCATCATGCTCCACCTTCATTCTTCAGGTATTTTTATCATTCTCATGGTATAGTCAGGTTGGTAAATAAATTACACTGTCTTGCCATTGCTCTTTCAAGGATTCAACCCAAGTTCATCGACTTGATCTCCCTCTCTCATCTTATAGTCTCCTTAACACTCTTCAAATTTTATACCTCTATAATACACAAAAATTTCACAACTCTCAAAGTTCTCTTGATCACACCACACAATATTCTTCAAAAACAATATTCGTCTTTTTCATCTAATATATGTCTCTTCCACTAATATTTTATCTAAAGATAGGTTTAATATGTCTCTTCCACTAATATTTTATCTTCCTCTCGTCTTTGATACACTCAACTTAGTCTAAATCTCCAGACCTTCTCTGTTCCGCCTTCATAAATTTATACAATTCTTTATCCCAACCTTTGTCCTGTAATTCTTCCTTTACAAGCATACAAAGGTGGTTGTTTCTTCCGTTAATAACCACTAACGTCATCTTTTTTTTTGGCCGCCTTACATCTTTACCTATTTATCCTCTTTTCTTACTCGTCTTTGCTCTCCACCTACTCCTTGTAAGCAATCTTCTTGGCTTATAAGGAATTGATGGAGAATAAACATGAAGAGAACAGAGATAAAGAGACCAGTAAATACGTTTGAAGGGCATTCCAAGGATTATACAAATATTGCCAACATGATTCACAAGTACTTGTGAGCTTTATGTTCACCAACATCCAGAAACAAATATTACTACCAGCATACATACTAGCAGTCCTTCTTAGCAAAGTACAACTGCTCTTATCACCTCTCACACCAGAAACTAAGCAAACTACCAAATATGTAGGCGTTCCTCTTTTTCTTTTTTTTGTTTCGTACTGCTAAAGTATACTCTTGCAAGAAGTTCTCCATGTTGATCTGCTGAATGTGTACATTTCCTCTATATTGATCGGACGACCTTCTTTTTGGTCTTCCTTTACCGCCCCTGGCTGAGCACTGGTATTAGGTCTCACACCACTGAATGGATCCCAGTTCGTCAGACTATTACTACTTGTTCCTGCATGACCGAAACAGCAGACTATTACGAGGATCATGCAAGCATAAGTATAAGAAAACACCTCACGCCCAAAAAGCCTAGTGAAGGCAACAAAAACAATTGAAGCCTAATGGGGCAAGCAAAATAACAGCTCTTGTATACTTAAACTAAGAAAGAATAGGCCTAAAATGCTGTTCAATGCCTCCCTTCTTGAGTATGCAGTAGATTAAAAGCAGACAGTATTAGCAACAGACTAATAACAGCTCTTTTCATTTGCTGATGAAAGGTGATCAATCTGTGTCCAAGTAATTTTTCACACAGCTGATTGCCTCACTTATTACATTTGTATACCGCCACAAAGTTTTGATTAAACACTTCTCTTCTTATCAAGAGGAGGCAGATCCCGGATTTTAATACTACGGGTTCAAGATTCATATTCTAACCTCTGAACCCATTCCCTTGTTTGAGTTCTAGGTTCATAGTTCAATATTTCAGCAAATTTAGTGGGTTAAAAGTTATGTGTGCCAAAGGCCACATCTATGCTACTAGATCCGCCCGTCTGAAGCTGGCTCAGGTTAAATCTGGCGTTAGGAATGCAATAAACATAACCTGAAGACTGCAGAATTTTGCTCCATCAGATATGTGCAAATGCAATCAGTTGAAGTATGTACAGTACCAGTAGTATTTAGCATGAGTAGAGAAAGACATATCTTTTGCTTACTGACCTGCATTCGCGTGGAAATCAGACCCACTCTTCCAGCCAGGGATTTCCATATTAGCATTGCCATTCCATGTCCGTTCAAAGCCAGCTAATTCATCTGCACAATAAAAAAAAGAAACAAACAACATAAGATGCAAAATCTGCAGTTCAATGGAAAATAGAAACAAAACATCTATGCAATCTCTTATTGAAGATGCTACCTTCTTCTAGATTATGCAACGTCTGCATTGTATCCACCTGCCGCCGGAGGCAGAAGCTTCCTTGTCCTTGAGTGCCCCTAATAACAGAAAATGTCTGTAAAAACTCTTTCGTATCCATCAGAATGAGTCACTCTTACCAGAGAAAATGGAAACGGCGAAGTCAAAATATGCCTCTCAGTGATACAAATGGAAACTATGGTTTAGAATGTCATGTTACTTCTACCACAGAGTTGTGCCACTCTTGCAAAAGGTTCATGTCGAAAAGTCAGACCAATTAATAATTTGATATGGTCACAGCTTGTGTAGCGGCACATAAGAGTAGATATTGGACACTCTCTCGGCATAGAAGACGGAAGAAGTAGAACCCACTTAGATGTACTGTAATCTAAGAGCTCAATAGTTAGTCGCCAACTCTTTCAATCCTCGAAGCCACATATACTCTCCGGTTTATTTTTGCTGTCGTTTAAAGTTTTTGCGTACCTACTATAAAAATCATTTGTCGCATTAACTATTAAAAGGAGCATTTGACTAAATTACCATGACCTCATCCTTAAACAAGTAACTAACAATTATATGCCTTCTTGGAATGGGAAAGAGATTGCCAAAGTATTAGTTTAATAAAACATGTATTAAAAAGCTTCTAAACATAAAGCAGACCATAGGTTCTTCAAATATTTTAAGGACATTGCCAAAAGTATATGATTAATGAAACATACAGTTATACCTTATCGTGAATGCCTCTGGAGACTCTATGTATTTGCTTGACCAGTTGTTCTATCTGCTTGCTTGCTCTCCTCCAGCACCCTCTGTTTCACAACATATGCACTGTTAGAAACAAGAAAAACAAGATTATTAAGCCAGCACATAAATGGAAAAGAACATACTCCATCACTTCCAGCCCTACGTGTGGTGGTGGCGGTGTAATACGTCCCGTCTATTCCGCCATATGTAACTCTTCATAGCTCATGTTCTGAGGCTTAGATTGTGTTCCTTCCAATTTCATGTCTTTCATTCCACGAGTCACATCTTTGCTTGTGTTTCTTGCTCTTGCTATGATCTACGCATAAGTAGGATTAATAATGATGACCAGCAAGAATGCTGCTATGGACAGACACCATAAAACCCCTTGCTGGGATTTTGGTGTGAATGAGGTTTGACCGCATGACCTTTGCATTAGCTAACGAGTGGAAAATGAAGGGAATTCCTCCCACATAGGAAGGAGGAAGAAATTTGTTGGATATAAATACAAAAGCACATCTACTGCAAGAGTTGGAAAGATCACATGCTCTCGCGTTGTTTTCATCGCTCACTTGGGCTTCAGCTTTAATCGAAACCTTGGGCAACAGTGATGAGATCAAATACAAGGACAAACAGTGTAGTGTAATCTGTGGTCTCGGAATTTATTTTGTTGTTACTGTTTAATTACGTATTCTGCTTTATTCAATCTAGTTAAGGATACAAAAAAAAGACAACAGTACCAAAAGGAAGATAAATAGAAGCAAGAGTTACCATCAACTTGGTCTTCAGGGTGTTCAATAAGTGGATTTCTCCCAGCATAAGCCCTATCTCTTTCTTCTTAGAGCCATTAACGTCCCCGTCCTCCTCCTCTGGTTCTAGAGGTGCTTCTTCCTCATCATCCATATCTATCTCTTGAATGACTGGCCTGTGGAATTCATGAACCTGCTGAAAGTCATCAGAAGGAGTTGTTGGATGTAACATGGAAGGCTCCAGACAAATTCGGAAAAGGGCGAGTGAAGAATGGGTCATCGAATGGGTCTCTTCTCCAAATACTTGACATTATGCCTCCGTGGATTGCTGAAGGAGTTGAAATTGTCGCTGCCACCTCTTTCTCTCTGCATATTCTCACACAACCTAGTTCCAGAACAAGAAAACTTAAAAACTTGATCTTTCAAAATCTGTTGAAAGGTTTAATTGATTGAATCAGCAACAAAGAGAGAACGCCCCCAGTTATTTTCTGAATTTCTTCGTGTTACTTCTTTATAATTTGCCCAACCCCAATGATCAATTGCAAAATCACAGTTACCTGACTAGACGATGATTAAATCAAACGAACAGAAACATAAATTCCTTTTAATCAGGAATGGAAAATTGATCTAAGTAGAATTATGAAGAAGAAATTGAATTACCTTTGGGTCGATAATAAATTGTTTGGAAAAATGTGGATCGCTAAGCTTTTTGTATTTGAAAAAGGAGTGACACGTGTTTGGGCCTAGATCCTTCCCTTTTCTTTCATTTTCTGTATTTTGTGTCTCAGAAAGAACCTTCCAGTTCTCTCTTTTCCTTTTTTTTCTCTCTATTTTTTTATTCTTGAATCAACAAAGAATTTAAAATTTGATTTCACATATTAATTAATTGTGAAGAACATCAAATTAGTTTAAAAAATAAATATCACATCAATATTTAAATTTTAAATAATTAAACATATAGTATTTATAAGTGTGAAATTGTATAAAATAATTATATAGGTTGATGGTGGTGATGATAGTTGGCTATGGTAGTTGTGAATGTTGATTTGGGATTATTGGCTAATGGTTGAGTGTGGTTAGTAGCTAATGGTGATGGTGGTTGACAATCGGGTGATCATAGTAGTTGGATAGTGAATGATAATGATAAGCTACTTGATGGTGCTGAATAATTAATAATAAATACTTACCAATTAAATTGTGCAATTAATTTATTTTTAAATTTGATCATATTGTCTACATCAATATTGCCAGTTATTTAATTAAGTATGTGATTCTATCAAGCATTCATATATAAGAAATTTTGCTTAAGTCGTCTTTAATCCAGGCTAATGACATAGTAAAGTATTTAGTTTTCTGAGGTACAAGGTAATAAAAGTTAATTAAACATGGCATGTGCCTATAAAGGGAGAGATAATGCTCAGAAAAATATATTGGGGAGAAGAAAATAGAGAACCTCTTTAATCTAACTTATCAATAAACTTGCTGCTAGAGAAATTAAAAATTTGTTATTAAGAGGAATGAACTTTAACAAAAGATAAAGCAACAATGAAAGTATTACCAAATAAAAAATTGATACTAATGACAACAATGCTACAGAAGAGAACGAGTGTTATTCAGCATATAATACTTTTTTATTTTCTTCGTCTTTTCTAATACCATTTTCTAATTACAAATTTCTAATAGCATTGTCAAAATTCAAATCTAAGTAAATAAAATTATTAAGTGGAATATCATTTTGTGCATCCGATTTTGATAAAACATATGCAAAAACTATATATTAGCAGTATGTTATGTATATATAGCCTGCTCTATAGATCTAGTATGCAGGCTTTAAATGAAGTGACAATTCAAGAGAGAGCCTAGGATCAGACAACATACAGCACATCAAAGATCAATCTACATTTCTAATCAAGCAGTTGATCTTACAAGAAAACCTGTTGTCACACATAAGCAAAAACTTCTATCTTACACTTACGGAACCCATTTTTTCCTAACAGATACTCAAACCAAATGAGCATTATTAAATACAATGTCATCGCATCCATTGTGTTCAGGCCTCTACTATATCTTCGTGTAGTTTCTGCACAGCGCCAGTAGAAGTGATCGCGGGATGGGGGCATCATTAGGTACTACTCTAATTGTTACAAAAAAAAAAAAAAAAAAACTTAGCTTGGTAATGTACTTGACAACCCCTAAAATTCTTGGGATTCGAGTTCAGGCTTTGACGGGTATTCAAGACCATGAAGAGCAGGTATCCTTCTTAAATCTTCTTCTGAGTAAGCGGGGATGAACCAATACCGCTTGTCTAGGCCAAAAACCTGATGCATAAAATTAGAATCTTATAAGGGTGCAGTGAGATGGACATAACATACAACACAGATGAAGGTAATAATACCACAAGCTCAATAAAGAGACTCTAGCTAAAGAAGACATCAAATAAACGTACAGTTTATGCAGTCAGAAAACACACAGGCACACAGTCTATGATGGAAAAGCCGGATTTGGTCCTTTCTAACAGTAAGTTGTTTCACTATGTCCAACACCAACACTTCCTTTCAGGACAAATGTCATACCCTTGGCAGCCTTAATTTGTATTATCAAGAGGCATAATGCTTTCTTATGTCCCACTAAGGCAGGAGGGAGTCGGCACAGAGTACAAAATTCTGCAAATTCCCAAAAATTCTTTATCTCTGCTTTATTAATTACTGAGTTAAATTTACTTAGGAACCGGGATTCTTATTCCAAACTAGTTCATGAACCAGTTAAATCCCAACCTCTCTAACTGCTGAACTCCAAGTTCTACTTCATTCCCTCTGAATTTCACACAGTGACCACAGAATTTGATCATCATGGCAAAACTGTGAGGAATATAAAGTACACCTGAGCAGGAAATCATACTGAATCCCTGTGATCTTTAAACGAGGAGTGTATCAGGACCAGTACAAATTGTCTGGAAAGTGTCAGGCAGGTAATAACTAAGTTGACCTTAGTGATTCAAACAATTAAAGGTATGTCAAGGAGGTAGTCAACAGAAATACTTCGGGCTAAACTCTAGGTTATTGATAGTTTCAGACAAGCACTTACAAACTCTCTCTTTTCAGTATTTTAGTACTGAGGTTTCATCCAATATCTTGTCTCCGTGCTTAGATTCTCCATATTCTCTTATCTTATCTTAATAAAAACAAAACAAGATAAATAAAAGTACAAATTGTTTTGACCAGGTTGGTTCCCCATAGGCTGAGGCATATTTTGGATTCAAAGTAGTGATGTAACTGCTAGAAAACAGAGACAATCGAGATAAAGCAAGCAGGTCAGAAGGTATAGCAATTTTCTCCAAGCTTAGTACATGCATACATCAATGTATCACTTCTTTATATGATGTCCTCACTTCTCAGAATTTGATTCAAATGCAGGTGGTATGCATGTGTAGATATACACGTTCTACTTCCTAGCCCTACATAAAAAAGTATTCCTCTTTTCCCCTTTATTGCTGAGGCAAAGCTTTATGTTCAATTTTCTACAGTATACGTGAGAATTAACATAAAATATCCACGTCAATTGAAAGTACTTGACCCAGTCCCATATATACAGATGACAATCTCAATCTCTTCCAAAGTCAACTAACCTGTTCAAAATTCCTCTTCCGACCAAGATCATAACGCCATTTTGGAGTGGTCTTCTTCTCATATGCCTGCAAGTACGAGAAGTGTTTTAATGTGGCAAAGAATACTCAGAATCCTGTCACTAAATGGGGCAATTAACTGCTGAACCTTCAAGTTCAAATGTCTCAAGTGATTCTTATTTCTTATCCGAAAGATTTTCATTTTCTGATTTATTTCATCCCAAGGGGAAGGCACAAGCAGTAGTAGCCTCGAGCAGTTAGTTCATGAAACCTAGAATCCAAAATAAGAGTTTGAGCTTCAAGCAACCTTGAAGGAAGCTTATCATTAGAATATGTAAATAAGCTGTGGTCTCTTTAGTTAAGCCATGTAGTTTAGTCTAATAGCTACGGTAAATGTACTTTCCATAATTTCAGGATGGAGCTTGAAGAACCAAAGTTAGATTTTGAATGGCCATTGGCAGCAGAAGGATTCTATGCAAGGAGGTCACCTCTAGTAATTGCAGGGCACAGTGATAAAAAAGAATACAGTCTAATATGGTTAAGAAGTCTACTAAAAGGATAACCAACTTTATATTTTCCTCTGCTATTCTGTCGAGTCTGGCTGAAAAGTTACGGGGTCATTTTCTTCCATGGGAAGCCACTACTGGATCCTCCAGGTAAAATCATGATTCACGGAAAATTTTGAGTTTTGAAAGTAAAAGATGGAAAAAGCAAAGCGGTGTGAAGATCTCTCTACTCAATTTTGTTTACTTGTTTTTTTTTTTTTATAGGCTGGAGAAAATATCAAAGAGTGTAACCTTCATAATTTTGCAAGAAAAGCAACTTTTACAAGGTGGTCAATCAAACGAACCAAAATACACACGCTTAAATAATTGATCTAGAAAGCAAACTGTCCAAAACCCAAGATACAGAGAAACAACAACAAATATTGGCAATAGATTTCCTTACATTCACCCATTAAACTTTCAACCCAAAAGTACGGAAGGTGTAATACCTCAATGAGTGATATTACCAGCCCACCAATGATATGTGCATGATCAGAAATCCCAATACACTCAAAGCAGCGAGATTGAAGACTGCAATGCAGAATCATGTAACTAAATAGGAATTGAATGCCTATGTAAGTAATCAGGGAGGAGAAATAGGAAGGAGCAAGGGTTTCTACACCTTACCAAAAGCAAGGAAAGTAGTTTCAAGTGCAAAGATTCACAGGTATCTCTCCATCACTGAAAGAATGCAATGAACTGTGGCAGTAATGCTAAGCGTGACAAGAGTGGTCTCAAGGGATGTATAGAACTGCATATGAAAGGGCGTAATTAATTGGAAAAGGGTCAATAAAGTATTTATTCTGACAAATCGAACATTAATGGCGGATAACTATCTCCATTGAAAAAGTGATAAATACAAATATCAGCTGACAGAGATTCCAGAGGTGTGAACATGCAGGAATAAGATGGAAAATATTAACTCAATATCCATACCAGAGTCAATTGAAGATTCAAATCAATTAAGCATCAATCCCAATATAGTAGGTTTTGTTGCTTCGTGATTTGATTAGTTTATGCTGCCCAACAGCCTCCCACAGCTCTCCAATCATCAGTCTTGGTGCAAACTAAAAGCTCATATAGGCAGAGTTGTTCACTAACATAAAGGAGAAATAAAATTTGCAAAGAACAAGGTTACAGAATTTCAAATCCAACTTCCTCACTATAGTGCAATATATCTAAACAAGATAGTGCTAACATCTGGTGTTAATGAAAGTTAAGTGGTCTTTCAGATCTTCCAAATGAGAATAGCCAGTTCTTTACTTGTACAACTAGCTGGATAAAAGTTAGGAGACAAGTTAGATACTACGATTCTAGGATGATTGTGCCACAAGAAGAACTCACAGCTGCTCATGATTGTGCACTCTGGGCTCAATAGGTGAATATAATTTCCAGTCACAGCTGTTTGCTATCATCTGTTTAACTTAAGGAGTTGGTCTAAAATAAAACCTTTGAAACTTTGTAGTATAGCCATTGAAATAACGCGGGAAAAGGGGGAATTGCAATCAGTGTAATACTGAATAAATTGCATAAGCACTGAGGCTACTAGCTATTAGAACAGCAAGCTAACAAAGGCTGAGAGCAGTCAGTGCAGAAAAAACTTCCAAGAAATTTCATATTTGCTGATACACTATCAATTTTGTTTAGGTTGTTGATAGTAGAATCTTATCGACAATTTAAGAATGGCAAACTTACCAGAAAAGAAGGAAATACTTGTAATTTAGAGCTCCAACGCAATTGACAACCCACACGCAGTGATGGTCCATCTTTAACACACACCTTCCACCTAAAACACGGAAACATGTCAACTCAATCTCTGAATGAGAAAAATAGAAACAAAATCATCAAAAATAGGTGCATAACAAGAACTCACAAACAGAACAATGATGGCATCGAGGTGGTTTCAACTGGTTGCACTTTTTACAAAACCGTACTCTTGGGTTTGTTGCATCAGCTGGTGAAGCCCCAAATTCGGATGCGGTTAATGGGTCAGTGTCACCTCTTTCTTCATCCAAGACCGGCTTCCAACTTGGAGGTACACTACCAGGATCAGTAAAAGCGACAGAGAAGTAACTCCTTTCAACAGCATCACCAACTGCGGTTATTGAGGAACAACTACTCCTTCAGCTACAAGTATAGATTACTATGCATCCAGAGCCTCATTTGGCTTTATAAACTCCAAAATTAGAAGATACAGAATTTCTAAGCGGAGAATAAGATTTTCGATACTGGTTAACAAATACTACTTTTCCCGCAGGAAGTTTGTGAATAAATGATAATATGATCGAGCAAGCAATATCCATCTTTAAGCTAAAGAGATAGGATGGAACTCTTTTTTTTTTGGGATAACCATGGTGTTCCGGCCAGGCACGCACACTCAACTAATTTCATGAGATACGAGTCACTTCCTACCGGCCCATCAGTACAAGGTAACTTTGTCAACCAAGGTAGGACAAATAAAAAGAAATGCACAGTGTTTCTGATTAACTTTAGTGAGTGCCAACCAAGTATAGCAAATTGTATTGTCGATCTCCATTTCATGCAACGTAAAAAGAACCTACATTACTCGGACTCTTCAGTTTCGGTGCCGCACCTTATAGAGTGTCGACACAACATAGGTGTGGGTGTGGGTATGGGATGCATGCGGATTTGATCAACGGACTTTGGATACTTTGACCAAATAAACGAAGAAGTCGGAACGGATACAATATTTTGTAATCATAACAAATTCTAAAGTGAAATTGAAGAAATAAAATTTTTATGTCGGTCTTTTCATATATAACCTTGAGATTCATCCTCTTGATCAATATTTTTTCCTCATGTATTGCATGTAAGTTTTCCACATAATGTTTCATAATTCAGACATATAACTCTATTTTATATATTTGAATTATTTTAGCGAATTCACACACTCATATTAGTGCACGAATCCATACACTGAATCTTAAATTTAAATCATGAAGGATCCGATCTCTAGATCCACACGTATTGAACTGCAGCGTCAGATTAAGAGCAACTTAGAAAAGCTTAATCTTGAGCTTCTTCAATGATTGGCATTTGCATTAACTATGATAAGTCTTCTCAAGGTTTGAAAATGACCTAACTTGATATAGAAGATATATTTCTTTCGCGCAACGATTATTAATATCTTCACTAGAAGTAGAAAAAAATTACCAATCTAAAATAGAAGCGTGAGAATTCTTTGTGCAATCTAAGCTACAAGGGTGAAATTTGCGACAAGTATGTCTCGATCTCAAACTAGTGAGGTCTCTATGTTGCTCGGACTTTTCTAAAGTGTTGTGTGACATGTCAGATCCTCTAGAATGCACTGCACGAAGGATCCAACATACACCTGTGACATGTTAGGAGGGAGTCCAGAAATGACATAGGTTAGGGTCGGCTATATAAATCCTTTTAACACTTCTGAGTATTACTAGCAATAATATGGACAAAGGAAATATTTGGCAAGGAAATAATTATTGTCTAGAGTCATCCTCTTCGAGGCCAGGCCCATGAGTAAACGAGATTGAGACACGTGCCTTGGGGGCTTTGGTACCTTAACTTAAGTGTTGTCTAAACGCGTGAAGAGCTCAGCTTATTTTGCATGTAGCTTTAGTGCTTAAGCGTGTCACAAAGCAAGCAGCATTTGTTAACACCAACCATCTACTCCATTTTGGCCTGTTTCACTTCGGTACTCAATATTTGATTTTCAGGACAAATTAGGAGTCCTGTGAAAATTTGGATTCTGTAAATCTCACACATTATCCCTACACTATCATCAGTTTCTGACCAAGCTAAAGTCACTCCTGTAAATTCAATTCTGCAAGATACAGAAATAAAAATCTCCTAATATTCTCAAAGACCCTAGCTTTTACAAGGATCCCAAGAATATGCCGGAACGTCCTATCAAAACCCATACATCCACGCCATTGCAAAGAAGAAAGAAAAGATCGCCAGCCAATAAAACCAGTCAATGAAGGAATCCAAGACAATAAAACTCAAAGAAATTTACCAGACAATGGAACAAGAGAAGTACGGCAAGCGCGATGAGGGCATCCAGGATTCCAGCGCCACTGAAGAGGAGGGCCATAGTTGGTCAAAACGACAGTAATATGTAACGCCCACAACACCTAGGACCAACAAGATCATAATTGAGCCCCAGGCCTCTTAGGGCGTACAAGAATCTGAATACGTTCAAAATAAAATCACTAATTTCCAGATCTATACATAATAAATCTTTCAAGAAAAATTCAAATGAAAAGAAAAAAATTTAAAAAGAAAAAAAAAGAATTACACAAACACAGGAAATCAAAGGAGTTTAATTTCGTTTAGTTCTGAGCGTTTATTTTTGATTAATATGGTTTTAATTTCTTTAAAATTTCTTTCGGGTTTTATGATTCCGAGCAGAGAAAGTGGAATCCATGGTTGAGGAGAAGTGAAATGGTAGAGGAAGAAGAGAAGGCTTGGAGAAGCGGAAGGGGTAAGAATTGGAATTCCAGGGCCCATTGTGGCTGGAATGGTCAAGCAGCGAAGTTTCCAACTACTGCTGCTATATGCAGCGTACTATAATTAAGTAATTAAGTAGAAGGTTCTTTTTATTTTGGCTCATGGGCAAAATAGGAAAATTATAGATAATTATATTGAACAGAATAGATAAAATACAGAAAAGAATAAAAATTATCACCCTGCCTCTAGGATGCTTTTGTCATCGCCTGTTGCTCGCCATTTCTATAGTCACATCGGTGATTTAAATGAGATCTCTTAAAAGTTAATTAGTTATATATTTTAATTAATTCTTCATAATTTTTTTAGTTTAGCGGTATGTATACTATTTTCTAATTAAAAATAATGACTAAGTGATTTAACTCATGTTGGGCCTAGTGCCCAGGTGATTTGGCCAATAACGGGTCTAGAATATTAAAAGAAAAAGTATACAAAATAAATCAAAACTAAATTAATTATCTGCTGGTAAGTAATATTTAATTAGATCAAGATATATAATTCGTGCCCACAGATTATAAATTTGAAGGTTTTCGGCGTAAGATATTGTGTGATGTCGTAAAATATCTGTGTCGGTATATAAATATACGTGATGGTATCGTGCGTGATTAAATAATGCAAATCCACTTGAAGAATTTGTTTATTCGCCGATGTCTGTAATAGTATATGGATATCTTGCCAAAGTTGTCGTAAGAAGGGATTCGAGAGGAACGCAAGTACATGTGGAAAATTTGTAGATGCTAGCTGCGTCGCCGATTGATCTGTGGTAGTGTCTGAATATATTTTGATGGTGTCATGAAGATTGCGATATGATATATTTTTACATGATTAATTAGGAGATATGAAAGTTGAAAAGGTAGTGAACTATAAATAGTTTGCTCTGATGAGGCAATTATATGAGTTTTCAATATTAAATGGTGACATAAACGAGTTTTTGAGAAATAAAAATAACCTCTTCTTTTTCTTTTTCTTTCAATTTGACAGAAATACGGAAATAATGAATTACAACTACATTATCTGTTAATGGAACATTGATCTTTGTAGCTCTAATGCTTTTTGTTGATTGGTTTTTTATTATAAATGCATGACAAAAATTGAGCTGGTTTGAGATATAGAATCTATGTTGAATCATCATTTGGCAAGACTACTAGGACTTGAGTCTCTCTCTTGGACGGGGCATCAAGTACATGTATCTATGTCGATTAACCAATTTTTAAATCTTTGAAATAAATTCTAAAATATCACATCCTTATAAATTTAACTTGAATCGAAATCTTTTGACTTAACTTTATCCAGGAAGTATTAATGTTTGGACAAATGCGTGTCCTTGTCATTTATAATATTACCACATGTATATTCTTATTTTAAATCAAACCAAACAAAATCTCGAAAAAGAAAAAAGAAAATCAAATAATCCCTCCCCCGCACGCACACAACATTCCCATATTCAAAGTAGTACTATTCTCTTAGAATTTTAATTTATTCATTTCTTTTTTTTTAATAATTGTTTAATTATTATTATTTTTTATATAATTAACAATTCTAACTTTGCACATGATATATTTAACACTATAAGATTAAATAGCGTTTTGATACGTTCTACTTGTCTTTAGTTTAAGATCACATGATTGAATGTCTTTCTTTCTTAAATTTTAATACTCCAATTAAAATCAGACGAATAAATTGAAACGCTTACTTGCACCTTGCTAGTTCATTTTAATACTGAATGAAATTTTCAGAATGTACATGATCTTGTTGCATAGAATAGCTCTATAATATAGCGTTCTGTACTGCATTTAATTTTATAAAATTTGTAAAAGAAATAACTGCTTTGGAGTTCATATGGATATGTGCATCCTTCAAAGGCAGATTGATTTAAGATAGCAATTGGCACTTATCAAAAGGGAGATGCGTAAGGTCGAAAGCGATGTCGCGTGGTCTTCGAGTTGGTTCGTAAATGTGTGTTTGTGCCCAGGGTCGGTTGTGTGCAACAACTGCATTTTTAATGAAAAAAACAAGAAAAATGTAGCCATAGGGATTCAAATACAAGCTGCCAAGCTCAGCAAACATATTATAATACCTACCAAGCTAGTTACACGAACCCTTTTGTAGATTCTAGGTATATATATATACACACATAATTTTTTCAAAGTTAATAGGTGCGTATCTGGCACAGCTCTTCAGCCCATACATGTGGATCCGCCCCTGCATCCTCCTTTGTAAATTTACCGTTTAGAAATTGTAATGTCTCGGTATTTTGAATATTAGGCTGTCAAATGCAGAGTAATTGAATTAGTGCGGCGGTGATATTACATAGGGAGGGCGAGGATCGGTCCCTGCAGCTCTTGAATATTTCAAGTGAAATAATAATTTTCAAACTTTTTTTCTTAACCAAAACTGAAAATACTCTATTTTCAATTTCAACCTCTTTTCAGATAGGAAGAGATACTAAGTACCTCACAACCCTAGAAGGCGCATCAGAGAGGCTCCCAATTTTCAATGCTGATATGAACAAACCACGAAGTTTTGCTGCAGCAATTGCAGGTTGTGTGGGAGTCTTCCATTTAGCTCAGCCAATGGATTTTGAAGACGAAGAAATCGACGAGACCAAGGTCAAAGGAGCGACATTGACCTGAATTTTGTCTTATCGGTGAAAGTTCAATTTACTAATTTGTAAACATTTTGGCACTAAATAATGAGTCGCTGATTAACATAATTTTTTTAAATAATTCGTTGCTAATCTGTAAAACTCCTCTTCTCTACACATTTATTTAACATAAAATTATTGTGATTGTCTTATATATTTTACTGGAAATCGTGAATAATGTGTGCTGGAGCAACAAAATATCATTCCTTTTGTGCACGTACATGATGTGGTGAATGCACATATTTTTCTTTTTGAGCATCCAAATAGAAAAGGGAGATATATATTATTCTTCTGCAGAAACAATAATACATCAGCTCTCCAAATTTCTTTCATCCAGTACCCTCAATGTGAAATACAAATTATAGAAAGTGAGTGAAAAATGCCTTTTAATTTCTTTTTTGGTTCTTGGGGAAATCATTAATGATCAACGATTAATATACCATTATTCAGAAATTAAATTAGTTATCATCTGTTTTGTAGTTCTATGGAGGAGTGGAGTGGCCTAAAATATCCCAGACTTTCATCAAATAAGCTCTTGGATACTGGATTCAAGTTTAAGTATGGACCAGAGGAAATGTATGATGGAGCCATTGAGTGTTGCAAAACAAGGGGTCTGCTCTAGTCTTTTACATTTACACCTCAATAAGGAAAATGTGTAGGTCTATGTATTTTCATGATACCGGGTAAAGGTGCATAAAGCAGCGTGTTTTATTCGTATTCTCATAAATAATCGAGTTCACGAATTAAAATAAGAGGTCTAATTATAACACATCAAATTACAAACATCTTTAAATATTATGTCTTAATAAATAAAAGGGAAAATTGTCAAAACGAACCAAAGAATTGAGATTTCACCAAAAGGAGCCAACACATTTGCTTTCATCTGACGAGGATCGATAATTTTTAAAAAAATATAAAATTCTTAAGCACCATTCTGCGCGGTCAGCGAGGTTGTGATGCAAATCTTTTTCATGAGCAAAATAATTATACCATATTGGTTGATGATGCATATTAGTTGGTTACTTGATAGCAACTTGTTGGGTAACCAACATGCACGTTCAAGTTGGCAATTATTGTTATCAAATCAAATACTATAACAAATTACTTCCTCACCGATGATTTTTATGAATATATTAAAGATGAAACAAAATTAAATATATATTTATAATAATTGATATTTAAGTTTCTTACTCGCAATTTTTGATAAATGCCCTTCATCTAAAATGACCACAAGTATATTATTCAACATGACTGTAAACTGAAAATTAATAAATAAAACTTCACTTTTAATAGCATAAATTTTTAGATGATGTGATTTACACTATTCAACATAACATTAAAGTAGATTTATAGAGAACCTTAATTGATGTTCCACCTCACTCAAAATTTTGAAATGTTGCTTATTGGTATAGAGCTAGCTCTCGTGCAAATCATGATAACATGAGCAATATTTTAAAGCTTTTTGTTATTATTATACCTTGATTATATTAATATTGTTTCCAAAAAAAGGGGAAAAGGGAATAAAGTAGAAATAAGAAAGAATTGAAGGAGGAGAATGAGATATTTAGAAAGAAGCCACCGTTACGTTAGAGCTCTTTGTGCGTCCCCACGAAGTTTTAACGACCTTTTCAGACTCTCTCGATTCTCCCCTCTTCAAAAACGCATTCCCGTTTCTCTCCACTCTGTCTCTTCTCTCTCACCAAACTTCAATTCCTTTCATTCTTCATTCATGTTCGAAATTCATAGGTAAAAATTGTTCATCAAATAAATTTTCCATTTTATTTGAAAATGTCTTTTTCCGATTCCGAGACGTCCTCTCATGGCGGAGAGTATAAAATTTCAAACCGTCAGCCGTGATCGTAAGCTCTTGCTTCGCATCTTTTCTTATAATTGCATTTATTTCAGATTTCTGTAATAAGTATGCATTCATCAACATTCCTTCTAGTTTGGAAATGAATGCTGGTGACATGTATATATGAGGATGCGATGAGATGCGTTCTGCTTGCTAGCTACACTTATAAAATCAGTTGCTTAAGGGTGATGGTTTTGTTTTCGTTTTGGTGGTTTTCAATTTCTGAGAGGTTAATATGATCAAGTGCTTTCTGAATCATTGCATCTCAGACCTTATAATTGTATTAAAAAGAAAAAAGAACTAATTTGACAAGAGCTTTCTTGGATTTCAAGTAGGAGCCGATGAGTTCTAGGTTTAGTGCCTCCAGAAAAGGGGATTGGGGTGGGGAGAGTTGTATTTGTTGCTTACATGTGGAGGCTTACACAACTTGTTTCCCTTTCTTTGAAACATCGTGATTGGTTGCCTTCCTAATCTATTGTATAATAAGCTGAATCATTAACGTTGATGCACAATAATGAGTAGCTGATAGAGAAATAATCTCAAGCCAGTAAGGTCATATAATTGAAGCCTTTTTACCCATGTGGTGTACATCTCTTTTAATAATTGCAGTGTGGATTCACCTAGCAGTTGAACTATTGAAAATCCGAAGAACAGAGGTGCAAAACGGGACACATTATTAACCAGTAAAATCATCTGACCTTTTGTTTGCATCTTTTCAATCTAGCAACAAGAAGTATATTTCCCTGAGATTACTGTTTCCTCCGATGCATTGAATATTTTAATTCTATTGCAGCATTGAATTGTGTTATTACCACGAGATTACTGTTTCTTCCTGATGCACTGAATTTGTCCCTTAATCTCTGTGGATGTGTATGGCACTTCACACTGAATTAAAGACGAGTTTCTACTAATGCGCTGACTGTCTTTATGTATTTTGTTCCCAGGACTATTACATGAAATGCTTGAACTTCGGGTTCAGGTGATTCAAGATCTTCATGGAAGGTATGTTAACAGGAGGTTATTACACGAAATCAGTTTGTTAAATTTCGTCTTTTCTCCTTGAAACAATTGTATTACCTTTATATTTCATAGCCTTAAATACTTTTTTTCAAAAATCTTATCTCTTAAAGAACGACTCTCCATTCAGATGTTTAGGAGAGCTAGTATTTTGTTATGTTGTTTTTTTCAGCCAGCTTCAAAATGAAGCACCTTGTGCACAGAAGTGCTTCCCAACTAATTAAGGGAGTTAGGGGGAAGAAGCGAGTGCAGCCTTATCCTTACATTTCTAGGGTTGATTCCACTCCTTGAACTGGTAGAATCAAGGGGCAACTTTATCATTGCGCGAAAACTAGTTCTCTGTCCTGTCAATGCCAAACTTTCTAAAATATCTATTGTTTACCCATCTTATCAAGTTTCTACATACATTGTTTATAGTAAATACTTACCAATATGACTTGATTAATTTAACATGAATAGTCTAACTTGTTATCTGTGTCATTACACAATGCTTGATCATGTATCAGCAGGAAGTTTCTTGTTGAGTATGTCAATAGTCAAGGTGGATCATGAACGCTTTAAACCTTAACCATACCTTTAGTTTTGAAGGAAAGAGAAGGAGAGGAGATGAATGACTTTTCGAATTTATACTATACGTTACAGTTGTGTTCTTTTTCCACTCTTTGCCTTGTGATTATTCCGTTCACAACAAACAAAGCCTATTTTGCTACATATGTTTATCACTGCCACACAGCAGAGCTATTGCAATCAAATGTAGCTAAATATCTTCATGACAAGATCGATAACAAAAGAATATTTCATCTAAAGCACTATTACAGTAGTATCTCTTGTTAAGATTAAACATCATTAACATAGATGTTTCATATCGGCATCAAACTCATCTTGCCATTTCTAGATATAATATTAAATGCATGAACCTGAAGTGAAGTAAAAATAGCATGTTGAGTCATGATGACTGTCCTAATAACATAGAGCATGTCTCTTAAGGAAAGGAGACTGCTTATCGGAAAGCTCATTTAGGCTTTTGGCACTTGCACAGTAAGCTAAGAACCTTGCCTTCCTGATATTTACCCCAATTAACCCTCTCCAATCTTTTAGGAACAAAAAACTAGAAAGAGCGGGGAAGGAGTATAAAGGGATCTATTATATCGCACTCAAAGAGCAACATAGCTATCTGTGCCAAAATGATGAATTGATATCAACTGTATCTTTGTAACAACAAAGTAATAGAAGCTAAAAGAGATATAAAGAAGCTTCCAAGAGGATCCCTATTCAGGAATTAAAAACATCTAGGATTGTTTCTGTATCTTCCAGAATAAAACTTTTTTCACCAAAAACAAAATAACAGAATTCAGTTAAGTATAATTTGTATATTGTGTTACTTCTATCCTCAAAACATCTAGCATTTCTTTATCTCTAGATGGTCCACCATACCTGGAGGATGATCCTCCATCTATATCTGTCTCTTACCCCAGCTCCAGCTTCCTCCCAGCTAAAAAGAATATCAACAATCTCACTAAGCATTGACCAGGAGATGCCTCTGAGATTGATAAAAATCTTCCATAGTTGGTTTGTGACTCTGCAGTGTAGAAATACGTGGCTCATTGTCTAAGTTTCATTCCCACATAACTAGCAGCAGACATAGAAGATTCCTTTCTTTTCAAGTTTTATCATTAATAAGAACAACATTTTACTAATAGCCATGTAGGCAGGCAACGTGTGAATATCTTGACCTTCCAGATGTATTTCCATGACCAATTAGTAATCTGTGGCTTTATCTGATTCAACAATTTGTCCTGAGCTAACCTTGTATATCCTTTGCAATATTTCATTTTCCACACAAATAATCTACTCCTCCTTGCATCACTAAAGTTTTCCAGAAGCCTTGCAGTTCAGTTACTCTTGGGCTATCTCTAATCATTCATCATTCTTCTAAAACTCAGGTCCCAACCTTGGGAGTCCACATCTTAGCTACTATTTTTTATGATGCTGAAACAGTGTAAACAGGTCAGGAAATAAATCTTGTAAACAACTTGGACCCATTCACTTGTCCTTCCAAAAAATAGTCTTGTTACCATTACGTAATTTGTGAAGAGTGTCTCCTTAGGAAAGTCCAGAATGCTCTGATTGATCTCCACAAACTCTCCCCATGAGGAGTATTGACCTCCTTGGCAATCCAATTGTCCTGCTACCCATGCTTATACTTGATAACACTTCCCCAAAGGGCTTGTGATTCCTGAGTATTTCTATATCATTTTAACCTTTAAAGCTTTGCTTTGATGCTTCAAATTTCTAATCTCCAAGATCACCTTGGCTTTTATTTCTGATAAGGGTTTCCATTTTGACTAAATGGAAAATTGTTTTTTTTCTTGTTTTCTTGCCAAGAGGATCTCTGATTTTATCAACTGCGTATAGCTTCCTGCTTAGGGATAATAAAAATCTACATGATGTAAGTTGGTAGAGCATCCAGAATAACATTGATCAGAGTAGATCTTCCTCCCAATGATATATACTGTGATCTCCATCTGGAAAATTTCTTCTCAAATTTCTCCAGAGTTCCATATTTTCTTGGACCTTTGATTTGTTCCAAGAGGCATACCAAGATAGACTGTCGGAAGGTTTTCCACTTCACCATAGAGGATTACAGCCAACTGCTCCATGTTAGGCACCAAGTCAACTAGGGTATATGTGACCCTTTCTCCAGGTGATGAAGGCCTGAGATCCTTCAAAACGTACTAAAATAACTCTCAAATATTCAGCTGCTCTTCCCCTGCATCACAAAATATTAAAGTATCATCAACATACTGAAGATGACCGATCTCCAAACTAGAAGTCACTGTTTCACGCTACCTCAAAACCTTGGATCCAACCATTAGCTTTGTCAATCTTGACATATTGTTGAGACTTTTCATAGCTAAGAGAAAAGAAAAAGGGGACAATGGATCCCCTTGTCCATCCCTCAATGCTCAATGAGCATTAACAAAATCCTTCAGGTCCCTCATTAATGAAATTTTTACCGTGAGATGCAAACTTTACCCAGTTGATCCACTTCTCCACAAAAGCCATGTTGTAAAATTCTCAGCAGAAACTCTCAATTGACATGATCATAAGCTTTCTCAGTGTCAATTTTGCATAAGATACTTGGCCTCTTTTATGAGATTCTTGAGCTTGCTTCATTGGCTATCAACATAGCATCCATTATTGTCTTCCTCTAATAGAAGATCATATATTGAAATCACCAAAGTATCCACCTCTTCAGGCTTTCTGTCAAAACCTTTGAAATCAGCTTGTAGAAAATCCCTATGAAACTAATTGGTTTGAAATCTGTTAACTCCTTTGCCCCTGTCTTCTGTCTAGTAGCAAGAATTTGAATTGGAAACAGTAAAGTTTTGAGTTACAGGCTGCATTTAAAACTATGCCTTTACTAATATACCTTCAGCTTTTCTAGACAAAACATTCCTTTATTTTTGTTAGCTTGACTGAATGCCTTCTCAGGTTGATAGTTCCTTTTACATCTAAATATATGACGATACCAGATTGTATCTGTTTTGACGTATCTATCACATTTATCTTTTAATATCATGATTCTGAACATTAAAGTGTAGCTATTTGATATATGTCCTGTAAAAGAGTGTTCTACTGGTTTAAACTAATGTCATTATTTTGAGACTAAAGATACAGCTTTTGAAATGTTAACTGAATATGACATGAGGACAATATACCCAAAAGATAATGAGTTATTTATAATTGTTTTGGAGTTGTTTGCTTGTTGCAAAAGTGGCTGATAGAAAGTTTGTTTCTGAGAGAAAGAGGAAGGTGCTTATTTTGAAAGAATATGAAAAAGCATAAGAATAAATTTAGGAGTCATTGCTATTTGCTGGCTCTGTCTCTATTTTTCCTTTCAGTTATCTGCTGCCCTTATGTCTTGACAGCACGGGATACTTGCCAATTTTAAAATTTATGCTTTAATAACCACTTCTTTGCAGGTTCTTATCATGGATAAAGTAGCGGTAAAGTGATGTCTTCCACATACCGTGTTTTAAGTATCACTGATCAAGGAGTTTCATGTGAGCTCCGCATGCAATGAACCCTTTTATTTTATTTGTAGAACTAATTGACAATCTAACCTCACAAAATTATCAAACCCCTTCAAACAAACCAGAACAAAGAGCATTCTTCAATAAGGAAGTAGTGAAGACTAGTTTAATGAGGTCGTGTTTCTACTCTATTTCAATAGAGAAAACAAAATGATTTACGGCACCACAAGTTACTCTGTAATCTCTAGTTCTACTCAGTCAGAAATATAAGGTTTATTGACTATGTCACCTAACCTAGTGCAAATATAGTCTGAAGTCCCATGTAGGGTAGTTTCATTGGTTGTTAGTTCTAGCATTTCCTAATGATTGATGTGTATGTATTATGACAGTGGTGGAAGACCTTTTCAGAAGAAGGCAACCTTTGCCAACAATGGATGCTATATACTTCATCCAACCGTCAAAGGAGAAGTATGATCTTTTTCTCAAAATCCATTCGCTTCATAATCATCTAGTGCTTGATTTTGTAAACAAAGCATGGGAACTGCGTATTGACTTTATACATGATCTTGAATGTTCTATTCCCGCCCCCTTTTGCCCTCTCAGCAACTCCAAATTTCCATATGAGTTGTATCTATGTCCAAAATTTCTGTTCATCATCTATGGCAGTCATAAGTTTTTAATATATTTTGATTAACCTTTGTGGGTGAAGCAGGCTGGAAATGAAACAGACTTTTGTTTTGGAGGACTTTCATTTGGATACAAGGAAAGCAGGGCAAGATTGATGCTTTGTTTGGTATTTATAGATTAAGAATAGTATAATTGTATAGCCCTCTCCATAGAACCATAGCTATTTCTTTATTCAAATTTTGAGAATATTAAGTAAAATTCTGGGACCCAGCTACAGTCCAGGCACTTCTTATTCTAAATACCCTTTGCTGTCCATTTTTCCAGTTTAATTTTAACATAGTCTAATGCCATGCTTTACATAGGATACAACCTGTCTTTAACATAGTCTATGGCCATGCTTTGCATAGGATACAACCTGTCTTCTATGTCTGTTTACATGGATAACTTTTTCTGTTGTGTTATCTTCTCTTTTTATAGAAATAATACTTAAAATGTAGAAATTGAAACAAAACTATAAGGACAAAAATTTCATTTTAGAATGAGAAAATATATGTACTTAGAAGATAATTAAAAGATAAGGAACCCTCTACATCATATATAAGAAATTTATTGATTTGATTATATAAATTAACAAACTTGAAACAATAGGGGTAAAAGATATACCGTATCGGGTGAAATTACATAAGCAAACAGAAGAATGTGCATGTCCTTGGAACTACTAAATAACAAGGAAAGTAGCTGAATTACATACAAATTGTCCATTTAAATAAACAAGAAAACAAATAGTTTGTTTTTTGACTAAATTGGTTTAATTACTTAAGAAGCAAATTAAATGTTATTCTCCATATGCAATTTGAAGGAAGAGGACCTCATCCATGGGTTGCATAAAGTTTTACACATTTGGTATATGATGTGAACTTTACCATGCTTTCTCCTCTGTTATGTTTGATCTCTAAAGTCAGTATATTCATTGATTCGTCTGAAACATCAGGTCCTTTTCCCATCTGCAGCACTTAAAAATGAGAACTAACAGTTAAAATTTGAATTTGCAGTGTTGTCATGTTCTTGTCCGATATGTCAGGAAGAGAACCTTTATACAGGAAGTATAGACACGATCTCGTTCTCAATAAAATCTAGTGTGCAGACTTGTTCAATCTAATTGAATCCTCTGGTTCTTGTCATCTTACTTCTGTTATTTCCCTATTTCTTTTCAGAGCATATGTATACTTCAGTTCCCCAATACCTAAGGACCTGGTTGGGCGCATCAAGAATGACACAAATGTCATACCCCCGTATAGGTGCACTAGGAGAATTAGCAGTTCTAGCGTCTCTCTTACAATACTGCATGCATCATGAAAATGATCTCTTCTGGGATTTGACTGGATCTTCTTTTCATTTGTTGTTATTTTTTTTTTTTTGGTTGTTGTTGTGCACAATGCAGATGAATTTTGAGTACTTTCCAATGGACAGCCAGGTAATTTGGCAAATATCTGGAGCAAACAGTCTTTTTGGTTACTTGGAGAATTCAGTTCAATATCTGTTTTATATAAACTGGGAGCCAAACAAATTTTATAGTTTTGAACGAAATATTATGAAGACATAGAAATGTACCTAATTGATAGGAATAGATATAGAAGATTCACATGGCGGCCCCAACTAGTGCGTAATTGAGTACTTATCTGTTGATTGATTTAAGAATTATGCAGATTGCGACTTTTTAATGTGTCAGTTCTTATATAAAAGGGATTTATCACTGAAGCCATGAAAGAGCACTTGGAAGTTGTTTGGTGAAAGTGCTCAAAACTCCCGGCGTGCTGAAGCGTCCTTGAATGTAATGGCCACAAGAATTTCCACTGTCTTTGCTTCACTGAAGGTAACTTAAAATTCACCAATGTGGTGATTTGCTCTTTCATGTGAAGTTTTATAAACAAAACAAAAAACTACTGATAAAAGCCTTGTATTAGTTTAGGTTACAATTACTCTGTCAAAAAATATTGTTGATAAGGTTGGTGCAATTGTGATTGCTTTCGTTAGGTAAAGTAAAGAATTTGGTGGTATAAGGCGTTGCATTTTCACGAATGTGTTTGATTTTTATTTGTCTCTTCCAGTTACTGTTCCCTGTGACCAACTAGTTTGGCTAAAACTGTCTCTACATCCAGGAATTTCCTTTTATGCACATTCCGAGCTTTCTGAGGACAAGATGGATCAAATTTCCGTGAGTTAGTTCCTGGAAGCTTGCTACAGCCATATGGAACAATATCACTACATATAGGTCTAGTATTCCTAACTATCCACAGAAGGAGACATGTGACTTACTGATTCTGGACAGATCTGTTGACCAGGTTTTGAATTGATTTTGTTAATCAAATAATAATCAGCATTGTATTTGTTTCATTATTGAGGTGATGAAATGACGAATCTTCTTGTTCAGATTGCTCCTGTGATTCATGAATGGACATATGATGCCATGTGCCGCTGACCTGCTTGATATGGATGGAAATAAATATGTATGAGGTACACATTTTCTTGATGTTCTGGATATCTTATATCAATATTTTAGAACTTTTTGACCAAAATGTATTCACATCAGGTTCCTAGCAAAACAGGTGGTCCACCTGAGAAGAAGGAAATTCTTTTGGAAGATCAGGATCCTGTCTGGTTGGAGCTTCGGCATGCTCATATAGCTGATGTAAGTCATGAATTTCCTTATTCCTTTGATGCTTGTGCATGTCATATGTGCCAACTCCTAACTTGAAGACTTTATCAGGCTAGCGACGACTTCATGATAGGTTTACAAACTTTGTTTCTAAGAACAAGGCAGCACAGATGGAGCAGAGGTTGGTGTTTCTAAAAACATGAATGATAATTTTATTTGCTAAATTTGTAGGAAACTGCATCTTAATGAGTTTAGCATGTACTGTGCTCCCTGTCTGTGGATGATGCAGCATTCAGTGACTTATTAATTGTTTTAGTTGTTACTAATTGATCATAGATGTGAATTATTAACTACAGATGAGTAGATGTACAAATTTTATTGTTAAAACTCATATTTTTCTGATGATTTCTCAATTCAAATCTATTTTTACATAGAGATGGTGAATTATCCACACGGGACTTTGCAGAAGATGGTCAAGCTTCCACAGTATAATGAGCAAAAGAGGACTATCACTACCCCTGTATCGAGGTTTGTTCCTTGGTCAACTGGATCCATGCGCAAACTTAGTCCTCTCTTTGAAAAAGCAAATACTTTAACAATTCCAAATGCTAAAGTCGTTCTTGAATAGAGAAATTGGACTATGAAATTAGACCAGGTACTTTGGATGTGCAACTCTTAGGAGCTAGTTTCATTGGATTTAGGTATGTATTTTAAATTTATATAATCCCCAATAACAGCCAGCTTCTTCCTGATTCCTTCTGTAGTGAAAGCGCTAGAGCTCATGCGGATGCTCATATCCTATTCAAAACACAAAAGGCTATTTGCAGATTGCTTAAAAGACATAACAACCTCAAGGGCATTGGTCATACCTATGTTTTAATGTCATATAGTTATTCTTTGGTTATTTAGGACCAATTGAATTTGACAATGTGATGAACCTAGCCTGCAATAAAATGCTGAAGTTTGTTTGTTGCTTGATTGATCAGCTTGCAGGTGATTAATAAAATTATCAGCAGATTAGCCGGGGAACTTGGACAGCTAGAACAGATCTTGTCTTTAGCGATGCAGGAACAAAGGAGGTTATCCATTTTCTAAGGTCGAAGCAGGTATAATTTTTGTACTGGCTCCAGAATAATATTCAAACTCATTGTAATTTCCAGTGCCAAGCATGGACTAAGTAACAACCTTGCTGTATGCAGGATGCAGTTGAAAATAAGTTACGCTTGATGCTGATTTATGCATCTGTTAATCCCAGAAAAAATTTGAGGGGCGACAAAGCAGCGAAACTGATGCAGGTATTTCCTACATGCTAATATCTTGAAACAGTTTGAATTCATCTAGCTTATCATTGAGGTTTATTTTAAATGATCTTATTGTGGAGAGGCATACCTATATGGACACATTAAAAAACAACTTGAGAGTAGTAGTTTTGGCTGTTGCTTTAAGGAGAAGAAAGAATCTTCTGAAGAGCAACTGGAAATGATTTTGGTAATGCATCAACAAAGATGATGCCTGAAAACTATAAAGAATCAGTAGAATCTTTAGTAAGCAGAAGAATATGAATAGGATGTTGCAAACAATATAATTTTCAAGTTAAAATGTTGGGTTTCTGTGAATTCTTCCAAATAATACAAGAAAAATAAAAAAAGTTAAAAAAGAAAAAATATGGTTTCTGTAAACAATAATGCAGTTGGTTTAATTGGTTTTTCTGTTTTGACCTTTCAGCATTTTTCAAGTACAATTAATGTGTCACTGGATGTAGTTTAGAAAATGTAGCGTAAATGAGAAGAAAATTTTGGAGTGAGAACAATAGATCAAGAGGAAATGTTCTAATTTATGTAACAATATCACCATGTCGACCAACAAAAGTTATCTCCTCTACATCAATGCTCTCTGGATTCCTTGGCCGCCTTGGATGCTATTTTGAGAATGAACCAGTTTTTGAGAAAAAAGTTCTCAACCAAATGTTTTTATGCCATAAGAAAATATGGTCATCCTAATTTTTATCCATATTCCTAGTCCTAGAATCAACTTGTGGAATTATTATTTTTGTCTCAAATGCATGGCTATGTTTTATATGTTGTACCGCTACTTGAAGCTAAGGAAACGTCAAAATTTTGATATAGATTCTTTTTCTCTTAGTTAGCAAAACTGTCACCTGAGGATATGAAGGCTGTGCAAAATATGAGAATGCTAGAGGGTTCAGAAAAACGGAAGCCAAGTGGAAAGCTTCTCCTGAAGTTTGATTCACAAAGGTAAACATTAGAACTTCTTTTTAAAAAATTTCTGCAGTCTTCAGCTTTCTTAGTGCCAGAAATGAGAACTGACAGTTGCTAGATTCTTTGTTGCATATTGGCGAATAATGCAGCTAGAAAGGATCGAACTGGAGAGGAAGAAACACTTGGCAGCTATTCGGTTTTTATCCCGTGATAGAGGTTTGCTATAAGACTTCCTAATCCTCCTTTGGTGTAATTTTTGCAGAAGTAAACTGGCAAGATATTTTCATCTTTAGTTTAGTGCTTATAAGATTGTTAGTGTAAGAGGGTTGCAGTTTTTGTTACCAGCCATATGATTATATCTTCTTCATTTTAAGATTAAGTTGACTTTAGTATTGGAATAGCAAATTAACATCAGCTTTGTGACCGGATAGGGTTTAACTTCAAGAATTCTACATGAACTGTAGGATTTGGAGTCCAAATTGACTGATTGAATCCACTGGAATGATGACCTAGCAATGAGAATATCTGGAGGATCATTCGACTGGAAGATCTTACTGCATGCTCTTCATAGAGGATACCTTCCCAGTAATTTTTTTAAGTAAAATTGCTTAAGGACCAATTTTCCTTCTTTATATTCGGAAAACTTCCATACTTGGAATAGCGGGTCCCATTGCCTTTTCCTCTCTTACTGAAACTGTATTTTTGAGTTTAGAATACAATGCTTGGAAGAAAGATGTAATGCTTTTACAAGAGATGCTTCTTCAAATTTCCATTGTGTGAACACAGAATACATTAAGCTTAGATTATTTTCCAGAATTTCCGAATGATTCGGCATTTAATCAAATAGCTCTTTGAATGGCTTAGCTCGTACTTAATACTTCCTAAATCATACATCCATCCTGCTTCTCTCAGGAGTTGGTTGAAAAATGTGTAAAAGGTGACTTGTCGAAGACGATTATCAGTGAACAATCCTCAATCAGCTACTCGTGATAATGGATCTTCTGCAAAGAATGCCCCACCAAAGCCCACGGAATCTACTAATCCACGCTCAGTGAGATCAAGGAGGACTCCAAATTGGGCACGTTCTCGTACTTCTGATGATATTCAAGAGTTCTCCCGTGAAAAAATTATCTTTGATAGAATTTCTTTATTTTAACCTAGAAGATCCAAACCTCCTTGATTTCCATATAAATAAGCTGTCACTTTTCAGAAACAAGATTATCATATTTTTCATTTTAATTGTTCATTACTATTTTCCATGGAGTAGGATTTGCATATCATGCAGCATTAATGTAAATTCTAAATATGTTTTAAAAATTGTTCGTTGCAACTTAACATTCCTCATCTCTTGTGCTTGCACATTTGGAATTTTCTAGTGACTCTAGTCTCAGAAGTTTCTCAGCTGATTTTAAGAACATGGGACAACGAATTTTTGTTTTCATTATTGGTGGTGCAACTCGATCTGAGGTAATTCGGTAACTTTTGATTTCCATCACTGGCTTTCCACCTAAGTGAAGGGTTAACATTTGAAATGATATATTGTTGATTTTCTTCTATGCGGCTTAGGGTTTTGTCACAAACTTGCCAAAGTTAGGAGGAAGTAGTCCTTGGCACAACTAGTCTAGATGATCCACCTCAATACATCACGGTAATATTACTTCATCCAAGTTTTGGTGAGCGTCTTGAATTTCGATTTTCTAAGAATTCAGACAACTTTCCTCTCTTAAAACAAATTATGTGAATAATATTTTACATGCTTGCAAAACATTCATCTTAAAATGATCAATCTTGGTATCAATCACTCGGAAACTTTAGGTTTCTCTAGATATCATTCCATGATTCATGAACTATAATTTAAGTTTTACATAGATGAGTTGAGCAATCCATGTCAGGTTAACCACTTCACTTTTCGTCTAATGTGAATATTGGATGTATTAAGGTCTTTTGCGAAGGCATGCAAGCAAAGTTACCTATTAATATCTGATAGGCCGTCTCATAATTTCAACATCCAGATTGTTTGAAGTGCAATCTTGCTAGAGGAGCTTTTCAGGCTATGATAGTTATAGGATTTGCCAAAGTTGAAACTGTGGTAATGGCTGAAATCAGAGAAAAGAACTAGTGCATTGCTTTCGTAACACTAATTATCAAGTGA
The DNA here is from genome assembly GCA_018107945.1 of Datura stramonium. Taxonomy (NCBI): domain Eukaryota; kingdom Viridiplantae; phylum Streptophyta; class Magnoliopsida; order Solanales; family Solanaceae; genus Datura; species Datura stramonium. Next base: position 212,882 of record JACEIK010000896.1, read on the forward strand.
AATATATCCTCAGTATGAACTCATTCTTCTCATCTTGTTTCACAGAAACTGAAATTGCTATCAGAGAAAGAGCCTTCGGTAGATAACCATGGCCTCGGAATTTAATGGGGATTTGTGAAATGCGTTTTATTCGACACCCAGAAGATAGTAAGAAAGCTAAATCAATCATCGCTTTTATGCTTTTCTCTCCTTTTCTTCCATTTGAAGAAGCTACTCGATCCTGGTACCTAAAACCAACTTTCTTTAAATTTTAAATTGCAGGATGCAGTTTACATTCAAGGAGTGATTGTTTAGTTTCTGATGCTTCTATTTTGTTGTTTTTCGAGAGGAAGAATTTGATTCATTGGAAAGGCATATATCAGTTTTAAAGAAAGGCTTCATGATACTGGTGAAGGCTACATATGGCAGTTGAGTTTGCTTTTATACTAATCACAAAGCAAGTAGAAGACTATCTTTAAAAGAAGATGTTACAGAAACTTCCTGAGTGCAGTGAAGGAGTTTGAGTACAACTTACTCTTGAATTTTTGTAATTGTATTAAATTTAGTTGGCCAAGTCTGTCCTAAAAGGCATGTATTGAAAGAAGAAAGATTGTTTGTATCTGTTAAAGGGAATTTTCTGTTTTAATAGACTATCTTCAATGCTGCTTTTAATATTTGGTCCCAAAATTGGAGTCAATTGATACTTCTCAGGTGAACAAACTTAAATATCACTAGGTCTCGTTTTATTCCTGGTAGCCATATCCAATTGAACCGGCTCTCCAACAGCTGATGCTAGTGAATAAAGTGCCTCCTTACCATAAAAAGTTGGCAATAGATTTGGAAATGACTACAATGACTATCTATCTTTTTTCTAATTAATTTGATGTTTAAAATATTAAAATTTAATTAAATAAAACTCTGAAAAAGTCATTTTAGTTTTCAGTTAAGAAAAAACACAAAAGGCGCTTCCCCTAAACACATTCAATAGGCTCTTTGTTTATATTGTTTATCCTTCTTCAATAGTCACAACTATCAAACAACAAATAGTAAACTTACTGAAATAAACAAAAGCCATATTGTTCTTAAATGACAAGTGGTTTTCCAAGGCTCTTTATCGGGAGTCTAATACTAAGATTGAAAGAGTGATTCAAATCTGAAAATCGCTGATTCTTCACCATCCTTAGACTTTGAGTGGTTTGTTGTTTATTGGTCGGTTCTATTTTGTGTATTAAGGATTTTGCTTTGTTTTAATGATTTTGAATTTGAATTTAATTAAATGTTGAATTTATTTTGTAAGTTTTTAAATAAATAATATAATAAACTCTTTGAAAATATTCTCTAAACTCTCCATATAAAATAAAAAATCGAAAGCTTTGCAGATTTAACATAAAACTTTTTACTTTCCTGCTTGCAATTATCTTCAATCTCTCATGATATAATAAAGCCCAAGAACACATCCTGAGGCGAGTGAGAAGAAAAAGGGGCTGAACAAGTCAGGAATTGACACGATGTTTAATTGAGTTTGATTTTAAGTCGTTTGCTCGATTATTGCTTTTCGGCATTTGCTCTTTGATTTTGGCATTTGTTAAACCATGAATTTATGATGATTTTGTTTATATATGGTGTAGATGCTATTGGAGTTTTGGTACATATATGATCGAAGCAAAAAAAGTGTTTAGTTTGGTGATCTGTGTTGAGCTTAAGGAAAAGTTGGGCTTTATGAATCCTTCATGTTATTGTAAAGTTCAGTAGTAAGTATTGTTATAATTGTATGTTGAATCTCTTTTCTCCCAAGTGAATGGAAAATGTGGTATTGAATGAGATTTCATTTATCTTGCCAAACAAAAGGTTTATGAAGGAGATAAATGAAGGGCTTGATTTATAACAAATTCTTTTGAATCATTAATATTTTCCTGAAACTATCACTAGAAACATAGTTTTTAAAGTTTAAGCGCAGGGGAGATACATCTCTTTTGTGAACACATTTTGGCCTTGGTTTGATGCTCTGTCACGGTTTCCAGTTAATTTTTCAGAAAGTTTAATTGCAAGCTCAGATTTATTTTTAATGGATAAGAAGCTAACTATAGTATGTTGATCAAAATGAATTCTTTTTAGCACAAGTTAAAAAATGCTTCCGCGTATCAGAAATAAAAATACATGTTATATTTTTACTTTGCAGATTTATTAGTGTATATGATTAGATCATAATTTGAATGGATTACATAACCTTATATGAATCCCTTAGATCCATTTTGATGAGTGAGATGTTCTTGCGAGTATCTTTTACCCATTTAGACATAGAAAATGGCACCATCAAATATAATTAAATAAGTGTGTAGATTCTGCGATAAAAGTGGAAATAATAATTAGATAGATCACATTTATTATTTTCAAAATTTGAACTTTGAAAGTGCATCATTGATCACATGATAGACTTGACCCAGGCAACTTTGCGAAGGATAAAGAATTCAACTTCACACTGCTATCCAGCTCGATTGTCGAGGATGAAATATAATCAAGTTTAAAACTACAAAAAGATGCATTTAGTGTAAAGTAGTCATGTGAAACCACTCGATATTCACTAGGACGCTAAGATAATTCTCATAATCCATAACAAATTATAGATACAACCGGACTAATCAATTAATGAAGAGATTATACTTAACTATTAAATTTTGTGTTAGCAAAAAAGTAAAGTTGTCGTATGACGTAATGAAAAAGTATGCACATAAAGTCATAACAAATTTTCTTCTCTATTAATTACAAGAAAAAGAGCATGCTTTGCCGGATGACTATTAACTATTATACAAAAAAACCCAACTCTTTTGGATAAATATTTATTAGGACTCGCATAGATTTGTAATATGCAATTATTGAACCAACAAATCTAACAATAGTCTTTTATCTTGACAATATTCTCCTTCAAAAGCTATATTTAAAAAAAAATCCAGCACAAATGTGACGGCATTTATAGAGTGGCGACAATGTAGGTCATGTCATAAATAAAGCGATGGGCCAGCGAGTGGTGATTAAATATAGGTATCTTAAGTTTGTTTGGGATAAAGGCTTATAGTTGTTGTAATGAGACTTTATTGATTGAGGTAAAATAATTTATCCTAACATTTTTAGGTTAAGCAAGGAAGTCTATTTCATATTTAATCTTTTCTTGCCAAAATAAATAAAAAAGCTTGTGATGGTCTTTTTAGTATCCAGTTCTTATAACGGACTTAAAAATGATTCTTGGTTTTATTATGTCTATCGAGTTGAGGAAAAAACTATTTTTCTTTAGAAATCAATTTTAGAAATGACACTTAAGTAGAAATATTTTAATCATTATCTGTCTGAGGCACATGACACTTTAAGAGGCCACACCGGCTATAAAGAAGTCATTTCTTGTTCCTTTTTATTACTCCTTTACCTTAGTAGTAGATAACCTAAGTTGATTATAAATAATGCTATCGAGTATACATCAAATATTTTCAAGCATATAAACGCTAAGAATATTTTGAAAAAAAGACAAGAGGAAAACGATGGATGAGATCGATGATCATGGTTAAAGTTATTGGTGATAAATAAGAGTAAGAAAATGCAGAGAATAAAGAATAGCGAAAAGAGCGGTGATATATATTGTTATGATACTAAAAGTGGATATAAAGGTCATTTGCCATATAAAAACTTTATGACAATTTACTAATTTTGTAGGACTAATTCTCTCCTTTTGTCCTTTCATGTTCCTAATAAAACATTCAAAACAGCCATCAAAACCAAAGTGCCACAATATAAATAATAAAAACTTTGAAACTTTAATAGAACACAACACTTCTTCAAATGTAAGAATAATATTACTAATAAAGTAACCATAAAATTATAGTCTCATCAATCACGGACGCATCACAAACAAAAAAATAACCTATTATAATATAAAAAGACAACAATAATTCAACAACTTAATATAATTTTTTAAATGAAATGGACAATATGTTACAACTCTAGTTTTACTATATAGTCAATATGCTACCAAATCAAATACATTCTCTTATGAGGTAATTATTTTATTATTATTAAGCAAATCTTCAAATCAATTACAACATATCTTTGTGAAGCGATATTGCGGTAATTTTTCTTTTCCTACTTAAAGAGAAAAATATTTTAAAAAATAATTACAAACATGTAATTTCAGTAAAAGATGAATATTATACTAATAAAATGCAAATCTCCTCTTTGTTTATGTTTTGGTACTTTGTGTAGGCTTTTGTAGAGAGCCCTTAAGTTGGATATGATATTATCTGACTATCATTCTCTTTTCCCATCTTAGTCATTCTCAATCTTAAAATTCATTTAAGATCCTGAGTTATCGTCAATTCATCATAAAACTTGAAAATAAAGCTGAGTCAATAAGATGTGAATAATCTCCCAACTTTATTATAAGTATTTGCGATTGAAAGTTCTTTTAGTCGGTAAAGCATAAAATATGGATCAGATGTAATAGATGAAAAGGGAATAAAATTGATGGTAAATTATTTTAAAACTCCCATTGAAAACAAAAGATGTATGTACTTCGGAGAAGAGAAACAACCTTTCGATGGTTAAAAATTAAGGAAAAAAAAGACCATTATAATTATTGGAGAAGTGCAAAGTCGGATGTGAAGGTTAACGAAAAGAGGACAATAAAAGTGACTTTTGAACTTTTTAGGCCTTTTTCAAAAATGCAAAATACGAAGAAAATGCAAAAAAAAAGAAAAAAGGCTAAATGGTACTACAGGCAATGAAGCATGTCACGTCACTTCTGGCAGGTTAAAGTCTCTGTTTACATAGATGCGTTACCCCCATTTCCCTTCATTCCTTTTGAAATAATGCGAAGTTTGAACGTGGGTTTTTATTTTTCTTTTGATGAGATAATAACTAATTAAGTTTTTGTTGATTTTTAGGTGCTTTAAAGTTTTGGAAATAGTTAAAAGTTTTAGATTTTATATTCTTGATGTGAGTAATACAACAGAATTATACATGCAAGGTATAAAAATATAAGTCGATAAGAGCAACTGATGATCATTGCAGCCTCTTTTTTTCCTCAGAAATATTTTTATACTACTTTGTTTCCTTTCTCTTTTCTTCCTCATATATAACTTTTTATTTTACGCCATTTTTGATGCGAAAGAATGCAAGGATATGTGTCTAATAGATGCAAAGATGTCATTTCTTGAAATATTTTAAATGATAACAAAATTCAACAACACCCATAAATTTTGATTATAGTTTAGTTCCACTGAGTTTTTACTAAGTGGATTTATATTGTAACTTGAATGTAGTATTGAATAAACCATTTTCCTATTGCCGTATTTTCTTTTGACTACACATAATTTGTAATATTAGTATTATTATATTTGTCCAAAGGCGTCGAATATACGTGACTTACCTACGAAACCACAAGCCTTTACGATGAGAATTTTATTTTCAAAGCGAATATTAAATAATTTTAATGCGAAAGAGAGGCTTGATTATATTACGGTACCAAAACTTTTATTCTAATTGAGAATTTAAATTGTTTACAATAAAGATTAAGAAAAGAAAAAAAAAGGTATTGTAATATAGGTTGTTTCAATTTTCTTTCAACTTTGAATTATTAACGACTAAATCCAGGTGCCTTGAGGAATATATTTTTCCCCACTAAATCACAGCGACTATCTCCTATTACATTGTGATTAAGTACATCAATTAATTTACAAGAAGGTATACAAAATTCTTTTATAGTCATCGTTCCTCACGATAGCCATCACTTCTGATTCTCCAACTATCTCCAAATGAAAATTACATTAAAATTTGAATTAGGATCTCCGTGAGATCAAAATTTGTTATAGCACCTTTATAGGTATTTAAGGACCATGTCATTTAAATTAGCATTTTAGCGGAACTTGCTTGTTGCATTCGAGGCTTTGATGATGTGCCATGGATTATTTTGAAGTACTTTTAGTCGTATGTAGGAAGATGAAAAATCATATAAATAAAATACAAACTTATTTATTTAGAAAGCATTAGGAAAATACTCTTCTTGCCCTTGTGACCTGAAGTTTCGGACCACATGTTGTATGTTTTTATTACATTAACTTTAGTAATCTAAAAATGCTTTTATAAGATGTACATTTAATTCATAAAAACTGTAACATTACGTTTGAGATAATAACACCGGATAAGAAATAAATTACCATGCATTAGCAAAATAAAATAATTTATAATTACTTTAAAGAACAAAGTTATTATTGAAAAAACAAATAAAATATTAATCGATGAGTAAATCGATTTTGTAATCCAAAAAAGAAATGTAAGCAAGGTTAAAGTGTCTGAAACTTATTGTGGAGAAGTCCACTATGTACGCAACATATTAGGTACCACATACGATGGGATTATTTGAATACATTGAAGGTAAAAATCAAAAGATAAGAAAAATAATCTATGACAAATATTAGATATAGATTTGTTGATTTGAATTAAGTCAAATCAACAATTTTTGAAAAAATACCATTATTGATTGTATTAGTACCATACTAAAGACTAATTGAGGAACTTAAACCAAATTAAAACACCCCAGGGAAAGAGGGGAGAAACCACAAAACTTCAAATTAATATATTCCATGAGATTCTTGAAAAGACATAAATTGAAACTTTCATTTAAAAGATTTGTTAAAAATGATAAATAATACTTTAACAGTTGCGGTATTTTTTATTAGCATTGATTGAGGTAGCATTGACATTATATGCGCCCGTATATGCTTTGTGCATAAAGATCACATTCTCATTTCCCAACATAGGCTAGAGAGATACATTGTCCATCCAGACTAAAAAATGAAGCCATTCTTTTCGAGAATAACGTGGGAATTTTAAAAATACGATAATTATAGATATAAATCTAATATTACAATATGCAACTCATTTACCGTAAAAGACTCATATTTCAACTTTAAAAAGGTTTTCTACTTTACCTTTCCTTTTCCAATTAGTCAAATCCTAATTTTTCTCCTCTATTTCTTTAGGCAAAATTCTCATAAATACATAAAACCAATAAATTATAAAACATATTTTCTTGTTCTTGATTAGTTCATCGTATCATTTATATATATAAATAAATAATAAAATGTTAAAAGAGAGAAAGAAAATGTGAAATGAGATCATACATGTACCTTTGAAAGATAATTTTGAAAATCTATAATCATACCCAAAAACGAAAGTCAAAGTTCATTTTATCATTTGTATAAATAAATAAATAAATAAGAAGTTAAAGAGAGGGAGAGAATCTTTAGTAAGATCATACATGGACAGAAGGATATTTTTAAAAATGCAATATTGAAGTGAGATCATACATCAAAATAGAAGAATCATTTTAAAAACACGAGAATCATCTTTCAAATCGAAGTCAAATTAGTGATGAAATCCAAACATAAATTAGTAATTAGATTTAATAAAGAGCAAGAAATTTTTTATTGATATACGAGCAAATGACAAAGAAAAGGGAAAATAAGAGGCAATTGAACTCTCGAGTGTTGGATATGATTGAAATGAATAAATGCAAAAGTAATAAGGAATGGCGTAAAATGGAAAAGAATGTGATCCTATGAAAATTAATTCAATTACTTTTTAGGAGAGAGAAAATCGAAAGTAAACAACGGACGCAAGTTTAAGACTTTTAAACATTTATTAGAACAGGATATATCGATTTATTTTATTAATTAATTAAATACAAATTAAATACAAGATAAATGTGATAGAGATAATTAGAGATTTTGGTCACAAAGAGTGTAGCATCCTTGCGTCCAGGTTCCTTCTTTATATAGATGTATAGATCATAAAGATAAATATGGAAGTGCTCATTGGAAATGAAAAGTTGTTTAGGAGTATTTTTCAGATTTTTCTTTTGTTGAAAAAAAAGGTAAAAATAATACCCATGCGCTTAAAACTGATTTTGTAACACACAATTTACTATGTCATACACTTGTGTTCATGGGATTCGCTTTTGCGAGTTAAAGTGTCTGAAAGCTGGCGTCATTTTATGTGGTTGTAATTTATCTTTAAAAAGGTCTTAAGTTTAAATTCATCTGAGTATTTAGCGCCCATAAAATTGATTGCTTGATTTTTCTATTATAAATTGTTATATGTCCCTAGTTATTAACATATTATGGAGCACTTTTAACTTATTTTTAAAGAAAGAAATAGCAAGAACCTTATTGCTTTCCATAGGCTTGATGTAATTTAATGTATTTCGAACTATGGCATGCTTGAAACTATCTGCCACCATTTCAGTTTTTGTTTGTTGAGTTTGAGGAAGGATGAATTACGAATATGTTTATACTATATCAATTTTGAGTTATGTTTTCGTCAAGACTTTCTATTTCTATTTTCACTTAATTGAGTATTTGTATTAATGTTGTCCAACATGACATGCTGCTGTTTGATGTGGAAATTGTGCACCTTTTTACTTACTATGAAATTCTATTATCATAATGCTTCTAAGGAAGATTTGAATCAACATACAATTAACTAAACATTTAATTGTTTTAGTTGCCAAATCAACTCTAGAGTAGAATTAATTAAACATCTATTTTGAACTGATATTTTGAAGATGTCCATGTTGGATTGTTTATTCATAACCTCTCTTATTTGCTAACTGTTAATAATGGCGAGGTTGTTTCTTCAACACATTAGTTATGTATATATATACATGAAAGAGTATTAAACTGAAATCAACTTATAAAAAAATATCTGAAGTTAAAGCAAAGAAATTAAAAAATTAGCAGCTGATATTCAATTAATTGCACTTAAAAAGTAAAAAGTTATTAAGTTTAAAAGAATGTAAACCAATAATACGATAGTTATATTGTGTTCTTTCGATTTTTAATTTCTTTATTGTTTTCATTCTTATTTTGTAATATAACAAAAAGTTAATAAAATTAAAAGTGAATATAACCAATTATAGGTTAGTTCTTTTCTCCTTTCGATTTTGGTCTCTTTAATTTCATTTCTGTTTCTTTTTTAATAAAAGATTCTTTTAAAAAAATTTAAAAATTACAATCTAACGAAGGAAGACAAATCAAATACTATTTAAATGCTGGTAATAGATTTATGATGCATTTAGGTCAGCTTTTTAAAATGTGTTTATTTAACATAAAAGATAAATTAATAGTATTGGTAAGAAATAAAAAATAAAACACAAACCAAATTTTATATATAGAATACATGAAAAAACTTATTAACGAAAATTATACATACTATTAATATGCAACTATAATTATTCTAATTTTAATAAATATAGTACATATTTTTATGATTTCATTAATATAATAATATTTAAATTTAATTGATGAATAATTTTAATAATGTTACTAATAAAGTTTGAGATAAAATTATATGTACTTTTAATCTGCAACTATAGTAAATTTATCATGTAAAATTGTAAATTCTTTTTACTGTCACGGGCTCACGCATAGAATTTAAGTTAAATTCATAATAAAATATGAGCAAGAAATAAATAAGCAAATGTAGACACTCAACGTGTATTTTAGCCACAGTTATACTGGAAGGTTCGATTTGAAAACTCCCCATTTTCGAGTTTTACAGCATTTCAACAATGGATTCGATGCTTCCAGTGCAATTCTATCGGCGATTATCGGAATTGTGATTGCTTTTCTAGTTTTCAGAACTATTTCCAAAGAAATCGGAGGTTGAATCTATCGCCGAGCCGGAGGCGATTCACCAATCAGAAGACTTCAAAGCCTCAGCAGTCTCACAAGAACACATTGAAAAAATCGCAAGCTAAATCTCATTCTCACACTGCCGAACATGAGTAATAGTGACCGCTTACTTTTACTACTTACTATTTTTGGATTAAAATTTAAGTTTCTCTCTGTGTTTCCCCTGGCTCTAGGTTTGTTGATGTTTTTCTACTGAATTATTTAAATCTCTTATCTTTGTTCCTTGGAAATGTGCGACTCTTTTGTGCGGCTTTTAGATTCTTTCTGTTTTCAATCAATCAAGGACGCTTAAATCTCAAATTAGTGGAGTCGGCTGTGTGAATTCTTTGTATGCATTTTTGTATCAATTTAGCTTTAACGCACTTATTTTTGCATTTTTGTCCTAATTAAACTATTTTTATATATCCTGCTGCAACACTCGTCTTTTCTCAGTTTTAGGACAGGATGTCCCGGCAGGCATGCGGAGGTTTCGAAAAATTGGAAATTCTGGATGGATAGAAATTTGCTCTAGCTGCTCTTTATTTTTTCCTCCTTGCATCATATATTTCTGAAATGATTTTAGCCCATGCAGTGTAACCTTATGATTAATGTGATACTTATCAAACTTCTTCCAGTAGTTTGCTTTTCCTTTTTCTTTCTTTCTGATAAGGTAACAAACTTATATTCAAAATACTTCCTGAGCACTAAGATAGGGCTGGACTTGTACATCAGTCCAAGTACAAAAAAAATTTGTATCTCGTAAGGATCTGATAAAGTCTTGACTCTAACTTCTTGTAGTTGAATGTTTTATCGCTGAATACAAGCAGAAATGTCAATGGTTTTACAGCATTTTCTGGGAAAAGCATGAAAAGCAGCTTATCAAAGTGTAGTTAGAAGTTTGGCAAATTCCTTAAAACTGGTATTAGAGGAAGAATTTGGGATTTTGAAGCTTGGGAGAGTCTAATTGGGCCAATGAGAGTTAGGAATTAAGGATGGTTACGTTTAGATCATATGACTTAAGCTGGCTGGTCTTGTCCTCCGGCAGCTGACTGTCAGTGTGGCGATTTCATTGGCCACTGGTGTGTCTACTCAGAAGAAGTATAGGTAATGCAGGGGCTGTATAAATCTAGGTGAATCATGGTTTTTGCCTCTATTTATAACTCTGCTTAGAGTTTATTCAGATATTTGCCGAGTTTTGAGATTCTCCGTGACAAGATCTATCTGGAATCTGGATAAGTATTCGCGATCAGGTCTATTGAAATCTGAAAATCATCCTTAGTTCCTATTTACATCCCATCTGACCCGCTTTGCTGTGACTGATAGCCTCTGTGTGGCCTGCACGGCTGCACCTACTGGATGATTTCAATTTTGGGTTGCAGACTCAACAAGAAAACCCCAGTTTATTCTTGTTTCCCCAGCATTTGGCAATACAGAATTGAACTTTTGAATGTTCTAACCAAATCCACAAAGGTGAACAATAAGGGCAAAAGATGGTAGAAGATTGAAAATAAAGAACAAAAAAGTAGTTAGAAGCTCAAGGAAAAAAATAGATGCTTGAATATGTAGAAGCCCCAAATAGGCTGAACAGACGAGGCAAAGAGGTAAAACTAAACCAAATGATTGCTTTTCCTATATTCACCCCCTCTACAAAAAAGAAGAAAGCATTTATAAACTGATATAGCTCAAACTGGATGACCAAAATAAGCGAATCAGTCTCTTATCTATATATGGTCAAAAAGGGGCTGATAAGGAAAACAGATGATAATATGCGGTCTGTTCAATAAGTAACTAAATGCCAAACCTATAATTCCTCGCAGAGCCTCTGAATTTTCTGCAGTAGGAGCTTGATGTGATGATGTTAACCAAAAAAAGTTAAAGTGTCGTGGAATTCTCTTCTTGGACATGTTCCAATTCCCTGCAAAGAAACCATCACATCTTATGTAGGGTAGAGATCAGTGAGATAGAGACCCCAAGTGATGTTGGTAAATTTGAGTAGTTTCCTTTAATAGATACACTTTGATACATCCTTTTTCTTCCTTCAACAACTTCAATTTGCTGTGATAGCTCACTTCTTTTCAACGTACGTATAAATAACTCTCCGTCATATCTCATAGCCAATATATTTCAACAGGCCTTAAAAGTTGCTATCATCAGTTAAGGTGTTTCTGAATTTCATTGCAAATATAACCTTGAGCTGTGTATTCAATGACCAGGCAACTGAAAAGTGACTTTTAGTACTAATGTTTCTGCAGGATGCAAACAAAAGGCATCACCCACTGGACTTGAATACTCTAAAAGGTCATGGGGATATTGTCACAGGAGTTGGCTTCTTACCCAATACAGTCTTTGGCAACTGGTAATTTTGGTTTTACGTATTTGTATTATTTGAGCTCTAAACTTCAAACACCAAGTTGTATGGTATCGTTATTCTACTAGTACGCACAAGAGTCTGTTTATTAGTTTGTGGCGTGCAGTTAATTTGTCAAGATATGCATGTTGGAACTAGTAACCTTTCTCTTTTCATTTTCTTTTGATAAATTTTCTTTGGTACCATATTGTACGTCACAGTAGAACCCTCATGAAAGGACAAACTTTTGGAAAATTCCAAATTATTCTTCATCAAAAATTTACATTGCTGGACTTCTCTTTTCTTCCAGTTTTGAGCATCCAAGGTCCCAGGATTTTAGAGTAACCTACTTATCCATATTGGGTTTGTATTTCATTGTGGAGTTTAATTCTGAACCCACATGGTAGAATTATGGTTGCACCTGATCGAACCCACATCCATGGATGTGGATCTAGAGGAACTGATGCATGTCCTGTGAGTATGTTGAGCATGACTTTGAAAAAAATCCTGTGCAAGGAAAGCATTCATTTCTATCTAAAAAGTTATTTAAAAAGCTATTGCACTAGGATGATGTAGGAAGAACCTTACAACTCATACATTTACTCGGAAATGAGATGCGGTTGGAAGTGGGGAAAGATATAATTCATATCAAAATCCCTTTGGTTGCATTACTGTTTCTATACTTGGTACCATCTGCCGAAAACTTTGGTTAAAAGTTTAAGCGCGAGAAAGAGTCTTGCTTTTTTTCTTCTTTTCTGTTGTTCTCCTCTTGAAGCTGTAGATTGAGTTTTTTTTAAGGAAAACAAATTTGTTACATAAGATGTATTACAACACAGGGAAGAAAGAACTCTAGTTGCAAAAGAGTAAGGAACTAAAGTTTGAACAGAACTTTAATCAATGATACAATCATGGAAATTGTAGTATAAGTGCATGCTTTGTCCTAGGATATACTTTCATTGAGTCAAAGCTACATGCCCAGCATTTAGTTGCAGAAGCGTATAGCTATCCAAAAGGCTTTGCAGGCTGCCTAAGCCGCGGGGTGGGGGTGGGGGTTGGGGGGGGTGGGGGAGAAACAGGTTCTCATTGTACTAAATCATGACAATGAACCTAGGGGATAAAATTGCTGATGCTGATGGAGTTGCCTTTGGGTTATTCTATCAAGTTTTCCTGCAATGGTGAATTCATTGTCTTTGCAACAATTGTTTACCTTAAATTTATTCAGTTTCAAAGGCCTAATTCTCTAGGAATTTTTAAAATGTTCACATCTCTAAAAAGATTACAGTATTTCCAGTGAAGTGCAATCTTACTCACGTTCTTAAAAAGACAAATTATTACTGGTATTGGGATGAAATAGGCCCCACATAGTGGAATTGAGTTGAGGATTCATATAGCCAAATCTAACTAGTTTGAGATAGATTGACCAATAGTTGGTTTATTGATTGACACCCTGCAGGAAAATGTCAGCATATTGTTTGGAACTTTTCTTTAACCCAAGATATGTTCAATATATGATAGGAGTTATTGATCTGTACAGCTTACTGACAGAGGAAGCGTCGCAGATGCACAAAATATACATTCGTAATGTGTCAGTTGTCTTTACTTTGCAACTTCTGAACATATAAATGTTTTACATGTTTTATACTTCCTACATGGAAATTGAAATCCAATTCTTCCATTCTATCATGCATCATCTCCAGATGCCATAGTCCTGTTCTGGTAAGGCATTGTTCTACAATTTATTTTCAAATTTATGAATATAAAAAAGTTGTATAAAAGTAAGATCTCACTCATTACTCTTCTTATAATCAGCTTTTCATTTTCCTCTCTTATTGAAAAGAAAGGTAAACATTTAAATCTCATCTTAAAATTGGAAATTCATGTTAAATTTTGAAACGAAGTTGTCGCAATAATTTACTATTCTAAATATAAAAAAGTCTCGCAGAATCGAGGATGAAGTTTTCATTTCCTGAACATGTCAGATCATAGATTGCCTAACTGCTTCAATTTCCCAAAGATCCCTAATGAAGGTACCTTACCTGTTGCTTGCCTATTGTTGCGGACTGTGTCGTCTTTGGTATGTCAGACCATTGTGTTGGGGCTTATTGTAGGTTTACCGTTACCATTGTGATTAGTGATTATGGGACAGCTTCTGCTAATAGGACTTGATTTCTGTTGAAGTTTTTTATGGGCGCAACTTCACTTGTGCAGTTTTCTTAGGTCAATCTGTTTGGGGGTAGTAAGGGGAGATATTTAACATTCTCTTCTTATACATTCTTACTCCTATGGGAAGATAACAAAAGAGAGTGGAGGATAAATGGAAGAATTATGATTCTTTGTCCAAGTGGTTAAGTGTTGTATTGGGGATATATATTTCTATATGGTATCCCGAATAGTCATGTTATTTATTCCGCTCTATTCATGTTCATTTAGTATTGGGAGGATTCATTAAGATTATTTTATATTAGGCATCAACCTACTGCACTCTCCTCATTTGTCCGAGCTTGGATCTACTACAGGCTACAAAATTAACTAGGCAGAGTTTAGGATAGCCTTCTTTATTATATCTTTATTGTTCACAAAACTGTTCTGAAATAGTAAAGGGGATGTAAGCTTTAAGAACATTGTCTCACTTATATTTTGGTCTATAAGAGAAAATACCTGTATGTATAGATAACTGGGTAGCAAAGATATGACTTGGCTGAGCCACTCATTCACTTTTTACATACTTTGATGGCCTTGGTGTGTAACTAATGAAGGGACAATTTTTGCTTAAGAAATATATTTGTTATCCTTAAACTACTATAATGAAAGAGAACATGCTTTAGATTGTAGTCACATTCCCGTTCTGCACATATTCTATCACTTCAGATCTATGATTCTAGAAGTAGTTTATCACATTCCATTTTACATATTTTGGTAGGAGGATGGGGAGATAGATGTCAATCTTCCATACTAATGTTTCCATCTTGCAGCTTGTGCTGACAGGTTGTTAGGGTCTTCAAGTTGGATGATGCTTCGAGCAAAAGCTTTAAGTATGTCTCTGTCTTATTATTATTAAGACAGTTCTAATTATTATTTAAGCTTGAGCAATTTTTATTATTACTATTATTATTAGCAAGTTTCTAACTCTGATCTATGGTGTATCTTATTCAGGTTTCTGAGAATTAATTTGCCAGCTGGAGGTCATCCAATTGCAGTTGCAGCTGCTGATGAAGCTTCCTCGGTTGCAGTAGCGTGCCATGCTCTTTTTGGTTCTTCCCTATACATGTATGGTGAAGAGAAACCTAAAGCAGACGCTGATTCTAAGCAGGCCAAGCTTCCTCTTCCAGAAATCAAATGGGAACAGCATAAAGTTCACGACAAGAGAGCAATCTTAACTCTAGTTGGTACCAAGGCAACTTATGGCAGTGCTGATGGGAGCACAATTATTGTTTCATGTTCTGAAGGTAAGGTTGGATAATTCTTATGAACTTCTTTTCAAGCTTATCAGAAGAGGAACTTTGAGTTAAAGCCTAATGGATATCCTAATTCTTGATTCTAGTAAAAGCTTCACTGTCATATTTGCAGCTGGAGAATGCATGACTATGGGAGAGCTATCATGTATCATATTAATATTTTGAATTCTATAACGGAGTTTTAAGTTTATTCAATTTCATACTGTAGCTAGTGCTGATTGACCTAACTATCATGCTTAGCTTTGTCAGTACATGAGTTTTATTGAGGTAGCAGAAAATGAACACTAATTTTGTGGATTAAAGATATTCCATCTTTTATAGTACTATGTTTTCGAATATTTCAGTTAATTCTATCAGTATGTTCTCACTATTTACAGTGATTTGCATTATTGTCTAATAAACTAAAACATGAACTTCAAATACTGATTAGTGCTAGTTTTCCTTAGAAGTATTTCAAACTACCCAAACTATACATGCTAGAACTGTCGGGCAGATTTTCTTAAGCTCCTTATTGTTTTCTTCCTTCCTGAAGATATACAATTCTTTTAGGGTTCTTGGCATGACCCTCCTCCGGCCAAATATCTGCAAAACATTCTCTGCCCAGTAACCTTCTGCAATGCAAAAATAAGCAGTCAGTTTCTTCATTATCAAACCCACACATATATCAGTTGCTGCACATGTGAAAGCCCTCTCTCTCTCTCTCTCTCTCTCTGAAGATCTCTTATTTTAAACAGGCATCATGTGAAAAAACCCAGCTGAAGAAGCTACTTGGGCCATAGACTTCCAAATCAAGGTTCTTGGCCTTCGAGCAGAAAAAGAGTCATCCTTATTGGGCAACTTATAACATAAATTCACAGTGAATTTTCCATTGCTATTTGCAGTCCATTGAGCCTTTCAGGATGCCATTTAGTTGTCTCGGCACTCCCAACTCCAAAAGAAGTTGGGCAATGCTTTACGACTTACCACTTGAAGCAATTTCTTCCCGACCCCATATTCCATTCATTTCTTCCAACTGCCATGATTAATTCTGACTGCGTTTGGCATTATAGGAGATCATTGCTTTGAAGATTGGATAAGATTATTGGACATTATATCTAATGTGTTAACATTTTGTGGACATGAATGCATCAACTATCTCATAATTGAGCGTGTTGGTATATAGACAAAGTCACTAATTACTGGAACTGTTAGTTATCTACTTCCCTAACATGTTGTCCTTAACTACTTGTATTATGGTAGAAAATGTTACAATACCAAAATCACTTACAGTCCTGCACCAAAAGTTTTGCCATGCCTGATTTGGTTGTCTTTTTTTACTTGTTAAGAAGATAATCATATTCTATCATAAGTGATAATGTAGCCTTATTACAGAGTTTCAGAAGCAAAATTCAGATAGCAATAAAAAGTCAATACAATTTATTTTCTTGCACATGTGCACCACAATTCATTCCAAGTGCTTAAGTTCTTAAAATTTAAGCCGTATAATAGTACCACTCATACTGATGAATGGATAATGTTACATTTGAAATTATTATACAACAACAAAAATGAATATGGAAATGAAAACATAAATTCAAGTTTCAATTTATCGTTCAAAGTTTTGACTGGATCTTAGGATCAAATGGGTGTAGAACTGGGTTGAAGTTGCCGTCCAAATTATAAAGTTGTTGACACTCTAGCTTGGGTGTTTGAGTGGTTGTTTTTTCCGGCTTCTCTCTGGGATCTGAATCAACCTCTGCCTTGTGCTATATTTGTAGGACGAATCATCATACTAACTGAGAGACTTGTTTGTAGAAATTTCTGTTGTACATGTCTTTACTGCCAAAATTTAAGTGAAGATCATATAATGCAAAAGCTTTTGCTTTTATAATTCATAACATCCAGTTGCCTTTTGTCAATTGAAACTTCTTACTTCATTAAAAATGATGCGTGATGTTTTTAAAATGACATCACTTTAATAAAGATGTCATTATGAGTTTTAGTTTATTGATCAAAACAAATGATCTTGCTTCAAGCAATGCTCTTAATTGGTGTTTGTTGGAAAAATAAATTCCAATCTGAACTCAATCTTACATTATAATTCTTTTGGAAGAAAGCAGATGCATTTGAATGACATGAAGGTTGGTTGGCGATGTTTCAGAATCTTTAATGGACTGTGGATGCAGTTTGAGTTTTGATGTATATTGATGATATGACCGATAGGCGTGCTTTGACCAGCTATTTTGTAATGCCTGAATTCTTCCTACCTCTTTGTAGTATAGTTCTTTTCTGCTTAGCAATTTGTTTCTGTGATCTCTCATCCACAAACATTTGACCAGATTCTTCCTTTCCTTTCTTTTTTTGTGTGGAAGAACTTTTTTGATAAAGCAAAATGACAAATGAAATAATCTTGTTTCGTATTTTTTGGTGTTTTAGGTACTGATATTGTGCTTTTTCATGGAAAAAGTGGCAAGATTGTTGGGAACGTCGATACTAATCAACTCAAAAATAACATGGCTACTATATCTCCCAATGGGCGTTTTATAGCTGCACTTGGCACACTGCTGATGTCAAGGTGAAGATAGATGTTGCCACCTTATCATTTTGTCAGACCGAACTACTTTAAGCTTTTATAAAGAGTCTCAACAATGCTATATTTTGTTTCAAATTTTAATGTTAATTCGTAGTAGGCAATAATGTTAGGGAACTAGTTAGTAATAAGATATATTGAAAGATGAGGAAAGAAAAGGTGATCGTGTGTCTTTTTCTCATTCAGAACTTTTTACAGAGGGTTATGAACTAGGAGAAGCAAAGCGGAAGCTAATAGCCTTGTGCTAAATTTTGCATCAGTAGTTTCCTGAGACATTAAAAATGTTAGACTTTCACAGCTACATTCTTTTCAGTTGCCATCTTGTCGTTTTTAGTATTAAGCATCAGGCAGACTGGCATGTGAGTGGTCACTGTTGCGTGCAGTCTTGTCAATCTAATTGTGGTTGGAAGAGCAGTTAGGACAAGAGGGCTTGTGGTGAAGCTGTTCAAGAAAATAGAATGATAAGCCTGGTTCATCATTCTTGTACAGCTGGTTGGTTAAAATGATTGATGATGCCTTTTTCATTGATTCACTCAGAACATCTTTCAGAACCATATACCCCACCACCCATCCATAAGGGGATCCAAATGCTTGTTCTATATAGTCTGAGAGAGAGGAGAAAAGACAGAAGTCAAATAATATATTTTCCTATGTGATCTGTGTAGGCTAAACGCCCAATCCTTCCTGAGAAAGATGGAGATTGCGTTGTTTAAGTAGTAATTCTTCACTCTAGGAGGTTGTTTGCATTTTGCCAAGGAGTCAACTAAATTGGGATAAGTTATGAAGGAAAAGTATATTATATAGAATTTGGGGTGGGGATTAGATACTCTGGTGAATCTCATATCTTGTAGTGTGGTTGAGTCCTTTGAAGCGATTTCTATATCAAGTAAACTTGTCAAACTTAGGAATGATTTTTTACCATATATTTCTGACTCTCAGTTGTTGGATGTCATCAAAAGAAGAGTTCCTGAACAAATTATATGTCTTTCACAGGTTTGGGAGATTGTATACTTTCGAAGAGGATGGTGCTGAGAGGTTTAGGGATTATGGAGCTCAAGGCCTTGAGTCAATGATGTGTGTTCTTGCACATGAGAATTCTATTTGTCTTCTTCTTTTTCTATCCTTTCTAGGGTTCTAGATCAATATGATCTACGATCAGGTGTGTCTGATGATGTTTCAAGTGTGAACAAGATGTAGAGCAGGCTTATTATTGTCCTGATTAGTACTTGGGTGAATTTTTTGGCAAAATTCTTATTATTTTGAGGGAAGGAGAAATTTAAGAAAATTCTTAAGGGGAATGTCAATTTTGAGGTATGCTGTTTCAGCAAAAGACCTCCCAAGATTCAAATACTTTCTAGTTGATCATAGATTGGGACCATCTCTTTTGTTCATGTTAGTGATTGGCCTAGTGAATTAAATCTTGAGTTTAATTGTGGAATTATAAAAAAAATACTCGGCTTGTCTGTGTCATTTAGTTCCGATTAACTTTTGCGAATGACCTTCTTTTATGGATTTACAGTTAATTTGTTTCTTTGTTTAATCGTTCCTGTATATGTCTAAATTTTATGTAGGTGCTGTACAGAGTGCAGTGACTTGGCTGTCTTTGTGCCCCAATTCTAAACAAAATAATCCTGCATGTGAAGGATGGTACCATCAGAGTGTGGAATAATGGTATGTCACTTTCTAGCTCTTATTAGTTACTAATTTACCATTATTATCTCGTCTAGTGATTTTCCTTTGCTCTTGTGTGCAACATTCTTGTTCTGCAGTGCTGTCATCTTTCTGAGGACCTAAGACATTAAAGGTGTTCCCTATTCCCACTGAGATGCAAGTAGCTGTGGCTTTACACTATGATCGTTTATGTATATCACCTGATGAAAGATATTAGCCACCACACATGGTTCAGCGTGCAGTGGCTATGTCCGAGACTGGGAAGTTTTATGGTTACAGCTGAAAAAGCACATGATGGTATGCTTTTCAAATTATTTACCGTAGCACAGCATAAAATGTTCCCATTTTCATCTTTTGTATGTGTAGAACCAGTCTGTTGAAATTCTTCTATATTCGGCGAGCCTATGACTGGATGCTTTCTTGTAGCAGTTCAACCTGTTCTTTCCACAATGAAGCAACAGAACCTAAATGGAGTACATTAACACGTCCTTTGAAAACCTTCTCAATATATTGCCACCGTGCCCCATCAAAAAGAAGAAGAAAGATTCATATAGTAGTAGCTAGAATCTAAGTGAGATGTTTGTCACCTTCTTGGCTTTTATTCCGTTAGCTCTGTATTTGTCTTGATACCTTTTCTTTCTCATATGTTACTTTTTCAGTTCCCTCAAGGTCATAGACATTTTAAGATAGATTTCATTGTTTCTAGGTGATGTGAGGATTTGTGTTAAGACATTGTACTTATTATTCTTACATTGAAATGCGTGAGTTTTGTCTTAGAACCTCTGCTTTGCTTAGGCAGCTTACACACAATTCGACGCTGTAAGTGAAATTTTGTATGATGCGATATGATATCTTTGATCAATAGGAGATGAGAAGGGATGTCTTAGGTCAATAGGTGATGAGAGAGGATGTCTTAGGTCAATAAGAGATGAGGGTACAGTTGAACTATCATGCTGCTCTAGGTTCTGGTCAGAGGAAAAACGTCAGGGTTTATGAGGGATGGTTGCTCAAACACTAGAAGAGGATGAAGTCATGGCGTAGGATGCTAGACTTTGGTGTTGTGATGGCCAAAGTGAGAACTAGAAAGCTACTAGAAGTGGAGTTGGACGAGAGGATAGAATAGTGATTTTCTTTTCCCAAAGAGAGTAACTTTTACCAGCGGTGTAAGTAGTTTCATATTATCAAGATTCTGAGTAATTGATCAGTAACCTGCAAGAGATGCTACATGAACTTAGGATTAAAAAAAAGAATCGAAAAGAGAAAAAAGGGGCAATATTATATTGGAAATAAAATGAAAGGAAGAAAAATAAACTGAAGCAAATAGCAGAACAGGAAAACCACAAAAAATTGATCATCTAATAGAAATACCACAAAGGAATAGAACCTTTGCTGATATCAAAACTCATACTAAACCAGAGTTTTACAGCATTTATTTTATGTTCAGACACAATATACTACAAAAATAAGAATTCTATTAGAAAAACTAAAAATAAGACAAAGATGCAAGTAATTTGTTCATTGACTTGTGCACCACAATGTTTTGTCTACTGGGTGCTATAACGATAGTATGAGTCTGATTTACAAGAAAACAAAATTTGGGGAAGTAGCAAGGGTTCCCGTGAACCCAGAGTGTTCAACGTGGCTCTGCCACTGAGGCTGTGATCCAGCCATACCAGCCGCTATCAACTTGTGTTAAACTTGATTTGAAAATTTATTTTCTTCCACTTTTTGTGTACAGGTGATATCACTGACATGGCATGGTCACCTTCTCCGATTCCAATGGGTAAGTCTCTCCCATTCCCAAGTGAAGTTCTGTATTTTGTGTAGTTCTATTTTATTTATTCTCGTCTACATTGGGTCATTAAGAGATCAGTTTTTTCCCTTTTTTGAAGTCTTCTATGCCGGAGTCAAACAATAGATTTAGTCTCTTTTGGCTGGCATCTTGCTTTCAATGTGTTTTCCTCTTAGTTTTAATGGATTTTCTGAAATCTTCCATTTTTTTCATATATATTCTAGCAAGTATGGAGATGAGACTCACTTTCTGTGGAGAAAGGTATGGAAAAATTGAATTATAGGACCAAATCCTTGTGGTTTTAGGAGGAAGTATCATTTCACACTTCCTCCTGCTGTTGAAAAAAATTGTAGAAGTAAGCTTTTACACTTCCTCATTTTACATTTACTGCTTTTAATAATCATCAGGCTTTAAATTCTTTAGAAAGAAGTTCCGATGGCAGCAGACAAGAATTCATATTATTTCTTTTGTGCAAAAAGTTTCAATAAACATTGCTTTCTAAAATGGTCTAAACATTATTAAGAAGTTGCTTTTCTCTTTTGTTGTATCAGGTGACAAGCAAGTTCTGTAATTATTGTACAGCCAGTGTCGATAAGAAAGTGAAGTTGTGGGCAGCTCCATCCTTGAATGCATCATGAATGAATGACAGAGCCTTTCCCCGTGAATGACAAGCTTTTGATGTCTCGCCCAGTTTTGTGAACTAAAAGATCATAGGGGGACTGATGATAATATATCGGGGGTACTAGTCAGAAGAGAAGAATACAGCCCAAGTTAGAGGATTGAGTGCTTGCATCTTTTGAGGGCTTTTGTTATGCAAGAGACTTAACAGAATGTAGTAAGACTAGAGAAAAATTTTGATGTTTAATTTGATGTTATATACATGGGTAGTCAGTTTACTCTTCCGAGCTCCGAGAAATGATGAGGTGTTGCTGATCTATTTTAGAGCTTCGAACTGGAAAAGGTTCTTTTCTGTTTCAAGTTAAGAAAACATATATTCTGAATCCTGATCTGTTTGTCAGCAGCTTATTGAAAAAAGTAGGCTCTCTTTACTGTTCGTCCAAAGGTGAATAATGGAGTAAATAAATAGGGAGTTCTATTTTTCCTTTGCCATAGAAAGTAGTAACGCTGATCCATATTCATCTTAGTTCATCAAATTTGCAGAAAAGTCTATTTCTGTTTTCTGGCCACAGCAAAATATAAAAATGGGAAAATGGAGTTTCTTTTTATGTTTCAGTAAAAGCAAAATAAAAGAGGAGCCAAGAATGAAAGTTAGGTCCCATTTTAAATGGGGTAGAAAGTGGAAACAGGACTGCTTGTTGAGTCTTGTTAAATTGCTCCGTAAAAGTTAGGACGCGGCAATTTGCAGGATTAGCGACGTTAGAGCATTTGAAGTGTCGAGGAGGAAAGAGAGACAAAAGTAGGGTAGAGCAGTTATCTTGAGGCTTGAAGAGGAAAGGTGTTAAATAATGCTGTCTTATTGTGTGGTGATATGTGACAGTGTGATTGAACACCAGAATTATCGAAAAAAAAGAAAGAAAAGAAAAACCGCAATCTCAGAAAAGCAAAATTTGGAAGAAAAAAAAAGAACAACACAACAACAATGTTTGAAACAGAACTCCTAAAAATAATAATAATAACAATAAGCGAATCGCCCACCGTGGGGCTCGAACCCACGACCACAAGGATCAGAGCCTTGCGCTCTACCAACTGAGCTAGACGGGCTTGTTGTTGCGAATTAGCAAATAATTAAATATATCCTAATTTGATTACAATCTGGCTCACTTGAGCCTCTCTGCTATTTTATTGATACAATGATTATGTGAAAAATTTAAGTAAGTAGATGCTAAAAATAAACGGTCATAATTTGGTAACGTATCATTTTGAAGTAATGTTGGTCTTGACTCCTCAAATTTTCTGTTTTTTTTACTGTTATGATGATTAGCATTCATAGTACTATTGCAGCGCCTTTTACTTTGTGAAATGTAGGGATGGTTCAAAATTAGAATAAGTTCTTCGCATTCGGTGCAAGGTAATGTAGACTTGCATTAAAAAAACATATTACAGCATATCTTAGTCAGTGTTCAATGCGCAAATAAAAAATATAATCTTAAAAATATTTATATATAAGATAAAAATATAAGAATGAGGTGGAGTTGGGGTAGGGTAATGGGTATTATAGGCGGGGTCGGTTGGGTTGAGGGGTCACAAAAAAAAGAAAAACTATTTTCTAACAGTTTTCAAGGTGGGGGTGGGTCAAATTGGGACTAGGAGTACTGGGAGGTGTCGTTTTGAGGTGAAAAGCCAACAGCTTTTTTATTTTTATTTTCATTAAGAAAGTCATTTATATGAAGTTTATTTTTTTAAAGGAAATTAAAATTTTTAACCAATCAAAATTGATTCATGCAGACAAATCGATAATATAATTTGGAAGATGGTGATATATATAGAACTGGCATAGGGCACAAAGCGTTACATTAATTAAACAACAAAAAAAGCACAAACTATGCAAGCACTACTCCATATATATAATTGCCTGATAGAGCAGCAGCAGGTATACATACAATCACGCACTTCCCAATCCAACGTTTTACTAAATCAACTTGTCTCAGAAACACAAAAGAGAACAGGATTACACATGTAAAAGAACTCAAACAGAAAAAAGCAGATTTGTTTTTGGTCAAAAAGAAAAAGGTTATTGAATTTATTCTGATTTGAAAGGAGGTGTAGATCCATCAACTTTGTCTTCCATTCTCAATTTCTCTCTTCTCTGTCATATTCACAGAAGCACACCAAGTTAGATAATTTATAGTTTTTCTTTTCTGCAGTCAAATCACTCAATAAGAATTAGCATTTTCATTATATGACTACTTGACTAAAATGCAAATAAACGTCACGATTTATAAGAGGTTTGATTGTATTTCTTTCGGATCTGACTTTAGGAAAAAAGAAAACAAAAAAGCCAATGAAAACTCCAAATGTTCCTCCAATGAAAGGACACTATATTATGCTCTTCTCTATTGAACTGGTTAGATAACATTGAGAAGAAGTTTTTCTAATTATATGAAGGTTACTTTTTTCTTTTTGCTTCAATTTCATGATTCTTTAAAATAAATAAATAAATAAAGAGAAAGAATGTTTTGTTGATACCTTTTCAGACTTCCTTCTGGTATCAGTATCCCTCACAACAAACCAAAAAAAATAATTATAGAGAGGACGGTAAAATTATTACTATAACATATATTGCTCGTATTAACATAGACAGCGGAGGCCCAGAATTTTAGAAGTTTATGAATCTTTGAAACTTGTTCTCGATCCATAGTTATCGTAGTTAATAGATTCTGCTTAGCGATCTGAAATCTAAACAAAAATGGCGAACTGACCTTGTCGGTACCATAGAGGTAATCACAGTATGTGAAGACTGATGCAAAGTTGCTGTGACAACTTTCCCCAACAAAGTAGTGATAATCTTATATTGCTCCCCATAAAATGGTATATATCTTGAAGGACTCCATGGAAATTCATACCTACATTATTAAGAATGTTTTTATCAAAAAAATAAATATATTTATCGGGGAGTAACGAATAGTCAATTGAGCAGCAATGATCAAGATATCGTTGAAATTCAAACTCGTGACACTATGATTTGAAGGGAGATTAATTAAAAGATACGTACCCACTGTGAGTCTCAATGAAAGCTGCATTTGTCGCAAGACGAACCAAAGCCAAAAAGGTGAACATGTGGCAAGGAACAATGAGTGGGCCAAGGAAAAGCCAAGCCCAGATAATGATCTCAGCCCAGTGGGCATAAGGTGCTGCAAAACCAATTTAGGGCCACATATTCATGATGGACTCTGTGGATTTTGTCATAACCCCATTTATAATGATGAAGCATCCTGTGAGCCCGGTAGTTTGCATGATCTTCAACCAAGAAATACCAAAGTAATTGCCAAAACACTTCTGATGCAGATGGCAGGGGCAAACTTGTCCTTATCCACCACCCACTGCACAAAGACCAAATAGGTTGCAAAAAAATCAACCCATGAGATAAAAAGAGACAACTTATTCTGCTTTTTCCTTCCGTCTCAATTGCCCATAGTTATTTCAAATTATTTATAATTTTAGAATTTAAGATAATTAATTTTATTTTATTTTATTTTTAATAATAATTATTATTTTGAAAACTATAAACACCTCGATAAAGTAAATATTTAATGAAAATAGTTATATTTTAAAGCATAAATAAGGAAGAAAACTCTTAATTAATATATTTTTTAAAACGTGTAAAAGGAAATATGATAGATGAGTTGAGGCAAATGGAGTATCTTTCTTGGACTTTACTTCCCTCGTTTGGTAAGGTGTCAACAGACAAGAACATCAAATATTGGGCTGCATTTAAGGTTTTGGATTTACCATATAGACTTCAGAGAAAAAGATTCTAAGTTCAAAATTTTAAGACAACGTAGTAGTTCAATTTAAGACATGCATAGATTCTTTGGTGTCATATATATTATTTCTTTAGTATTTATTTTAACTGTCGTTTGAGTTCTCTTTTTTCATGTTTGCAGTAAAAATGTATAAAATTAATTCATTCAAAGATATCAAAGTAACAAATTGGTTCTAAAGTATAGACATGTTCAAAATTTGATAAAGGGAATGCTTCAGAATGATCAGATTGTTACATGCAAAGTATTATTGGCAGTTTTGGAAAATGTGTATAAATGTAAGAAATATGAATTCATTTGCATCAAAGGGAGATCGAATCCTAATATTTATTTATTTATTTATTAAAAAAAGAAAAGGTAAAATGCCCTTGTCATTTCAGATCCTCTTTGTTTAAGGATGAATTCAATATTCTTTAATGACACATGCAAAAATACAAAATTCATTTTGCATTTTTCTTTACAAAAACCTATTTTTTATTTCTTACTATCACACAAAATAGATTACACATACAAATAATTTAATTGATGCATTATAATAATTTTCTAAATTTTTTTACACCATCAATGTATTTTAACACGATATAGCGTATTATTTTTCTTATTTTCTAAATTATGAGATTAAATTTATTACCCGTCGTTGTGTGTTTATTTCAATTTGAAATTAATGGTGTCTTGACTTTTGATCAAATATTCGAAATAAAATAACTTATTTCGAATCATTCAAGGGTATTTCTGACTCTTTTTTCTCGTATTTGGAATCGCATCTTTTATTCAGGCTGAAATAATAATTAGTATGAATAAGAATTACATGGATGGATACCTCAATGATGGGAAAGGAGAAAAACTGAAGAGGACCAACAGCAAACACAAAAGTAATGAGCACTTTCCCGTAGCATTCCATCATTTCAGATAAAGAAAACCTGATCTTGGGTTGAATCTTGTAAGTTTCAAGCTTGTTGGACCTCATTAGCTCAATAATAACCATTGGCAAAGGGACCAATGAGTAAAAAATGATCAAGAAGATTGTGTTGTGGCAATAGAGATAGAAATCTGATTTATCGGCACAATATTTATACCATAATGTCTCTCCAAATGTCAAGTTCACTCTAGAGACATTGAGGCCTCTTCGAAAATGCTCTCAAAAGGCGGCATTTTTTATTTTTGGGGAAATTCTGGTTATTTTTTTCAACAATGTTGGATCATGTGCTTTTTTCCTTTTTTCTTCTCTATATGATATGTAGAATATATATATATATATAGAGAGAGAAGATAGAGGAAAAGATGAAAGGAAAATTTGCAGATAGAAATTAAAAGATTTACAGGGAGAAGAAAAAGATGTATGTAGTAATGGAGAAAGGAAAATGGAAGTTAAAATTATAGGAAGAAAGTTGAGGGGAGAATTTACAGGACTATCATTAGGTGTACTATAAATGTGGATTGGTCATTGCACTTTTTCTTTTTCTTTTTCTTTCCTTTTTAAAGCTTAGGATCCACACTTTTTATTTTATAGGGGTATTTTAATTTCATTTGACTTTACAATTTTATGAAAATAATAAAATTTCAATAAAAATAAAGGATAGTCTGAAAATTCGATTATAAATAGAGGTTATTTTTGCCTTTTTCCTAATTTAACCTCCTCTCTCCCCTTGCATTGGCTAAACAAGGGAGTTTAACGTGACTAATTTGAATATCCATGAGTAATTTATTCCGACATTTAATTTGGAAATGAATGAAAGTTTTTGTCGGTGGCTATCGCATTGGAGAAAAAGAGGTAGCAAAAAATTTGACAGGCAAGGACATGATTGAGTGAGAGGTTCCACTTTGAATTCAGTTTTTATTGGTTGCTTAATCAGAAATTTAACTATCAGGACTTGTTTAACATGATTTATCGGCTATAGTATTATATAATTTGTAAGTTATTGCATAGTGAACGTGTTTAATATAAATCTCCACGAGCATAAAAATATTGTAATAGAGACTGTAAATTTTTTGAGATTAAAAGAAAAATTGACGGACCATCTGTTTGATTCTCCTCGTTTCATATTTATTTATTTATTTAGAAAATATTTAATTGATACTAACTTTAGATAAAACTATCTCTTTTTTTATGCTTTTTTTCTTCTTAATTATTATATAATAGTATTTTTTGAATTTATAAAAATTAGTTTTAGTTTCAAAAATAAAAAAGTGAAGTTTAAATCAAATGAGTCTTGAAAATAATGTTAATCATTATTATTACAAATGAGTTTATTGGAATTTATTATTTTTGACAATGTTGGTGATTGAACTTTATTTTTTTTATGATATTATATCAACAAAGAATTTAATATTTTAAATAATCAACGATAATAAATATATATA
Organism: Datura stramonium; assembly: GCA_018107945.1. Taxonomy (NCBI): domain Eukaryota; kingdom Viridiplantae; phylum Streptophyta; class Magnoliopsida; order Solanales; family Solanaceae; genus Datura; species Datura stramonium. The sequence continues at coordinate 241,214 of JACEIK010000896.1, forward strand.
AAAAAAATAAAAAAAATAAAAAAAATTGGGTAAAGAAATTCAATTGCATTTTAGATACATATGACTAAAGTTTTAATTAATTTTTAAATTATAATTTGTTTGGTCAAGTTTTGGGGTGATTAAAAGTTTTTTTAAACAAAAATTTAAAGGTGTAATTTTTCAATTTCAATTTTATATTGTCCCGGAAATTAACCTTGACAAGTTATGCCAAAGGTAAAAAGATTTAATGTTTGACCTTTATAAGGGTTACATTTCGAGATAAAAATGCTGAAGTCATACGTGAATTTTCAGCTTCAATCACGTATATTGAAGTTATTCCATAAGCAATTGAACTTATGAAAATTTAAAAGGGCAAATTTCATATATATACATAAGTAGTACTCAGAATTACAAAATATACCCGGATTTTCGGTTTACAAAACATATCATTAGTTTTTTCATAAAAAAGTCGCTCAAATTTTATTGTAAAAAAGTGCTGAAAATGTGTATATACAATCAAAATTTACATGTAAGAAAATTGTATCAAATAGTGTAAAATGTGTATATTTGTTCGAGGCACACAAATTCATAATTAGTACGAAATATATATCTAATAATATAGAATTTGTATAAAAATTTATATTACATTTTGAGAATTTAATACATCTACAACAAACTTATACAACTTTCATTCAAATTTAACAAGACCACAACAACATAAACATAAATTCATACAATTTTAATACAATTTTATTCAAAATAATGTCAAAATCTATATTAAAATCATTCCTAAATTTGAAATATAAACTTCCCAAGGTGTTTCTCTAATTTTGGAACCATATTTTGAAATTTATTTTAATTTTCCAAATTCAAGTTTCAATTTTGAAGCTTGAACTTTTTATCTAGTGTTAAATTGAGTTAGATGAAATTTATTAAATAACGTCAAATCTATGCAAAGAATAATCACATTTGAAATATAAACCTCCTAAGGTGTTCTCAATTTTTAGGCTTCATATTAAATTATTTTAATTTCTTATCAAAATTTCCACTTTAGGCTTCAAAATCCATCAATGATGGAATTTGAGTTTTATTATAAAGAAAGACTTGGTAAATTAGAAGAGGCAAAAAAAAAAAAGAAATAAAGGAAGAGGAGGAGGAAGAAATAGTTCTTTAAAAAAAGCTCATTAAAGGTGAAATTTGAGATTTTAATTTTCAAAAAAAAAATTAACAATTGTATTTTTTTTAAAAAAAACGAAAAAGGGCCAAAAGTATAATTTCTAAGGTTTAATTAATTAATTAAATTTTAAAAATGTTATATTTTGCAAATAAGAAAAAATATTATTATGTTTAGTAATTTAAAATGTTAAATCTCGTGGAGGTAATTTCTCTCAATTTAAAAAGCAGACACAAGTTAAATGGTGGGCCAAAACAAGTATTTGTGCGCTTCACATAGTAAGAAGCTTTGAGTAATAAAATTACCACGATGTAGCAATTTTGATCCTTCTTATTACTCTTTATAATATGGTGCTAAAATTACAAAATATAATGACACTATGTATTTTAAGTAGTTATACAAGATATTAATATTTGTGTATTTAAAATTTATGTAATTAAAAACAAAATCATAAGATTAAAAAAATTCAAAAACACAATCAACAATTTTTTATATATAATAAAAATATTTTTAATTTTTTTATTTTTTCTCTTTTAACTAATAGGAATTAAAGTTACATAAATTCTAGTGATTTAAATTGTGGGTTTTTTTTATTTTGGATTAATTATTAATCAATTTATAAGTTAACATGTTAGTAATTACTTAAAAATAAATATAATTAAATTTATAGTAAGGTTATAAAAATACGAAGTTGATCTTAATCAAATAAATAAAATGAAATGTAAAATGAAATAAACAAAATGAAAATAAGTAAAGAAATAATTAGGATGATTTAAGTTTTAGACAATATTTCTTGTCAAACTAGAGCTATGACAATAAAGAAAAAAATTGTATTTGCTTAAAATGAGTGTATATTATATTTTGTGTTGTTCGATGACTTTTAATACGTATTAGGCATTTAAGACTGACAATCATTATATGATGGGATGTTGAGGTTAAAACAGGACCACACTTTATTTCCTCGTGAGTTTTAGCCATAAAATCAAGAACCTTACGGCAGTCATGTAGAGTTTTAGATTGAGACTTATTGCAGCAATATTTCAGTAGCCTCTATTTGAGACTTCTTGTGAGAATAATTTTAGAGGGATAAAATACAATACTACTTAATTGAATTTTTTTGGCAAACTTATACCAAACCTAACAACTCACGGTGGTCACTCATGATTTATACAATATTTTGTTGATAATAGTTGTGATGGAATGAATAAAATTATTAATTAAAATTTTGAATTAAAAAAAGAAAAAATTAAAAAAACAAAAAAAACATGTAATTTAATTAAAATACAAAAATTAAAATTAAAATTAATTAAAATATTTAATGTGAATATCAATAATCAGGGAAAATTAAGAAATATATGTGATACCATTATCATTAGATAGGGCCCAGCGTTCTTTTGGTACTTATCCAAATTAATACTATGACATAAGCTGTTATTTAATTATTTTTTTAATATTTCAGAATTTAAAATCAACTAACAATTTAGTTTGTTAAGTTTGTCCTTATTTGAGCTATGTAAATTTCTAATATTAAAGACTTTAAATTCAATTACAATTTTATTTTAATAATTTTTTTTCTTAATATGTATATGATAATAATAAACATTTTCATGTTACTTTTCTAACAAACTATATGAAAAGAAATCGTATAAAGCATCCCAAATTCAATATAAAATATGTGGAACATTATGATCAGGACAACATGTTTCTGTTCTAGAATTCATATTTATTTATAAAGTATCGATCCAATTGATTAACTGAAATTAGCGCAACTTGAATGTAATACTCGTGGACTGCTGTCTGTGTTGTCTGCGTGATGCAATTTATGGGTTTGGTTGTAAGTTGTTTATTTTTGTATTTAAGCAATTTATAATGGTGTCTGACCTTTTGCTTTATCGATGAACTCAAATTTTATTTTTAATTCAAACTTTTCAATTTTAATATTAAAATTATATATATATATATATATATATATAAAAAAATTAAAAAAATTAAAAAAATTAAAAAAATTCATAACTAATCCATGAAGGTCAATTACATGAGGCACAAAGGGTTTTTGTCCAGGTATTGTCAGTTTTAAATTTTTATTGGATGTTTGATATTTATATTAAGGTTTATAATGTTTATGATTAATTTGAAATGCAGTATCGTAGAAGTTTTATTATGGTGGTAATGTTTCCAACAAGATTTTCTTTACCTTCAAAACTGATCCGGCCTCTTGCTCGGATGAAGAGCATACGTCGTCATACGATTATTGATTCAAGTGTTTAGAATTTTTTTTAATTTAAACCAAATCAAACTAATAAAAAAATTAAAAAAATTAAAAAAATTAAAAAAATTAAAAAAATTAAAAAAATTAAAAAAATTAAAAAAATTTTAATATTAAAATTTTAAATTCAAAATTTTAATTAAAAATAAAAAAATTTCACAAATTGTTGATAAAGTCGGAGTTCACGCGATAGTAAGTTCCTGTTCTTGATTTTTGCTTCTCTCTCGGTTGAGAGAACTACACGTAATTGATTACATATTACTTCATTTGCTTAGTTTTACATAAATCTGCCTCGTTTATTCACGTCAGCCATTAAAAACTTTCAGTCCATTTTAGCCTTATTGTTACGAAACCACTTTTATATATTCCCTAATTTACTAATTGTCCATTAAGGACTAGCTAATTAATCTTTGATTAGACTGATTAGAGCAAGAAATTCTACGTGTTTTATATTAATCAAAACTCTTTACGGCTGAGAGTGCACAAATATCCACTTTTTGATCCCTTATTCAATTTGTGCATTCCTATTTTTTATTTTTATTTTAAAAGTTAAGTTTATTCGCTTCGTGAATAATTTGAGATGTACACAATTGAAGTTAAAAATTTATGTCTGATTTTAAATATTTTATTTAGTGGATTTTGTGAATCAAATATCAGATATTTTCAACTAAAATTTAGTATAGCTTATTAAGGCCAGGATTCAAATATATTTATTGAAGTTGTGAACTTGGTAATATCAAACTTCAAAGACATTTTATTTGAAATTTCATAACGTCGGTAAGCAGTGTCATGATTAAGTCATAAAAACAGGCCAAGAATTTCCAATCATATGTATTTGAAGTCTGTAAATTATTTGCTCGAACCAAAAAATTATTTGAAGCAATTAATCCAACTTCCACGATTCAATTACATCTAAATCTATTTCAAATATAATCAATTTAAAATAGAAGTTTTCATATATCATAAAGAATAAATCTCAATTGTCAGTTTATCAACAACTATACAAATATAACATTATTTAATTCTTAAAATTTTTTATTTTTTTTATTTTTTTTATTTTTTTTATTTTTTTTATTTTTTTTATTTTTTTTATTTTTTTTATTTTTTTTATTTTTTTTATTTTTTTTATTTTTTTTAGTTTTTTTATATTTTTTATTTGTGGCGTAGCTGATTTGTTATTATGTATTAAATAAATAAAATAAAATAAAACTTCTACGAAAGTTTTGTTTTATTTATTTGAGAACTATTTTCTTCCTTTTTTATGATAGAAATTCTTACCAAACTTATTTTTTTCCTTTTTCATAGTCGTGAATTTATTTTTTCTTTTTGATAAATTTTGTTACTCTTTCTAATAATAATATCTTAATATTTTTTATACTTATAAGTTTTTTTTTAAAGCATTCCACTTCTATAAAAAAATTTAGAATTGCATAATTTAATTTATCAACTTTCTATATAAACATCTTTGATACAATCTCTAATCTTGTATGTTTTTGTGTTAATCTATTTTTTTTTCTTCATATTATGAATATTTTTTTTTATGTTGTGGATTTATAAAAAGACAATAGTAATTGTTATGTCGGCTCAAGTTTTTATATTCAAAATAATTTAACTTAAATTATCTCCTTTTGTTGAGCCTAATATCGATACTACGTTATATCCTTTAATTGAGTCTTATATTGATATTATATGATTTAAATTTTTAATTTATTTGTTTGTAATTGATATTCTTCATCTATACACGCATCTACAAGTTATATTGAAGGATAAAGTAATCTCTTCATCTCATAAAATATTTTTTACAAAATTATAGATTATTATAATGATAACTCTCGTGCATAATTTATTTTGAATGTCTTTTTTAAGAATCTGAAAAGAATTTCGTAAACGAAATTGTGACAATTAATAATTTAATGTGATATGATCGAGTCTTAGTAATTTGAGCTGAATTAGTGTATAAAGAGATAAAAGCATACGAGGAATGGTATAGCATTAGTTAGTAAAAGTAATAATTCTTTTTCGCATTATATTCTATTCTTATATCTTATATTTTTTATATTTATGAAAAAAAAGTAAAAGAGTAATAATAAAAATATTAAAAATATTTTTAATATAATTTTAATATATATTTTATTATTAAAGTTTAATTTTTAAGGCGCCAAAGTAAATGCTAAACTTTTGATAATTATAACAAAAGTAAAAATTGTAAGCGAGAGATGAAATTTGATACGTCGTAGGCGGACACATTAATAGTGTTAATGCTTAATTTTGTATTAGTAAACATGGAAGATTGAGGTTGGATTCGGTGACAGCAATAGTTGAGTTTGCAACGATCGGCTTTCCTCTTGTTATTTTTCAAGCAAATTTTGTTTAACTTGAAGATGCAACAATCTTGATATAATAATCTTTGATAATTTCTTTATATTTCATCACCTAATCGAACATTAAAAATAATCATATTATCTTATTTCTATTTATTTAATAAAATATATATAGATATAAACACAATGACCCTTAGAAATATTGATTAAACTTTTTGCTCTTCATTAAAAAATCTACAATAGACAAAATTATCATTTACTATTTTAATTAGTTATTATTTAATTGTTATAAACCTTTACTAATTTGTAAAGGTAACAACTCTTAATATTTAATATTTTAAAATTGATTAAAATTTTACTTCTTAAATATTTTTCTTATTTGAACTATATTAAAAGTTTTAACATTTAAAACTTTAAAATCAATTATAATTCTATTACCTCATGTATCAATTCATTATTTTATTAAACTAACTAATTCTCATTATAATGCTTTAATATAAAAAAATCAAGAGTGTAAAATTTATATATATTAATACTTGTAAACAGTTGATCTTCTTCTTCTTCTTTAAAAAAATTATATAATAAAAAATAAAAATATAGAAACACAATATAGTCTAAGTTGCTTCAATTAATTGAATGTTCTTGTTATTTACTTTTTTCAGTTTAATCTAAACTATTTTTCCATTTTCAATTTATGTGATATTGAATAAATACATGGATCAAGAAAAAGAGAAAGATTAAGTTGAAATTATCTTATAAAGGGTAAAATAAAAAGTTTAAAATTAAGTTATTATTTAGTATTTAAAGTATGAGACGTCGCCCAGCAAATATTATTACCTTTTTTACCCTTTTAAAAACGAGTTACGCATTCGACAAAATAGTTGTTTAATTATTTTCTAATATTTAAATTTTAAAATTAACTAAACTTTGTGTATTAAATTATTTTTTATTTATTATATATTGAAAATATTAGTAACATATATATATATATATATATATATATATATATATATATATATATATATATAATGATTTTTTAAATTATAATTTTTGAAGGTTAATTTTAATATTTGAACTTGATAATTTTTTATCTCAATCAAACGCTATAGCGTTTTTGTTCATCAAAAGCAGGTATTAGAACAAAGTTGAAGAAAAAAGCATATTGGATGAAACTGTAAACATAATTATTAATCAATTTAAAATTCAAATTTTTCTCTTTAAAATTCTTATATTGTAACACAAACACGCATTTTTAAATATTATTTATTATTTTTATAAATTTGTGCTTGACCAGATATGATAGAACGTACGCGAATTACGTACGAACTAAAAGCTAATATATTAAAATAGCTAAAAATTAAGAGTAAATTTGTTTTTTCCTTTTCCTCTATTAAATTAAAAATATTTTTAATTTTTTTAATTTTTTTAATTTTTTTAATTTTTTTAATTTTTTTAATTTTTTTAATTTTTTTAATTTTTTTAATTTTTTTAATTTTTTTAATTTTTTTATTTTTTTCATGTAATTTTATATAACTGTGTAAAAGTGTGTATAAACACCTTTTATGTTTTTTTTAATTTGATATTTTTAATTATTAAGAAAAGATTTATATTCTGTTAAGAAAATAATAAAAATAATAATTTGATTAATATAATTTATATATTAATTTTTAAAATAATATATAATAATAGTTTTTTTTTCATATTTTAAAATAACTTTAGGTACTAAAAAAAAAAATTGAAAATATATGAACAATTATATTTAAATTTTAAAATTAATAAATGACTTTTAAAATAATTATTTTATATACCTAGTAATTAAAATTAAAATTAATAAGCGTATTTTCTGGGATCTATTGTTAATTATAGAAGCCCAAAAAAGATATTCAGCTAGGAGTTTCTCACATAAAGCAAAATCTACTCTCCACCTTATTGTTGCAAGAGTTCAAAGGACAAACCACTAGCTTTGCTTTCTTCTCAGTGAGTTTCGTTTTCCTTCAATGTTCGAAAGATTTGCTGATATATATATATATATTTATTTATTTTCCCTTTTTTTTCTGGTTATGAAATTGTTTATTGCAGATTCTTCAGTAGGCGTAGTGTAAATGAGTTTTGCTTTACAATTAGTTGAATATGAAATTATATTTGTGTGAATAAGCTTTGTTCCAGTAAGAATATTTCTCTCGTGTCTTCTGGGTTTTTTCATTTGGTTCACGATTGGTGAGGGGAAGGTTTCTGAAGGTCTGAAAAATGTAAACAATTTCTGGAGATATATTAGATATATTCATCTTTTATTTATTAGTTAATATTTTATTTAAATTTTAGTTATATATAGAATCAGTTAGCAAACGGATGAGTTCGTAAATCATGGTGCTTGTTTAAGCTATTTATGGAAATTTGAGTTCAATTGGATGGGGGGATTTGGGGGTGTTGCTTTCTGAGTGGTGGAATGCACTTGTGAATGAACATTGCTTTTGCCTGTAGTCATTGATTTGGTTTGGTTTGGCCTACAAGTCTGTACCTTTAAAGTTCATCTAGTTGAATTGCCTATCGCATAAGCCTTCTAAGATCTGTTCTGTTTGATCCTCCCAAGAAATCCGCCAATCTATGTGATCTTGGTTCATTTTGCTCCAATAATGCATCTTTTTATTGATGTTGTTCTTTTGTATGGTGTGAGATGACGTCATATTAATGTATGGGTGGAGATAAACTAAGTGTTAGATATTATTTGCAGTGCTTTACTTGTGATTTTGTTCCTTAAAATGGCCTAGTAAATTGTGAAAGTTTTATATGAGCAAAATGTAGGACAAAAAAAAAGAAATGCTTAGGAATTCTGGCTTCCCTTTGTCCATGTTATGAAATCACAGAACTCTCAACTTATTCTTGAAATATTTCATGTTGTTTGAATCATAACTAGAATTGGCAAAATTAACCTGAGATCATAATCTGCCCTACTTGCTTAAGTTTGGGCTAATAATTGACCCACTCATTTATTAGCTTAGTCATTTCAGCTCCTAGCTCCATTTGAATTCATCAAAGTTTGGGCTGATATCTAGCTAAATTGATTCATGAGAAATCTTGTTAAAATATTTTATTTTAAATATTTCATTATTAATAGTTCATAATTCTTGTTACGTGTTTTACATTATTAATGTTTACACGTTTAATTTTTGTAAGTTATCAAAAGATTATAAAAGAAACAAATAAAATAATGAAAACTTAATTAGAGTGGGACGGATTGGTGCAGCCCCATTTTGGCTCGCTTCAGCCCAATCCGTTTTACCCAATAGCTTTTGGATGGGTCAATAATTTTTGTCAATTGTAACTCAGCCTATTTTGACCCGTCAATTGGCTAACCATATTTGACACCTATAATCATAACTATTGTGATGCTTTTTAGCAGCCAAAAAACTATTAAACCTAATTCCCCCTTTGCAAATACTCCAACTTCTGCAGTCACTAAATCATTTCTAGCAGCAATTGAAGGGGGTAAAAGTACCAATTCGAACAAGAAATCGGTGGAAGTAGTACAAAATAAATTTTCAATATATTCAATAACTAAAATCGATTGTGAAACCCTTACAATTGCAATCAAATGAATGGTAGAAACATACAAAATCTTTTTAGTATTAAAAAGTGGATGAGAGAAAGGAATGAGTGTCAAATTAATTTCCCCTTAGTAAACATCATAAAGAAACCTGTTAAAAAATTTCAAAAATCCATCAAGCCATTGTTTCTCAAATGATTATTAAAGAAAACTATTGTTTTCTCTATAACATTTGAATGCGTTTGATTAGTAAAAACATATTATTTCATCCATTAAAACAGTCACATGTGAAGTATAAAAACAAAAAAACAAAAAGAAAGAAATGAAAAAGAAAAAGGCTATATAAAGCAGAAGGATCACTCTCCTTGAAGGCTTACTCTATCAAATTTTCACTATATCAACACCGATTGAACAAAATCAAGAGCGATGATTAAGCGTCTCCAATCAAATTCAGTTCTTTTATCCACTTTACGCATACATTAATCATTTACTCTTATCTAAATAACAAAATTAGATACATGGGAGCACTTTTGAGTAATCAAAAATTACAATTCATTTGTTGGTCTGAACAATTTGGCAAAAATGACTACAAATTCTATCTTTCTTAGGAAAAAACTCAGCTGAAACTGTAAGATTTACTTCTTTATTTTCATATACACTCTTTGAATTTTAGTCTTTTTTTTTCCGGAAGAAAGATAAATTTGTAGTCATTTTTGCCAAATCCTTGTATCCAACAAATGAATTGTAAATTTTGATTATTCAATGTGCTTCCATGTGTTGCTTTTGTTTTCCGGATAAGAAAATGATAAATGTATGTAGAAAGTGGACGTTTTTGTTCCAATTGGTGTTGGTGTAGTGAAAACTTGATAGAGTAAACCTTTCAAAGAGAGTGTGTAGATCCTTCATTTATATATTTTTTCTTTTCATTTCTTTCCTTTTGTTTTTATGTTTGTTATATTCATGTACGATTGTTGTAAATAATAGATTTTACTAATCCAAACAACGGAAGGAACGATATTTTCGGTTAATCATTTGAGAAACAATGCTAGATGGATTTTAGTTTAATTGCTTTACGGGATGTTACAACAACTATTATCTTAGGTGTAATCCACAAAGGTGCAGGGAGGGTAGAAAAAAGGAGTAGAGTGTCTGAGACTTTACCCTAAACTTTATGGGATGTTTACCAAGGGAAGGTAATTTGACATGATGCGCTTCTCGTTATCTTTAACACTAAAGAGATTTAAATGGTTTCTACCATTGTTTGATATAATTGTAATGATTTCACTATCTATTTTATTGATTGAAGGTGTTTACTCTCTTCACTGATTTTCTTGTAGGAGAAATACAATTGGTACACTTTTCCCCCTTAATTGTTGCTTTTCCCCCTTTCTAATTGCTGCTAGAAATGTTCCAGTGACAACGGAAGTTGGAGCATTTGCAGTGGGGGACTTATTAAGTTCTACAGTTTTTTTTGGGTGGAAGTGTTAAGTTGAGGGTTTAGGACTAAAAGCATCCGCTCTTTACGTACATTAAGAACTATATCCATTAAGTGCTATATAACAAGGACCTTTGTTGCACGGACTCTCCCGTGTCAGATCCTCAAAATATAATCTATTTTGGGAGGATCCTGCACACACCTAACATCATTTTTTGAGAGTTCGAGCAACATACTCAAGGACAAAAGCAGTCCAACCCTTATACATTATTCAGGGCCATTTTGAACATTTTCTCTGTTTGAGAACTTTGATACTTGATATTTCTAACAACTAGGAGCAGTTATTTTCCAACATCAAGATTATTGTTTCTTTATCACGACTTCTTTTTGGCTCTTTTAGTTTACTTTCCCACTTTGGGATGAGGAGAATGGCTACTAATATTTGAGTTAGAATCTTTTCTTAAAAAAGAAAATCTTGTCCTATTTAGCTTAGAAAACTAGTCAATTTGACTCTCGATAAGCAAAAGTGCTGAAGTAATTGGGACTGAGAGAATAGTTATTAGTCGTGCAATGTAATATCCTTCCCCTGTTCTTTGTTAGGGGTTGCGTGAATTGTCTTTCAGGAAGAGGTGGGATGTTCACAATGGAAGATTAAAAAGGTATATTCCATTGTATCATGTGTAGAGTATGAAGAAGCAGATGATAAGAATGGAGTACTACTAACTGGGGTTGGGTTTAAAGGAAAGATAAGCTAATGAATTTCAAATGATTAGTTTTATAGCAATCATTAATTCATCAAAATGAGCATGAGATATTAGAAAATACTTATAGTATTGGAATGAAATAAGTGCAAATAGAGTATAATGGATTCATAGTATGTGTGTAGCTAACTGAGGTGTAGTTGATCAGTTGATTTATCAAGTGTATACCAGTCACTTGTAGATTAAAAAATGGAATGAGAAGTAATTGTTTTCATTTCTGACAGTTTCAAGAGATTATATTGGTATATCCATGTTCATGGTTTTGCTAGACGTGAACTCAGTGGTGGAGCCAAAACTTTATCTAAAATGAGTCGAAATATAAAGAAGTAAACACACCAAAAAGCCAATAAGTGGATTCAAACATATAGTATATACATAAAAAAAATTACCTATCTTCACAATGTAATTTTTCCCGCAAAGAGGTGTCAATTGACACTCCTTGGACAGAGGTGGAACCGCCACTGCGTGAACTAATCTGTTCTTGGCACATAGCTGACTGATGTTGTGCCCTTCGCTGCTGTATTGCTTATTTTCTCTGTCTTGGCCTTTGATATCTGACACTTTTACCATTGTGTCTGCTCTTCCGCTATTGATCGCGTGCTCTTGTATTCTGTTATCATCGACATCATCATTTTTATACTCTCATTACATGTTAAATCCTCTGCCCAATTTTTTAAAACACTGCTCTCTGTAGTTGAAAAGTAAAAGAAAGTGCATAAGAGTGCTATACTGTCTTTGAATGCACTGTATGAAAGTCTATGTCAGCTGAAGTTTTATTTTGTTGATCTACAGATGGGAGTTTCTTCTCTGGAATTGCAGGACAAAGTCATCTTTGCTGCCTTGGAAAACTAGGTAACGCAGGGTGTTATTTTGAAGCGAGTACATAAGCATTATGAGAACAACATTAGTGAGACAGAAGGGTATTAACATTTATTGGAAATATTACAGTAGTCTGTGTTGTCCTAAGGTAATTGTAAATGAGATACTTCCTTCAACAAAATTACGCTCATTTAGCAGCTCCAACAGCAATTACTCTGATGAATCCACTCAGTCCAGCTATCCTCCTCCTGATCCTATACCGAATAGGCCCTTAAGAGGTGATTCGAGAAGGCCCTTCAATCCATCTCAAAGACAGCGCCCTAGTAGCAACAGCCCCACCCATTCTACATCTTTTAGAAAATCTGGCGGGAATAATGAAAATCGAATGAAGTCCCAAGATAGTGAAGATTTTCTGAAAAGGTTTCAGCTTGGATTTGATCGTAAAGAGGAAAAGCCAAACATGAACCCTGCATTCCACCCCGAAGGTGAAAGTAGTGATGCTCCTGCTTCTGAGGCACCTCCAGCTCCATCAGAAGATGCTGATGAGATATTCAAGAAAATGAAAGAAACTGGCCTAATACCCAATGCTGTAGCAATGCTTGATGGGCTTTGCAAGGATGGTTTGGTCCAGGAGGCCATGAAGCTCTTTGGCCTGATGCGTGAAAAGGGTACAATACCTGAAGTTGTTATCTACACTGCTGTGGTAGAAGGCTTTTGTAAAGCTCAAAAGTTTGATGATGCTGTGAGGATTTTCCGGAAAATGCAAGGCAATGGCATTATTCCCAATGCTTTTAGTTACGGTATCTTAGTACGCGGACTCAGTCAGGGCAAGAGATTAGACGATGCCCTCGAGTTTTGCTTGGAAATGTTGGAAGCTGGACATTCCCCCAATTTGGTTACCTTTGTTGGTTTTGTTGATGTGTATTGCAAGGAGAAGAGTCTTGAGGAGGCCCAAAACATGATTAAAACGGTGAGGCAGAAAGGCTACATCCTTGATGAGAAAGCTGTTAGGGAATATTTGGACAAGAAAGGCCCGTTCTTGCCATTGGTTTGGGAGGCAATCCTGGGAAAGAAAGCTTCACAGAGGCAATCTATTTTCTAAGTATTTTTGCTTTCTTTTTTCCCCTGAAATGTTCTAGAGTTCAATCAATATATGGACAAGCTCATGTTATTCAAATTTCTACTATTTGAAGTGTTGCAGAGTCCAGAGTTCTGTATAAAGCAGGTCATTAGCATAACTTGTTTAGTTATCCATATTGCTTCTTCGTGCCGTCAAATGCAAAATAAATATAGATTAGTGATTATGGGACAACTTCTGGTAATAGGACTTGATTTGTGTTGAAGTTTGTTATGGGCTCAACTTCACTTGTATGGATCTTTTATTCTTAGGTCAATCTGTTTGGAGGATAGTAAGGGAGATATTTAACATTCTCTTCTTATGCATTCTTACTCCTATGGGAAGATAAGAAAAGAGAGTGGAGAATAAATGGAAGAAATTTTATGATTCATTGTCCAAGTGGTTAAGCGCGGTATTGGGGATATATACTTCTATATAGTTGTCCGAATAGTGTCATGTTATCCATTCCGCTCTATTCAGGTTCATTTAGTATTGGGAGGATTCATTAACATTATTTTTGTATTAGGCGTCAACCTACTGCACTCTCCTCACTTATCCTAGCTTGGATCTGCTAGGCAGAGTTTAGGATAAACTTCTTTATTAATATACTTTATTAGGGAAAAGGGGTTTCTTTTGCAAAAATTAAAGAGAATAAAGATTGGAAAGTCCTATTTTAAATGGGGGTAGAAAGTGGAAGCAGGAGTGCTTGTTAAGTCTTATTAAAAAGGCAATTTGCAGGAAATAGTGATGTAATGATGTTAGAGGATTTTGAAGTGTGGAGGAGGAAAAAGAGACAAAGTAGGGTAGAGCAGTGATCTTGAAGAGGCAAGATGTTAAAAACAGTTTGAAACAAAGAAAGAAAAACTTGCAAAGTTGGAATTTCAGAAAGAAGAACAGTTGAGAGATTAAAAACAACTACAACGCCCACCGTGGGGCTCGAACCCACGACCACAAGGTTAAGAGCCTTGCGCTCTACCAACTGAGCTAGACGGGCTTGTTGCTGTTAACTAGTAAGTATACATAATATCCAAATCTTGTTACAATATTATGCTATATGTGAAATATTTAAACAAGTAGATGCTAAAAATTAAACATTCAAATCTGATAACGTATCATCTTGAAGTAATATTTGGTCTTTACTCCTCAAATTTGTGTCTTTTTTTTTCAGGAAAGAAAACAAAGTCTACCTACTCTTAATGAATAGCATATATAGTACTATTGCAGCACCTTTTACTTTGTGAAATGTAGGTGTGTACATAGGTCGGTTTGATTTGGTTTTTCATTAAAAAAAATTATTAAATTAATTATGTTGATTTATTAAATGCATAAATCAAATTAAACCAACATAAATCAGGCTTAATCGTTCTTAATATTTTTGGACCAAAATATTGACGGCAGAGGCATTTTTGGACCAAACTTTTATCGAAGGACATTTTTATTTATTTTGACACAGTTTAAAGATATTTTTGACCTTTTTCCCTTTAATGTATTAAAAATACACTTGTTCTACCTGTTGAATCAAATTTACTCCTAATATTATATTTAAACTTGAAATGATCTTTCTTAATAATATAATTATATAATATTTTAATTAAATTTTAGTTAAGCACGAAATCTTTATTTATCAGTCTACCCAACATTAGATTTTATACTATGAGAAATTAAATATAGGTATTATTAATTAATAATCGTATCTTCTAGGATCTATTGTTTGATTATGTGGGGATGTTAACAAACCAACAATCCATATTTATTTTTTTAAAAAAATACTTCTATCTGTTTTAAAATAAGTGAAGTCTTTAGCTTAGACACACTACTTAAGAAAATTACTCATTTTTAGATAAAAAAATATATTTTTACCCATTTTCCCTAAATAAATACCTCGAAAAAACTGTAACTCTTTAATATTTTCTTAACTATATAAAAGTCTCTCCACTTAAATAAAGGTAAAATTGAAAGAACATCATTAATATGTTCTTGATTATGTAAAACACCACTTATTTTGAAACAAAATCAAAAGGTCAAACCACCACTTATTTTAAAACGGAGGGAGTAAATAATAAGAAAAGGACGTCTAAACTACCCAGTTAGTTTGACAATGGAATGTTTGTCAACTATTACATACATGTATGCTTAATTTCTTCACTATAAAATATATTGATAATTTTTTAAATTTTTTAATAAATTTTATTTAAATATTCAAATTACAACTTATTTTGATTGAGCATGAGCACACAATATAGTATTTCTACTGGACACTTTAAACTCAAAATTTTAAAAAATTTATCTTAGTACTTTCAAGTGCTCGTTGCATAAATAAATCACTCCTTAAAATATATTACCTTCTTTGATTATTCGCATTATAATTGAGATTGATATGTATAATTAAATAAGATGACATATTTTTTTAGAACTTACCTACATAAAAAAATTATTTGAGAATTCGCACAAAAAATTTTACAAAATTTGAGCCAAAAATATTTAACAGAAATATTTTATCATGTGTTTAAACGTTTAATAAAAAAAACTGTAGTCTAAATTCTTACTGACAAATTTAAAGGGCAGTTGTCGATTTACTCCACATAAATTTTTGCTACTGGCTGGCTGTATAAAGAAAAATCTAAAAATTCTCTGAGAGCAAACTGTTTAAAGCAGCAAGGTGACTGAGTTTCTCAATTTAAAAAACAGACAAAATTTGGTAAAAGACCTCAATGTGTTCTGGCAGGTACAGAGGGTCTCTCTGAATATAGGCGATCATAAATAAGGTGGCTCGTGCACTAAAGCTCCCATCATGTATGAAATTTGAAGAAAGACCGGACGACAAGAGTCTATTGTACGTGATCTTACCTTGCATTTTTGCAAGAGGCTATGAGAATAGGAGAGGTGTGGTGCGAAAACTTAGGCATAATACCTCGGGATCAACCTAAATTTGACACATTCTATTCAGCGCACACTTGAACTAACCCGAAACCAAATCTACAATTATATTGAATTTCTTACACATCACACAAAAAAAAGTGAATAACGTGACTTCTCAGTAAAAGTCACAATACAAAACTTTCATATTTCAAGATTCGTCAACAATCTTTTCGTTCATAAGATTTTCATTTAAAATATGAGAACATTTTACATCATAATCAAACATAAGCTAAGGTTCTACATTTTCTTGCAACTGTGCATTAAGCATATAAGTTCACCGGGGAGCATCAGGCTGTCGTTCTGGCAAAGAAGCTAGGAATTCTGGTAACGCCTCGCAAGAATCATATATCTTCCTTAAGGTGGGAAACTGGGACTGCTCATAGAAAATAATGTGAACATCAAAGTGATGCCAGTGAATCTCATTTAGATCAAATCAAAGAATCCTAGTGGTTCTATTCCAAAAGGAATGAAAACAAAAAACAAAATCGAAAGACTGTAACTCAAAAAATGCAATTAAGTTTTGGTAGATATGCTCATTATATGGTAGTAGAAAATATCTCTAGACAACCTACTTGCGGATTGACTATTCAAGTTCTGTTTTGCTTTTTTCCTGGGCGGGGGACAGAGGGGAGTGAATGGGGCAGAAAAAGACAATAGAGGAAGACATTGTTAGGTTCAAATTTCCAATGGGTGGGTGTATATATTCGNGTGTATATATTCGAGGAAAGAAAGAAGGATCCATGTTTAAGAATCTGCAATCAGATGAAGATTTATAAATGTATTAGAAGTGTGATGTGAAATGTTCTCCACAGAGTAAACATAGAAACAAAGGAACTTATTTTTAGTAAATGATTGGATATTTAGCTATTGCTTTTTTTGGTGGGCATGACGATTGAGCTAAGCTTCATGTCAACTAAGTTCATGAACGAGCTCAAGCTTGGTCATTTGGACAAATAAGTTGTGCCAAGCTCGAGCTCGGAAATTAATATGAGTCGAATTTAAGCTCTAACTCGAGCTTGTCTATTAAATGAGTCGAGCCCAGCATCTAGTATAATATGGTGCGGCTAAGCAAGCTCGGACCTTCAGAGCTGGATTCAACTTGGCTCATTTGCAATTAAGGGCAATGAGGTCTGTTTGCACTGAAATCCAATGCAGAGAGTAGAAAGGAACTAAGTAGAGTTTTAAACTAGCAATAGGTAATAATCTTGCAGCGCGAAAAAATGACCCAAATCCATTTACTAGCAATTTTAGTTGTCACTATATTCACAAAACACCAACCAAAACTTACCATGTCAATGTTAAACCTTTTAGTAGCCACTGCAATTTGAGGGGCCAAAAACACATCAGCCTGCAATTTTCCACCGTGTTACATCAGCTTCCGAGATCATTTAGGAATAACATCATGAAGATTGTCATTTAACTGTTGTTGTGATTTCTATTTGCAGCGAAACAAAATAATACCCTAATCTCACTTATTTGAGAAAAGCAATAACCGGACTCGGGAAAATATTCAACCCACAAACAATTTTCTAGAATTCAAACTAAAAGATTCATCTAAATGATGTACCATAACTAAGACAAAGACCGGTTTCCTTGCATGAACACAAAAATATATCATCGTCATAAAAAATAAAAAGACATCTATTCACAACTGGAAATGTTATCTCTAGTACTTTCCAATTCATTTATAGAAGCTCAAGGAATTCAGGTGGACAACAAAACAATGCTATCAAGAAGGCATAGAAGTGTTGACAAAATACCATATATACTTCTTTTCCTGTAGCATACTTTCCAGCAGATCCTGACAGCAATTTTTCAAGAGCTGCTCCAAAACAAAAGAAATTTCTTCAGAACCAGTTAAACAAAAGGCTGAAGAAGACTACTGAAGGAAACAAAATCCCATACATAAGGCAAAACGTGGAGTCCTAGTTGCCACTTGCCACATTCTTAATCTTAGAATCTTTAGAAACGAGAGGATATCATCATCATCTACAGCCAAACTGTGTCATCTTGTCTAATTAAACACCAGGCGCTTAAGCAAACAGGGATATTGAACACTGTTAGGCTGAAAGAGATCCTTCTCTTATCCAATCCAGTGAAACATGTCAAATAAATTAGAAGAGGAGACTCCGTGATGATGAACATTCTTTTTTTGATAAGTACAATAGACCCTTGTGGTCAGGCCCTTCTCCGGACCCCGCGCATAGGGGGACTTTTAGTGCACGGCTGCCCTTTTACAACGATAAGCATTCTTATATATCAAAATAACTCAAAGCTCAAGCATCAAATTCACCTGAAGGCTTTATTGGTGACTTTTGTTTTCTCGTGTGGACTAAATGTATGGTAAATAGAACATGCATAAAACTAAACCGACAGGAATACCTTCCTGCAATGGATACACAAGCAAGCATAGCCTGCTTGGCTTTACATAATTTCCCATTTTTACCTTCTTGTCTTAAGAGCTGATGGTAGTTTCAAATTTTAAACTTCAGCAAGGAAGAGATTAGCTGTATCCATGCAGTTTCTTGCTTTTATTATCTGTTACCATCTGTGTTTATTATGTTTAGGTGATCGCACTATTTTCCTGATGTTACTGTTCATTGCCTGTATTTATGCACTGCTTTCCTATTAGTTGTCAAGTTTTCTGCATTGTCGTTTTTCCTTTTCAATACTACTTTGATTTGCTTTACTTGAGTCGAGGGTCTTTCGGAAACAACCTCCCAACCTCCACGAGGTTAGGAGTAAGGTCTGCATACACTCTACCCTTCTCAGATCCCACTTTGTGGGATTTCACTAGGTATGCTGTCGTTGTTGTTGCAGCAAGGAAGAGATTATTCCATAAAATCCTTGATTAACCCTCAAAATACAAAAATGCCTTTGAGAATGGAGGGAGGAATGATATAATTCCCTGAAGCTATAGTGAAGTAGCAGATAAATGTTAGGAGAAGGTTCGGAAAAAAGCAAAGAACAAACTTACATCAAAAGAATCAACAGGAAAATTCCAAAGAAACTTACCTCCAAAACCTTTTTGTATGTGAAATTTTGCCCATAATTGTTTCTCTTCAGGACCAACCCTTTCTTCCATGTATCTCTAAAATATGAAGAGCAACTGTTATTGCCCTAACAAAACAACATCCTTGACCACACAGAGCATAAAAAGGAACTGGGGAACCAGAGAAATACCAGCACGGACAACATATGAAGTGGCTGCATATTAGAGCTGATAATACTTGCTGCCTGCAGAGAAAGACTGCACAGCTTTTATCCTAGTTGCAACCAACCTTGCTCCATAGTACATATTTTGTAAGAACATTTCATTTTTCCCACAAGTCAATGTTCGTCAACCTTAAATCTGGAGATAATATATATCACAGTTCTTCGAGATATCTTGCCCTTATGGAATCAAGAAATGAGCAGACAGATGCAACACAATAGGCTCATTTTTGTTTCTAAATTTTTTTCTTCAAATGCCTTTTAAGGACTACTTTTCCTGATTAGTTCTTAATCCCCTTCAGGGAATACCTAAGTGAAGGATCCACAGGCACTTGGATCTAACCTGAAGATTGAGAGCTCTTAATTGAGGTTCAACTGGCAACAGGGGTCTCTGATGATACTTCTCTTCTAAATACTAGCCAAACAGCAAAGAGATTAGCACACAACTGAATCATTCATGATGGTGTCAGGATTGATCAAAGAAGATCATATAAGCTTAAGAGATCTTATTCAGACCAAAAAAAAAACCTACCATTAAAATTGCATAGGAGTCCGAAATTACCACATCACCATCAACCAATACAGGAACATAATGAAGAGGATTTAATTTATCAAACTCTGCAAATAATGTATATCATATTAGCCAGAATTAATGGTGCAACAAAAGAATTATGCATGTACCACCAATATTCCATTCTGGACGCATTTCCCAAGTTCAGAAACTATGCTAGTGAACCGCTGATAGCTATGGGAGATTGTGTTTATGCTCGTGTTAGTACAAAATAAATGGAAACAGAACTTTATAACAGTACTCATAACTGGATTGCAGAAGCCGGTATCACAAAGGTGTACAAATCTGAAGTTGAAACTGGCTTTCCCTAGCTCAATCAAGAGAGAATATCCTTATATCATCAAGTGGACGCCTGATTTTCTTCTTCTGGATAAATTTGTCCGGTTTCACGCTTTCTCCTATCCAAACAGGGCAAGAGCTTGCATGTATACCTATGCTTAATCAAAGGCTACCTAACTGCATAATATTACGGATTTCCCATAGTAAGACTTCCCATTACTTACTGGACACCTTTCATCCTTTGAATTAAAAAAGGTCTTATATTACAGGAAGAATCAGGCACTGATAACCCAGAGTAAAGTGTACTCAAAAGACTACTGGCTCAGCATAATTATCAAAGAAAGTGCGTGATTAAATGGGCATATATTTCCACAGAGAAGGGTGACCTTAATCATATCACAGAAAAGGTCAATTGGATAACCCTTTGCTGTCTTAGAGAGGAGGGTAGTTTGAGCTACAAAAACTAGACATCAGGACATGAAAACAGCTGCTATTTTAAGATAGATTGGAGGATATGCTGCATAAAGGACATCCCGTGGATAAAAATTTGGGGAAGATGAGATCTTATTGGTACCAGTTAATAAAGAACTATCGTTGCATATCTGACATAGATTTAAGAGTCCATGTTCCCCATCAACAACGAAGAATATATATCTAGAAACTACAGGCATCATCTGTGGCCAAAAAAGTTATCAGACCATAGTCAGAAAGTGCACCAGCCTAAATACTTCGGTAGTCTGGAACCGGGTATCAAAACCAACTACCGAAATATACCGTACCAGTAACCGAATTACCGAAATTCTTGGTTCGGCTCAGTAATTTGGTCTCTGGTAATTTATGCCCACCCTAATTATGCCTATAGGACATGAGAGATCAAACCAGAAAGAAGAGGCTCTTCCATCAAGTTGTAAAGCGGCAAGTTGAACAACAGACTCATATTCAGTGTGACTTGTCAAAAAACAAACAACAACACCCCAGTGTAATCCCACAATGTGGGGTCTGGAGAGGGTAGAATGTACGAAGACCCCCTACCTCAGAGGAGAGGTTGTTTCTGATAGACCCTCGGCTTGAGGAGGTCAGTGTGACTTGTCAGGAAAAAAAAAGGACTCATTGTCAGAGGGTTCTACAACCCAGGAACATTCATGAGGCTATTTGGGTGTGTGTGCCACCGTTGAAAGGGTGAGACACAATAAGTTTCTTAGTTCTATCCTCTAATTTGTAAGTAAAGCACGAGTCATAACTTGTAAGGTTTGATATTGGTTAGAATCATATCTTCTCCTGCAGTATCCAACAGAGACAGAATGCCTTTTGTTAACAATGTAAGAGTTAAGTTGAAATTATCTACATAGTGAAATAGAAGTTTCTGCCCTCTATTATATAATGGATCAATTAGTTTGCAGCAGAAATTATGGAAATAATGTGATTGGCATTCTACTTGCAGTGCTTTTGTAGTAAATCTTGGTGATATGCTTCAATACACAATTACCGAATTAAAGTACAGGGATCTACCGTACCGAACTTTGGAAGTTTGATATGTGGTATCTACTTTCAATTACTGATTACGGATCACCAAAATGCCCAACTTTAGGCGTAATAAACACAAAGCAGTCACCTAAGGCCTAAGTTACAGATACGCATAGGCTTTTTTACTATATCACTGGCTAATGAGATTACCGCGAGGTGCAGTTGGAAATGTCACAAGGAAAATGCCAAGGGAAATGAGTAATCTTCGGGATGGACCTGAATTTTTTAACCTAAAGCTGAACACTTGTATGAAGTTAGATCCACTTCCTTAAACCTGGTCAGTGTTCAAAATTCAGACGTTCCGCCATCCATTGGGTAGCCTGCCACAAGAAGCTCTGTAGTAAGCAGACTAAAGAAGCAAAAGGCGCCTTTCACAGCAGAACATCTGTGTGTTATACTGGAGCATCCGGCATAGAGCAATTAACACAAGTTTAAGATGTTCTTATACCTAGTGTTATAAGCTGCCAAAATAGTCAAACGGTTTATTCATACTCTTCATTGGAATTGCTGCTACTTCTGTTCATCACTATAATAATCAAGATCTATAAGCTTTTTGTTCATAAGTAATACACAAGAGGATCACCTAAAGGGCTAAAGTAGACTGGGAAGAACCCATGAAGTTGAACCATAAATCACATCTACTAATATTCTATCTCTAACAAAATGTGGCAGCAGCTACTATCTCTATGTCTAGTTAAGCAGATAGTAGCTAGTTATCACAGGAGAAAGATTAGCCAATCCTCAGACTCTCTTACACGTGATTATCGCGATTCAAGCATCTACATAGACATTCTGTGCGCACCACAAAGAATAGCTTTCTTGGCTGGAGTTATCCACTACATATAGTAATTTCTATGGGAATTCATAGATAACACAATATTGCACTCAAAAAAAGCTTTTGGTACTTCTGAATTCCATACAGGTGACTGAGTAGCTAAAAAATCAAAGATAATACCTGAAGTGAACTGTTCTCCTTTGTCAATGTTGACTGCTCTATACTCATAAGAGAGTCCTGTGCACCCCAAAAACCAAAACACAAAGTTAACAAACAAACAGTTCTTCAGTTGAAAC